>JAKTRT010000020.1:0-223493 GCA_030579895.1 Sugiyamaella grinbergsii
CGGTATCATCACAGCATGATCCTGGTATCGTTGCTGCATCATCGCAGCATGGTCCAGGTATCATTGCAGTATCATCAGAGTATCATCGCAGCATGATTCTGGTATCGTTGCAGCATCATCGCAGCGTGACCCAGGCATCATCGCGGTATCATCACAGCATGATCCCGGTATAGTTGCAGCATCATCGCAGCGTGACCCAGGCATCATCGCGGTATCATCACAGCATGATCCTGGTATCATTGCTGCATCATCGCAGCATGGTCCAGGTATCATTGCAGTATCATCAGAGTATCATCGCAGCATGATTCTGGTATCGTTGCAGCATCATCGCAGCGTGACCCAGGCATCATCGCGGTATCATCACAGCATGATCCTGGTATTGTTGCTGCATCATCGCAGCATGGTCCAGGTATCATTGCAGTATCATCAGAGTATCATCGCAGCATGATCCTGGTATCGTTGCAGCATCATCGCAGCGTGACCCAGGCATCATCGCGGTATCATCGCAGCATGATCCTGGTATCGTTGCAGCATCATCGCAGCGTGATCCAGGCATCATCGCAACATCATCCCGGTATCACCCCGGTATCACCCCGGTATCATCCCAGCATCACTTCAGCATCACTTCAGCATCACTTCAGCATCACTTCAGCATCACTTCAGCATCACTTCAGCATCACCTCATCACCTCATCACCTCATCACCTCATCACCTCAACATCATCTCTGTATCATCCGAGCATCATCTCAGTATCGCCGCAGCATCATCCCAGCATCATAACACAATCCACGTACCATCATAACAGTTTCACCTTTGTACCATTCATAGTTAAGAAGTTATTATTATTATTATTATTATTATTATTATTATTTCAATGTAGCTGTAAAAGGAAATTGTTTGCCGAGTTCAGCGAGCTTGCAATCTATACAATTTATAAATAGCGCAATGTCAAATTGTCCATATATAAGGGAGAAGGAATATGGTAAGTGAGTGGTAATCCTACTTGAACTCCTATTTATATTAATAGTGGTCGCTGTTGGAATATATATACGCACAACGCTCAACACTTTGCTGACAGGGAAGCAATTGTTATCAGGTCCCCACGCACACAAGGCCCTTCATTCAGATATCAATAAATTGATCAAAGTTATGTTTTCGCTACATAAGTAGAACGAATACCATTACAGCTACAGAATAATTTATACTGTGTTAATGACCACCCAGATATCATAAGGCTGGATGATCTCGGATAAACAAACACCTTGAACAAGTTCATTTGAAACATTCCATACCGCATTGAAAGAACACACGGTTGTAGCACCATTGGTTACAGTGGGAAGATTTTCCACAAGCGCTCTTCCCCTGTCCTCCGGCGGCTGGGCTCTCCTTTGCGGAGATGTTGCGAGACTACGCACCGGGCGAATACCGCGAAGCGGGATCCACGCGTCTGGGCAGCGCCCAGTCGTCGGAGGCACGCCCAGCACCCGATACACGAACTAATACACAATAATTATTAAGCTAAACCAGCTTTTGCTTCATGAAGAAACCACGGAGGTGGTTCAATTGCCAAGCACAGGTGATACCTAGAACGAACAGTTGAATAAAGGTCCAACGGACGACACGGGCGTTGGTGGACTCGCTTTGATCTCTGAAACTGGCCTCGCGTTCTCTCATTAGAGATTGTTCACGGCGGACAAGAACGAGCTTTTGATTCAAATTGCGCACTCGCTCGGCGAGGGAATTGATCATGTGCTCGTTCCGGCTGTTTAAAGTCTGCCCGTCTCCAACCGCGAAGTCAATGTCCATTTTGACCTTGCGTTGGTGATACCACGATCCACTGAGCGCTCTGTAGCAGATCCGGTGTTCTCCGCTGTCGGCGGCAGTGAAAATGAAGTCTCCTTGAGCATTCAGTTTTTGGAATGAGACTCGATGGTTATTGTCGAAAGTTTCCTGACATGTGTTAGTGAGAAACGGGGTGGCCGAAACCAGACTTGATGGCGCCCGTTGGCAAGCAAACAAAGATCGCCCGACTTACCTCGATTGAAATCTGAATAGCCAAAGTCTCGGATCGAACCCAGTTTCCAGTGGTTTCTTCTAATTCCCACGCGCTGTGTTTAGCTGATTAATTTGTTAGACATGGCAATTCGGCAGTACGTTCTTGTCGAGTGAACGCTCGTCTGAACCTACCCGCTAAGATCGTGGTCTGCTGTAAGTCCTGGTAGAAACACTTTTGCTTGTCTCCATCGCCCAAATAAAAATGCAGAGCTGATACTTGGCTGACAAGAGCAGCTACAAATGTGAGAAACGCAATTCTACTGAAAAACATTCTATCTAAATTTTTGTTTTTTTGGGTTGGTCCCTATAGATCGTTTCTTCTCCTTCGATCTTGACAGATGGAGAGATGTATAAGAGAAGAGTAAGAAACGGGCTCTGCAGAAAAACGACGCGATGTGAGGTGTTCATTTTTCACACGTCTCCGTCGCCAAAATGGCAAATATAGATGAGAGTCCGTTTATAGGATGGGATGTGTTTAGTCGGACTACGAAGGTATAGGGACGGACTAGGGCTGACTAGGCTGGCCGGGCTGGCTGGCTGGCTGGCGGCGGTGGTTCTTTTAATCTCGGTCAATTTAGAATGGGCAATTAGATAGTTTCATTACTTTGTCTGTTGCTACTCTAAATAAATCTTACCGTCTTTTTATTCCCTTTTTATTCAACCAACACCGTCTTATAGAGGAGCATCCTTGCCGTTAAACGCTCATGCAGGTTCTTAACCTCTGTACGGCTGATATGAAATTAATTCTCCACACGGACCTATATGGATATGGTCGTGTCTCGTCATGAACCAGAGATCCAGCTTCTCCTGTTACCACCGCTGCTATGGGCAAAAATACAGATAAACTATATATAACGCACTCTGAGTGGTCTGCCGGAGGATTCTCTGGCAGCTCAGGTAAAGCCGGCGTCGGATCGGTCGCTAACATAGCTCGAACTGTCAGTGCGCTGCCGTTCTGGACCTGTAGCATAAGCCAGCAGCCCATCCAAAAGGACGCTGGCATGGCCGATATCCACGGAAACGTATATGATATACGCAACATTCTACCGTATATTCGAAAAAAAGGCACAAATCCGGTGTCTGGAGAGCCAATGACAAATAAAGATCTCATCAAACTGAGGATTGAAACCAACGGTGACGGGAAATATATCGATCCCATGAGCTTCAAGGAGTTCCAGACCTTGAGCAAACCAGTCCTGATAAAGCCAAGTGGCAGAGTCTACTTTGAAGAGACCGTAAAGGAACATAATATACGAGCAAAGGTCATGAGAGATCTCGTCACTGATGAGCCATTCACAAAGAGCGATATAATCACTCTCCGAGGAGGGGTTGGTATCGCGGCAGAGCAAAGAAAACCACCACTCGTAACAACCAAAAATGCCAAGAAACCGACTGACAAGACAGACCAAAAGGCTACTAGTCTGTCTAACAACCCAAAACACCATTCTATGCTGACTACCCATCATATGGCCAGCTCGCTCACATCGACAGCTATGGACCCATCAACACAATCGTCATTCACCGACATCCCTATCGAGAAGCTTCTGAAGCAAAAAAAGTTTCTCGACCCTGGATACGCCAGAATCGAAACTTCCTTAGGCACCCTGAACATCGAACTGTACCCAAAGTACTCACCAAAGGCGGTGTACAACTTTGTACAGTTGGCCAAACAAGACTATTACAACGGTATAATTTTCCATCGAAATATCAAGCATTTCATGATCCAGACTGGAGATCCCACTGGTACAGGCACCGGCGGCACGAGCGCGTTCCCTGGAGGCAAGCCTTTTGTTGATGAAACAAACACTCCGCTGAAACTCCACGAGAGAGGTATCTTGGCTATGGCCAACAAAGGCAAAAACACAAACACTTCTCAGTTCTTCATCACATACCGCCGTGCACCACATCTGGATGGTAAACACACAGTGTTTGGCAAAGTGGTTGGAGGCTTATCTGTTCTTGATGACTTAGAACGAGTCCCTGTTGGTGCTAATGACGTCCCCCTCCAGCCAATATCAATGAAATCCGTGGAGATTCTCGTTGACCCGTTTGCCAAAGGTCTGTATGACGAGGACCAGGACCACAAAGCAAAATCGAAACAATTAACCAACTCCGCCGACCGAGAAGATGACAGTCCATGGCTGAAAAAGTCATCTACCAACGGTTCCGCCGTGGTCGGAAAATACCTTAAAAGAACCACGCCAACGTCAACACCAGCAGCTGAAACTTCTGGAGCCGACAACGACGACGTGGTTCATCGCAAAAGAGTCAAGACGAGCATTGCTAAGAGCAGCTTTTCTGGTTGGTAGACGGTTGACTTTGCCTCGCATGCCTCCGGCGGCTGGGCTCTGCCCAGACCCGTGGTTCGAGCTTCGCTCGAGTGTGAGATATACCTATTTATTTTATGTACAATATTAACCCCCATTCTACTGTTTAGGTTGAGAGTCTTGGAACGCCCGGGCCGCGATGGCCGAAGGATCGTTCTGCTTGAGCTTTTCAATGTGAGGCAGCAAAGGACTGGTAAAGGTCTTGGACTGCGCAACAAATGCAGGTTTGATGGTGGGCGCGCCAGGAGTATCAACCAGGTAACCACGGCGTTCGGGATCTCGGTAGAACTCAATGCTCTTTCTATCAATGGGCCGTGCTCGCAGAGGAATGCGGCCGAACTTGCGAAGCGCTGCTTCGGGTCGCGTGAGAACCTTCATCCCGAAAGGCGTGTAATATTCTGCTCTAAATGAGCCTCCAAGTGCCTCGATTCGAGCAATCGCACTGGCGGTGGCCGATGTGGAGGAGAGATCAACCTTGGCAGTGAAATTATAACTCTCACCGCCGAGAATCTTAATGCCGTTTTTGATGTTTCCAAAGAACCTCGTCTTGTATAATTCTCTCATGGTAATAGGCTGACTAGGATCCAGTCTTCCTAAATCAATCAGTCTCTGTAGCACGTCGAGGTTGATATACTCTGGTTTAGGCACTTGACTTCTGAATCCGACCTTTGGAAATAGTCGAGTAATCGGGGTCTGGCCACCTTCAAACCAACTCTTTACTTTGCCTCTGGCTTTCTGACCTTTTTGACCACGGCCGGACGTTTTACCTCTACCCGAACCAGGACCTCTACCGACTCTGTTCTGCTGTCTAGTAGCACCAGGGGCCGGCGACAGGGAACCCAAAGCAGAGGCATAACGACCATGTTGGAAGAATTGAGGGGCTGTAATAGTCACCCGAGTAGCCGTAGTAGACGGCCACCGCAGTAGCTGTCCCAGGACTCTGGTCCTTAAGAACATTTTGCTGACTGTAATGAGATGATGGTGTTGACAAACGGGGTTCGTTTATTTAGTGTGCGGGTTTTCGAAAAGTGAAAAATTGAATCATACAGGTTGGAGGGTCGGTTAGGTGCATATTATGGTTGTATAATGGCATATGATGCACGCCAAATGGATTAGAGTACCAGTCTGTGATTTGATTTACAATGTTGGTTAAGTTATAACGATTTGGGAGTCGCCGTTGGGAGCTGAGTTTGGGGGGCTGACTTTGGGAGATGTGATGAGATTAATTGTTTCGCAGTTGGTCACTCGAGATAACGTTTGTGTCCAATTGGGTGCATTTAAATGCTCTAAGCATCTTCGTTTGACGATTGCAAACGGCTGACTATGTTGGTATATGTGAGTATCTGTCAGGGTACTGGTTATATATATACAAGTATCGTTGAATGTAAGATTGGGGGACTGAATAATTTAATTTATAGTGAGTGAGTGGTTTTGTGTTGTATTATAGCCATGGACTGGTCCCATCTACAGCTGTCAATGCAACACGTGAATAAGAGGCAGAAGTAACTCCCGAACCCGAACTCGAGATGAGTCCACCAACCTGACCCTGAAAATATATATTTCATCCTGACTCGACCAGGCTACCCAGTTAATGGCTCGACTGACCCTCACTGTACACTTGATCTCACTAAACCCATCTATGCATCTATTGTATATTGTAATTGTATACTCTCAGCTCCCTACTCTCAACTCTATATTCTCAACTCCCTTTTCTCAACTCTCAACTCCCTTCTCTCAACTCTATATTCTCAACTCCCTTTTCTCAACTCTCAACTCTATACCCCCAACTCCCTACTCTCAACTCTATACCCTCAACTCCCTAATCTCAACTCTATACCCTCAACTCCCTACTCCCAACTCTATACCCTCAGCTCTATACCCTCAACTCCCTACTCCCACCCAACTCTCAACTCTATACCCTCACCTCCCTACTACTCCCAACTCTATACCCTCAACTCTATACTCTATATTGTATTTGTATTTATATACTCTATATACTCTATACTCTATACTCTATACTCTATACTCTGTACTCTATTTATAGTAACCACCCAACAGGTAGTCTCATCAACAACCTTGATAATGATAATATATTCTAAACCAATGTCGAACTACTTCCGACATTTAAAGTTAACGTTACGGCTGTCTTCGGAAACGGATATTGGCTATATTATATACGCGCTCGCATCCGCCTGCCTAGTTTAGACAGGAGACTCCGAGAAATGACCGGAGGTGCTGGCCTCCGGCGGCCGGGCGCTGCCCGGACCCGTTGTGCTCGCTTCGCGAGCGAGAAGGGAGACCTGTCGAGACCGCTGGAACGGTGCGCGTGCGGAAAAATCTTTGACAGATATCCGCGATAGCCTACCTAAATGGGTAGGTACCGTGCCGATCGGGCATCTCGTCGATCGGTTGCATTGACAGCAGCGCCCAGTCGCAACAAACTTCCCTTAACTGACGTGACGTCTGCCCTGTACCTGCCAGTGTACCTGCCAGCTGTTAATATGGATTGCAGGACGAGATGGCGGTGAACAATCAACACATGTTTACGGTTGTTCGTCTCATCGGGCATATACGTGGAAGCGTCGCGGGTAGCAGCAGCTGGCAGGGTTAAAAAGGCCTCCTCGATCGGCTGACTACGTAGTCAACCGTTAGGTTAGCGTTGGCGGTGTGAAGAGCAATGTATTTGTATACGAGATTAGTGGTTATATTTGGCTATACCGGCAGGTATGATATGTCTATAGCAAAGAGGTTGGTAGGTTGGTTGGTTGCGGAGATGGTATTCTGGTATTCTGTTGAATGGCGGTGCTGCAGGGTCTGCACGGGAGCAGTAGTCCGCTGAGTTGGGGTGTGGGGGCAGCCCGCGCAAGCCGTGGCAGGAGAGTAGCAGGTCAAAGACTGGCGGATATTGTCAGATCCCACAAGAGTGGAACAACTGCCGGTTCAGACGTTCTACCGGTCGATTGGCAAGAATCAGATGATGACGAGTTCCAACTAAGACGCGGGTATGAAATAAGGGTGATATTATTGTGATGCGACTAGCAAAATAATTCTCCATAGAAGGGCTGGTGATGAACCCCTGCGTAGCTCCCCCCCGCATAGAGTATATGTGAGCGAGGTTTCAGCGGGAAGCAGCGGGAGGCAGCGGGAGGCAGCGGGAGGTAGCGGGAAGCAGCGGGAAGCAGCGTGAAGAAGCGTGAAGAAGCGTCATTGTCGAGCCCCAGCAGGCATACGGGCAAGGCATCCAGAGTCCAGAGCGAGCGCACCACCAGCAGTCAACCGCGACCTGCCAACCCGCTAGCGAAGCTAGCACCACGGGTCCGGGCAGCGCCCGGCCGCCGGAGGCATCCGCGGCCAGCGAGCAAGCGAGCAAAAAAAAAAACTGACCTAGGCCCTTCCCATATCGGGGCGGGCGTAGGCGTTCAGGGGTGGTGACTCAAGGGGAGGTATTTTTTTTCCGTCGCACGAACAGTCATTGGGAGCGGAGAAAGTTGCTAAGCAGGCAAGCAGGCAAGCAGGCTCAAAAGTGAGCAACCGTGGGCTAGGGATGACTGGTGTTTTTTTTGGCTAAGCATTTTTTGTGCTTGCACGGTATACGGGTTTATCGATTGCCTAATAAGTCAGTGGGTGCGTAGAACATTTTTTTGTTTTATTTTTCTTCGCAAAGTAAGACAGAGCGGAGAGAGGAACAGAAAAAAAAATAAAAAGCAACGAATGGAAAATGGGAGGGCGATCTCGCTCGGTCTTAGCTGACGTTTGAGATATATATAAAAGGGAGCGAGACGAAGGTGCGCTTGAGGAAGGAGTAGGAGATTTGAAAGTAACCGACGGATCTGTGTTATAAGTTGATAGCGAATGTCAGGAAAGGGCCGATAGACGACAAGAGCCAATAAACGCGCAACCAAAGAAAAAAAGTTTAGAAGAAACGACAAACGACAAACGACGAACGACCGACAAACAACCGCCAAACGACGAACGACGAACGACCGACAAACAACCGCCAAACCACAACCGACAAGAGCGATTAAACGCAAGCAAAGAAAAAAAAAAGTCAAGCTCAAGCTGCCTCGAGCAAACGCTCGCATCAATCGCAAAAAAAAAAAAATATTATTTATTTTATCCCAGTCTGACTAATTGCGGATATACATAGGTCGTTCTCAATGAGATCACTAAGCTTCCTTCACCATCATGGCGGATCCAAGTCGAAATCTCCGTCTTCGAGACCTAGAGGCTCCCCGAACGGAAGTACCGATATTCTCACTGGAGTGTCCATCTCGAGCAATGGTAGCTCTCCTTCACTATCTCCTACGAACAGCGCTAACGCCAATGCTAAGAACAATCTCGATGCCGCGCCCGAGCATCCCGACCCTGTCAGGCTGGCGTATCGCATCGAATCACCACCTATAGTATTATATGGACCTCATAACGAGTCCACAGGCGCTCTTCTTTGCGGGATCTTTGATCTCGAAGTACTTCAAGATGCTCCTTTGGCTATGGACAATGTATATATGGGGGTATACCAAAAAGTGAATATTTCACCAGAAGCGGCTACCAGATCGTCCCCATCGTCCCCTAACGCACCCGGGACCAGCCCCAATGCCCACGCCCACGGTGCCCATGGACCCCATTATTCTCCGTCAGCAACGGCCGCTCCGTCCGCTCCGTCCACATCGACATCCACATCCACATCCACATCGGCAAACTACCAACCCAATTTGTCTTCGACATTTGTAAACTGTCTACCAGAAAACTCGCGGACTTGTGAACAATGTACGTCCAAAACTACCGAACTGGCCCGATGGGACATCCTCACCGCACCCGCGTCTCTGCCTAAATCCGTCCATGGATACCCTTTTTCCCATCTTCTCCCCGGGTCTCTCCCTGCAAGCTCCAAAAATGCCATCTTCTCTGTAGAATATTTCCTTCGAGCAGTGGCCACCTCGTCAGACAAATCAGTTGCTCCTTTGATACTCGATCTGCCTCTCCAAATTAAGCGGTCCGTTATTGGCGGACCCGATCGTACGTCTGTACGAGTCTTTCCTCCAACAACCCTTAGTGCTACTGTTAACCTCCCATCTGTAGTACATCCCCATTCGACCTTCGCCTTTGAACTTCTTCTTGAAGGAGTTTGTGGCTCCAACGCCGGTAAGCCTTCGGCCACCACGCGATGGAGAATGCGGAAAATCAATTGGCGAATAGACGAGACGGTCAAAATGCGATCCAAGCTCTGTGATGTGCATACTAACCACTCGGACAACCACGACGAAACCCCCCCCAAAGACCCGCTTATTGAAGACGTGCGGGTCCTCGACTATGGAGAAATTAAAGGCGGCTGGAAAACAGATTTCTCCGGCACTGGTAAAATCGAGCTCTCGGCCCAGGACTTCTCCACCCATACCGCGGCGGGCGTCTGTTGCAATGTCGACGACCCTACGCTCGGCCTAACTGTAACCCACTCTCTAGTCGTGGAGCTTGTCATCTCGGAAGAGGCGTTTCAGACCAAATCCACTCGACATTCTATTCCTACTGGAGCCGCCAGGGTGTTACGAATGCAATTCAACCTCCTGATAACCGACCATTCTGGCCTTGGCATTGCTTGGGACGACGAGGTGCCTCCTGTCTATGCCGACGTACCACTCAGTCCGCCCGATTATAACATTGTGGCTAATCTTCCCAAATTCGAAGAAATGACCCCCAGCTCCTTAGTGGTAGGCCGGGGAATCAACTCATCCATGTCTCTATGCTCGCCCTCTCTCATGAGCATAGTCACTTCCCAATCCAACAACTCCACCTCGTCCAATGAGGAAGATGTGACGTTATAGTTGCATACGGATATGTATGTACATATGATTTAATGATTGATGACCTCTTTTTTTTTATTTTGTTTTTTTTCTTTTCGCTTCTGTTAATGGAGGGGGTGTGCTGCCTCCGGCCGCTGGGGTCTGTCTGTCTGTCTACCCAGACTGGTTTCTCCACTTCGTGGAGCTGCTCCGCGGGCATGCCGAGGCAGCTCGCTGCGGGTTAGGGCTGCCCCCCATAGTTAAGGTTAAAAGATAACCGAAAAAACGCATCGGCCCTTACGTCCTCTCTTCCTTCTGATAACTGAACCAACAATGGCATTCCCCAACACTGTATCTATTCTCCTTCAAACCAATCAGCTTCGCGGACTATACACGTACGTAATAACCCCGCTCGCTCTCGGGCCCGGACCGCGGCCGGCCGCCGGAGCCATCGGGACGTCGCTAACCATCATCTCAGAATCATCCGTGATAAAAGCACCTCCAGAAGCGACTTTATCTTCTACTCGGATAGAATCATTCGCTTGCTGGTGGAGGAAGGCTTGAACCTGCTGCCCGTTAAACCCCATACTGTGCACACGCCTTTGGGAACATCCTTCGATGGCGTGAGCTTTGAGGGTAAGATCTGTGGAGTGTCAATTATGAGGGCCGGCGAGTCGATGGAGCAGGGTCTTCGTGACTGCTGTAGATCGGTGCGAATCGGCAAGATTCTTATCCAGAGAGATGAGGAGACCTCTAAGCCAAAGTTGTTTTACGATAAATTGCCGGAGGATATCTCCGATCGGTACGTGTTCTTGTTGGACCCGATGCTGGCTACTGGCGGGTCGGCCATGATGGCAGTTGACGTTCTTCTGTCTCGCGGCGTCGTTCAAGACAGGATTGTATTTCTAAACTTGATTGCTTCTCCAGAAGGAATTGTCAGCTTCACTGCCAAATTTCCTAGTGTCAGAATTGTCACGGGTGTCGTTGACGATGGTTTAGATCAGCATAACTATATTGCTCCTGGCTTAGGTGACTTTGGCGACCGTTATTATTGTATTTAGTAAATAGTAAATATATGCGAAACCGCCGCTACAAAAAGTATTATTATGCATCAATGGCTGCAAGAGAAGCTATAGCTACACTATATATCAAACGATCAATTTCAATACAATTGTACTTGAGCTATCTATCTAAAACTGGTTAGTAACAAAGCTTTTTATATCAAGAACATCACAAGACCCCCCAGACCCCCCAAACTAAAACCTTCAATCTATGTCAGAATTACCCAATTTTTGTCATCAAGTCCATGTGCCGGAAAATGACAATAATGGTTGGCACATGAAATTATGTTTAAGGATGACTGGTTTTTCATCATTGGATTAAAGGATAATAGCAGTGGGGGGGGGGTGCACTTCAGTTGACCTACCTTGTATTCTGTGTCCACGTGCCATTTCAAAGCGGCAATACCGGATAGTAATGTTCTACTTTCCGCTTACGACAAACATTGATAAAGTTCATGTCGGATTCATCGTCCAATCGCTGGATATAGGATTCATACGAACCGAATAGATCGGTGTAACATGAGTTGTCATTCGCCAGCGGAGTATACGGTTTAGTTTCTTCCATACTTACGGGTCGTAGGCCATCGACAGAGGTCGTCAGGGTCATAGAGCCAGGCTCTGACATGATAGAAGAACTACCAGTTCGCGACTTCTCATTGCCATTGCCATTGCCATTCGCCCCAATGGCTTCTCGTTTACGCAACTCGGACGCTCTGAAGAACGCTATCTCCTCATCCGTAATTGTTCGGACTACGCCATCCGGATAATAGACAACTTCGGACGTCTCATTAACGTCCTGGTCACTTTCACAGCCATTGGAATTGGCTGCAGTACCGACAGTCTCACTGTCTGACCCTACACTATCTTCTTCCTTAGTCCATTTGACATTCTCACGGTCGGGAGCAAAACCAAAATGAGCCTCATGAAACCTGATCAAATCATTTTCAGAAATATTCATAAAAAAAATCGCTTGATGAAGAATAAAAAAGACGGGCTGAAAAAATAATCGTCACACAGACTTTTTATACTGTCCTTTCAGCCGTACATCAGTTCATTGACACTACCGATAAATATATTTTATATTTTTCAGCACGGCTGATCTGAAATTTCTCCAAAAAAAAAAAATATCCACTGCCTAGATCTGGAGATAGAAAGAAGTGAAGGAACAATTTTTTTTTTATCTTGTAACAGAACGAACAGGAAAAAAAATATCCCCACGTTTTAAATAAAAAAATGCCTAAATCAAAAAGATCCAAGCTTAGTAAGTGACGATACGACTTTATGGCCTTTGAGTCGGCTTGCCCAAATACGACCGACAGCCTGAACAACCGTCTCCCATCCCTCCTACCTCCCACCTCCTTCCCTTCAAACCACTAACTTCTCTAGTAAACCTCACTAAAACTGACAAGAAAACTCGTCAGGATAAAGAAAGGATAGGTGATGACATCAAAGAAAATGTAGACAAATTCTCCTATACTTGGGTCTTCAGAGTCGATAACATGCGTAATACTTTCCTTAAAAATATTAGACAAGATTGGACTGGTAGTAAAATATTATTCGGCAGAACTAGAGTTATGCAAAAGGCTCTTGGTAGAAAGCCTGAAGAAGAACACAGAGACAATTTGGCTAAACTGACTAAATACATGAGTGGAGATGTTGGTTTATTAATGACTGACGAAGAACCTCAAGTTGTTAGAGATTATTTTGAAACTTTCATTAAGTCCGATTTCGCCCGTGCCGGTATTGTTGCTCCATTGACTTTCACTATTCCTGCCGGCATCGTATACTCTAGAGGTGGTCAGATTCCTGCTGAAGATGATGTTCCATTAGCCCATTCATTAGAGTCGACCATTAGATCATTAGGTGTGCCAACTCAACTTAAAAGCGGTAAAGTCGTTTTATCTGGCGACCATACTGTTTGTACCGAAGGACAAACTTTAGACGGTAAACAGACAAGACTGCTCAAGCAATTTGGTATTGCTTGTTCCGAGTTCAAGATCGTTCTTGTAGCCTATTACGATCGTGAAGCTGCTGACGTTCATGTAGAATAGATCTTTATTATATATTTAATTTTAAGCATGGTACTACTCGTTCTTCTGTCCACTTCGTTTCTGGTAGCTGGGCTATAGTTTCGCTCCATCGAGGATTTGTTGAAAGAATACCGGTTGTTATATTTCAGGGTCCATACGGCTGAATTTTTTTTTTCAGATTGCATACCTGCAAACGGTAGATCCATCTTCACGGTCATATCATTCAGCTTCATTTATTATTCAAATCAGTCACTATGGCCATCAAATCAAGAGCTGTTCAGAGACGTATAGAGGCTGTAGGCACGCCTCCTGACGATATCAATGAAAACGAGCTCATCGTATCTATTCTAAAGCCTCGTGGAAATAGTCTTTACGAAGTGCTAGTTCCTGCATCCGAAGCTATCAAGCTTCAAAAGGCTCTAAGTTCAGGCGAAAATCAATATGAAATTGATAGCGAAGAGAGCAGGACTATCCTCGTAGCGATGCCTCCTAAATTCAGAAATACAATCTTTGTTAAACGAGGCGGTCACGTGGTGGTTGAACTGTACGGCCAAGACGTTCTCCATAGTGAAACTGAAACCAAAGTCAAGGCTGATATAAGCAATATTGTGACTAGCAAAAAGGAATGGCAGAGATACCCATATTGGCCCATTGAGTTTAAGGAGGTACCAAAAGATGACTGGGGTATTAGTAGCAGTGAAGAAGAAGAAGAAGAAGAAGAAGCGGAGGATGAGGAAGAGGAGGTAGTAGAAGAGCAGTCTGTTTGACGACTGACTCTCTCTCTCCTAAGAGCTTATTTATTATTTTATATTCATTTTGAATGTTTTGTACCATATGTTCTAGATTAATTCAATTCAATTTTCTAATAGACATCCAATGTCCAAGTAGCTTTTTAAGAGTGACCGTTATGAGTTCATGATGATGGTTGGCAGTACTTCTTCTATCTGGGGTATCCTTCGATGTCGCATTACTTCCTTCTGGTGCCTCTTTTAATGTGGTCTTATTAAACAGTAAAGTTGTTTCGAGTTCAATATCGTCAGCAATTATAAACGATTTGGCATTGGTGGTTGCTCCCATTATTGTAAATAGCCACTTAGTAACTTGAGTAGCATCTAAAATGCCATTTTTGTTTAATTGACTCAGAGGGCCCCATACAATTAGCATTTTCGGTACTTCATTAGGCGTATCTTTGGAGGCATTACTTATACCATCACCATCACTATCCCATTCTTTTGAATACAGGTATACAACCAATGCATTCAGGTTTAAAGCGAATCTAATTGTAAATGCGTCTCGTTTCGTCAGTTCTTTATACGAAGACGACGCGTCTTTCAGCTGACCTACGAATTCATCACTTGTTCCCACAAATATAAATTCCGTATCTATATTTTCTTTATTTAGATAGGCAATGACCTTGCCTAAGGGGCCTGATAGATATCTCATTTGGATAGTAAGGGGAGGTTATGACACGAGTTTGGGTATTAAAATGGCCGTTTGGTAAATCATAAAGAGAATCAGTTTAAGAGATAGCGGTAAGGGTGGTACTACCAAGTAGGAAGGTTTGTCAGTACATCAATAACCAATCAATATCCGATGAACAGAAGTCATATATACAAACAACAAATAGATATATAGAGGAATAAGTTATATATATGTAATATTACTATGTAGTGGTTCATAATACTTACGTAAATTGAATTGGTCATTTTAAACATGTCCAAGCATGTCCAAATATGTCCAAATATGTCCAAAGCTCTCACCTTCAACGAGACTCCCGAGTTTGTTAGACCTCGATATTAGTCCACTCAGGACCCGATTTCTCGACAAGCGAAATTTTAAAAATATCACGATTCTTTAGATCTCCGTAAATATGGGCAAAATATGTTTGGCGAGATTCAACCCAGTCCCATTTAATTTCACAGTCAGGACGATTACCGACTTGACCTTCAGCAATCGCTTTATCTTTCGAATCTGGAGCATCTATAGAGAGAATCACCACTTGTTTATGATTGCTGAAAAAGGAATTGAGGGTGCCTTCTAACTGGTCGGCAGTGGAAAGATGAATGAAACCGTCTTTAGCGTCTAACGGCGTCAAAGGCAGGATAGTGGCGCCGGAGACTGACCCGTCTTTTGCAGATTCGGGGGGAACTTTTTCTAGAATTTTGTACAAAACCATTTGTTAGCTATAAATATGAGTAGAGATAGTAATGTAAAGAGTAATACGAGATCTAGATTGGGTGCTCTGTCTGCATTCGTGAACACCAAAATTTAAGCAATCGTAAATTCTAGCATCATGTGACCAAAATCTCAAAACACTATTAGCACAATCGTTCAGTCATTGTCAGTCGTAATTCGACTTGTTCTGTCGAACCCATAGCCTATATAATGGCCTAACCAGGGTTAAGGTCCGACTCAAACAAAGTAGACCAAGTAAGAAGAAGTGAAAGGGGATCTGGTAGCATATGAAAGGAACCCTATGTTAAACTGGACCCGATTTGTCTATGCGGTGTCGGTCTACGTAAGGACTGAGAGCATGATAAGATAGTTCTCCAGTCAAGTTTTGAGTCCATTACAGAGCTCTCGGCGACGTCAAGTAACGGGTTTGAGTTACATGACAACTTTTAACTATAATCATTTATAGGAAACATCATTTAGAGAGCGAGGAGCACTTCAGCTTTCTCGCCGGTTTCCAACGAGCAAGTGATGCTTATCTACATACATCAGTTCACTATTACGTTTGCCAAAGTACTAGGCAATTTGGTTGACTAAAAGTGTAATTCGGTGTTTTTACACAGGTACAATATAAATATAATCATAATTAAAAATTATCTATTCGTCAAGAACATAATTACCCAGCTTATCCATTTTCATATTCTCGATACCTTTTCTAGCGATTTCTGCATCTATTCTATATTGCAAGTCATCTTCGTTATTATCTTTCTCTTTCTCTTCCTCTTCCCCTTCTTCTTCCTCTTCTTTTTCTTCTTCTTCTTCTTCTTCTCCTTCTTCCTCATCTTCCACCTCTTCATCTTCATCCTCCTCTTCGTCTCCTCCTTCACCTTCAACAAATTCATCTTCTCCAAATGTCTCTCTCGATAATGCCATCGCAGCCTCGAGATCTTTAACCTGCTTTTTACTAAATCCTGACGCTTCGACTAGAATATCAAGATTCTTGACCCTCGTAACATCCTTCTCCCATTTGGGATAATCCTCAGAAATATATCCCAGCTTCTTTTCAAAAAAGCTTCGAATACAGTCGACATCTCTTTCAAAATATCGCTTGGCATCGACATGTGAAATCGAAACACATTGAGGGAAATCAATAATAACAACTTCCTCCTCAGGCTTATCAAACTTCTCCCTGATCATAATATTGAACTCGTTGAAATCACAGTGAATAAGTCCATACGATGCTAACCGCACAATAAAGTCCATTAAAGTCGAGTACAAACGACCAGGACTATCATGGGCTTTTAGTTGTCTCATTGGAAAGCCGTCCACTAATGACATAACAATCTGATGTCTAGAGTGATCAATGGGCACTGGCACTGAAAACCCAGCATCATATAAAACTTTCATAAATGCAAACTCCTTTTGGGCCGCCAGTCTTGATAAATACATCCAGCTGGCGCTCTGCCCATTTCGAAGATAATCACGATTGTTCTTAACAGTACGGAATGAAATTCTTCCCAATCGGTGAACCTTCAAAACGTTCTGCTTACCATTAGGATCTGCTACCATGAAAATATCTGATTCTTTACCAATGCCGATTTGAGTACCAACTCCGAAAACCGAGTCTCTTCTAACAAGAGCCTTCAATGCTAGGTAATCGTACCCGTGATAACTCAATCTGTAACCATCATATTTAGCATTTCGCACTCTTCCAATGAGCTTGATCTTGGCCAGCTCGCCGATGCATCTGTTCACAGCCGACGGACTACGCAGGCTAGAAATTTGAATAATCAGCGAAGTAGGTACAATATCATGGTTCTTAGATCCCATTTCAACCTACATTTGTTAGACCTTCATGGCCGGGGATCGGCGACTGGGCTCTGCCCAGACCTTTAGCTCCGCTTCGCGGAGTTGCTGTGGGCTCATGGGAATCTGCTTACCGCTGTGAGAACGCGAAAATCGTCAGCGCTCAAATAGCGCATATGAGTAGTGTCTAATTTCATTTTGTCGAGTAGTGTAACTAATATACAAGTGGTTGGATCTGAGATCTAATCGTTGGTTTCCTTCTCTCTCTACCTTCGTGGTTCATACATTATTTTTCAAAAAAAAAAATATTTATAGCCGCAACCGTAGCCGCGCAGATCGAGTCGTCTATCTTGTCGATGCCATCAGTCCAACAGATTAGCTAGAAATTAGAGCCTATACCGATTTTTGTATCGAGCTTTACTCATGGTAACAGTCAAATCTATTTGCAAAGTACTTTCACTCTCGTATCGTCTTGTGCGAGCGGTGTACGAGGCCCGGATATAATGAAATATTATGTTTGCCCTTGCCCTTATCGTTATCTATATGCATAGCTTAATTAATGAACATTTACTTCCAGACAATTGAACATATAGTAAGTATCGCCCGTACCTTTCTAAAACACTTTCAGTGAGGTTTAAAGCACTTTACTATGCACTTCTCCTCATTTGTCACATTCCTAATGGCAGTACTCTAAGGGACTAGTACCATTATTGATTATAGTTTTATTATTACTAGTAATACAAGATGAAGAGATCTGAAATGAATGATCAGTCGAAGATGCATGCAGCAAGGAAATGAAATATTCCATTGTTAATTTTTAAAAAGTCGCTTATTCAAGAAGCAACTAGCGGATTGGACTTGTCAATTACAGTGATGGTACTAGTGGTTGCCTTGTCAAAACAGGTTTTCTCCTCGTCGAGAATGCTCTCATTCGATGGATCTGATTCTCGGCAAAGTGCAATCAATGCCGGCAGATTCTGCCTTCTATGAACGAGAATAGCAGCTAAAACAAGACAGCTGCACACAGCGATACAGGTACCAGCAAAAATCTGCGTATAAAGATAATTGCCATTACCTTTGGCTAGCAGAGCACCGCCAATTGGACTTCCTGCCAATGCTCCAAATGAAGCGACAAAGAAACTCATGCCAATACGAGTTCCAATAAGCGTAAGATCAGGAGTCAGGTACGAAATACAAGCAGGTGGCAGAGATACAAAGGTACCTGTGAAGCACCCATATATTAGTGCAAATGCTATTAACCCAGCTGCATCAGTAATGACAATCCAGCAGTATGTCAAAAGCGAAGCAATCACCATGCAAGGAAATAGTGCTCGAAGCGGACCCACTCTGTCGGCCACATAACTAGGCAGAATCCTACCCAATGTTGACCCGGCATTCAGAATGGTAACCATATAAAGGGCCAGGCCACTGTCTACTCCTACCGACAATGCATACTGTTGAATATAGTATATTGGAATATACATTCCCAAGAAGCCAAACATAAATGCTAAAGACAAAAGAACAAACGGAATGTCTTTCAATGAAGCATAGTCAATCAATGGGCCTGATTTCCTCCGCTCAAGTCGAGGCTCTAATAGAAAGCATGCAAATATACAAACGGCAAGATTGGTGAAGCCAATGATTCGTGTTGCCCATGGGAACCCTACATACGGGGCGATATGGTTCACCATAATAGGAACTACTATGCCTCCAACGCTGCTTCCCGAGGCGGATATTCCCAGACATAAGGACCTATAAGTCGTAAAGTACGAGGCAACAACCCCCAGGGAAGCGAGATACAGTCCGCTACAACCCAAGGAAACAAGCACTCCTTGAGCTAGGAGAAACTGATACAGTTCGGTACATAAGCTTGTGAGCATTATTCCCAGCGTAATTATAAACGTTCCACCCCATAGTAGATACTTGACATAACCAGCATCTACTAGACGGCCGGGAACTACACTGAATGCCAGCACAGTAAAGACTTCTATTGATCCGATCCACGATATGGTGGAGTCGGGAAGATCAGATAGAATGTGCAATTTATAATAAGTTTGGAATTCTCCAAATGCATTTATAAAGCCCCAGCTCGCGAACGTTACTAGGAAGCCTCCCAGAACTTGACACCAAGCTTTGATTCCGCCATTTGGAGGAGGGTCTGAAGACAGCATCAGGGGAACGAAACGACCTACAGGTTGGATGTGCTTATCTCATGAGAATAAGATGACATACAATATACAAGCAACTACTAGGATGCTTATTAAGCGCGGAAATATATCTCCATTATATATTTTAACTCTGTTCTTAAGGCATTCTTTTTCATCCTCTTCGGAGAGTATCTTCTTTTGCGGGGGTTTCGGGGTAGCCGAAGGAGCCCGGCTGGTGCGGCGTGGAGCTCCGAAGGCATCTCGGACATGAGATGCCGCTTGGTTTGAACCATGTCATTGTCCGGAATAGCCGTCAGGCCAAAATAAATATGTCTAAGCGATTGAGTAGAGCGTGTGCAAATTGTAGACGGAAGAAGATCCGGTGCGATGGAGCGTATCCGCAATGTAAAGCATGCTCAAAATCGACTGTCGAGTGCATTTACGCTACTCCTCCGCTTCAGAGCTATGTAGCTCGCGAAAAAGAAGCAGAAGTTATTCGCCTTCTTACCTATGGAAATAATTCTACCACTGCCATAGGTCATGTCCCTATATACCAGTCTCAAGAGACATCTGAGCATAAACAGCTGGCAACGGCGAAATTGGAGTCCAATGCGAGAATCACCCCAAAGCAATTAGATCAGCTCATATCTGCTCGAGACGATTCAGAAATTCTACATGAATTACTGACATATGCTATTGATTTGGTCTATCCGTATTACATGCTGCCATATATGCCGACGGTAGTTCAGGGTATGACCAATGGGCCATCTCGGCTTTTCAATAAAGCTCTGTTCAAAGTAACATGTTATCTTGGATTCAGATTCCTGCCTCCAGAAACTTTGGAGAATAACCTTTCATATTTGAGAGAATTACGAGAAGAAGCTCAGACTGAGCTGGCCATGTCCATTACACATGAAGCATCTGTTGCTACCGCTACTGCATTTGTGCTTCAGTCAATTCACGACATGGTATACGGCAAAACATCTTTAGCATGGACGTATAGCGGCATTGCATTTCGAATGGTGGTTGATTTGGGAGTTCACCATCCGGCGGAAAACCTCAAACGACTGCCGGATTTCCCGGAAGAATATGAAATGCGCCTTCGTTTATGGTGGAGTTGCTTTGTATGGGATAAACTGATCTCTCTGTATATGGGACGGATGCCGACTTTTCCTTCTGTTCATCCAGACATGCCTCTGGAGTTTTGTAAGTTGCTAGCCTAGTCAGCAGTTTACTGTAACTCTGTCTGTCATTACTAACAAATTCTCTAGTGGACAATTCCTCGGAAACCGAGCCATGGTCGGACTCACAACGTCCTAGCCATTCCATCTCCTGCTTCTTCTGTTTCTGTAAACTATCTATGATCATTTCGGACATTATGGTGCTCATCTATTCTAATTACTCTAATAGTTTTGACCCTAGAAGTCGTTCGTCGGGGAATTATAAGTACATCAGCGTGGAACAGTTTAAGAGCATTAATCAACGATTAATGCGCTTTTGGGACTGTTTACCTCCTCATCTTAACGTTCTAAGAGATGGCTTCACTGCTGATAGGTCTCCTCCTCATATCATTGGCATGAATTTTCTATATCATGCCACGATAATCCTGTATTTACGGCCGTTTTTATCTCCTAGTTCAAATGCATCCAACAGTACAGAGTTCAGAAGATGTCTAGCAGCTGCAAAGGCCATTGAAGACCTGCTGCGGTTATTTATCCAGTTCAGATATAGGTTTACCTATACGAACGTCTATTGCATTTACATAGCAGCTACAATTCGGATCCATGAAATTGCTGTGACCAATTGTGGCATTACGCCGAGCTTGGAGTTTTTCATTCGTACTTTAAGCGATAACCCGTCACTTCAAGGAATTACAAAGTGTTTATTATTAATTAAAGAGCACATGAAGCGCCATTTGCCAGAGAAGCTGTCGAATTCGATTGATGGCATTTTCAAGTTCCCCAATATCAGTATTGTAGAAGTAGTTGAGAGCGAACAGGACGACAATACTATCCTGCCACTTCCGGCGTTTATCGGGTTTAGCGAGGAAAATCTCGGGTTCAATTTTGTTGAGCTTGATAACTATGTCCAGGCGTTTTTGGAAGAGAAGTAAAGTAGCTGTAATTATTGCGGTAGGGTTCTGCCTGATCGGACGAGGCAAGCGGAAGATCTGGTTGACTCGCTTATTTAGGCATGTTTAACTAGTTAAAGTTTCAACTTAAACATGGGGATTGAAATTTTTTTTTTTAATGTTTATTAAATATATCTATGCGATTGTTATGAGAGAATTTTTTTTTTCTTTTCTATTAATTATTATTTTAAGAATTTTCCTTGACTTTGGTCTAGTTGGAATATTCTTTAGAGTCTTGATCATGCTTATCTTCAGAGGCTGACTTGGAAGATGTAACTTCTTTATGCTCTTTATGTTAATCGGTTTTTTCATCTTTATGGTCGGCGGCGCCTTTTTTGCTGTCAACGGCCCGGTCTCCTTCCTCCTTTCTTTTCTCCTCTTCTTCCTTCTTTGACTTCTCTTCTTTCTTTAACTTCTCTTCTTCTTCTTTCTTTAACTTCTCTTCTTCATCTTCCTTCTTCTTGTTATCTCCTTTCTTAACTCTTCCTTCTTCGTGCTTCTTTGCTCTTCGAAGGTACCAGCCTTCAAAATAATCGTTTTCACCACCATCGGGAGAGTTGTCAGAATCAGTTTTATACAGGGCATCGCATTTCTCTTTCTTGCGGAAATCCCGGATTCGCTTGATGGGCCATCCGGAAGTGATATTATGGTACCCTTCAGGCTTCTCGCCGTCGTTGCTCCAGTCAAGAACAGGTCTTCCTAATCGAATAGTGTCACCGAGTCCGCAGTATTTGGTATCGTGGTTATATCTGAAAGAAAGACAATAGTCTGCTGCTTCACAGGCAGCTTTACAGTTTTCAAAGCTTTTATATGGAATGACTTCATCTTTGTCAAAAGAGTTTCCGGATTTCTCCTCTGTCCATTCAACATCAGACGCCAAGTTATCCCAATGTTCGCGCTTCTCGTCGATATAAGGCTGGTAAAAGTCTCTGTATAAATCATAGTAAGTCAGACTGTCTCTGTTAGGACCCCTGAGTCTCTCATATTCATAGAGAATCTCAATCTCATGAGCAGTCAGGTGGTGGAAAGAATGGATCTGCTCACACCAGTTGTGCTGCTTGGCATAGAAATCCCAAAAGGTATTTCCTTGGAATCGGTAGTGGACATGAGGATAATCCGGGCCATGGGAGATAAGGTGGTTGATCTTGTCTTTTAACATTTCTGCTACGAGTACATCTCCACAGCAGTTGCTAAAGGCCTTTTTCTCGTATTCGGCCAAATACTCGGGATGCGTTCCAATGGTCTCTTGTAGAGCTTTACGGGATAATACAACTACACTTCCTCCGTGAGCAAATGCTAAATCGCCATACATGGCTGCAGAGCCCATATAGAGGACCTTGTTAGCATCCAGTGTTTTGAGCCATTTGGTCATAACGTCCATCATGATATAGGAATCGGCGTCCATAAATACAAACCAATCGGAATCTGGAGACACCGAGTAGGCATGGTATAACATTGGGATATTTTTAAACTTGTCGAGATCCCATCCGCCGTCGATCTTGATTTCAGACGCATCAAAGTTGTTATGTAGATTATGAAGATATTTCATTTTTCTGTACTTGTCGAACTCCGGCGATTGGTATGTTTCGTCGGTGACATTGGCAAGGATATCGATGACTTCGTAGCCGCCAATGGACCCGGGTTTGTCTGCGTAGAGAGCGAAGTACGGCACTCTGGTTAGGGTGGTGACGAGATGGATGGGTAAACGATTCCACAGCACATCGCCGCCAGTCTTGATCATTAAGAAGATGTTCTGTGCACCGTCGGCGTAGTCGGCCACCAGAGTTTGTTTGAGGTATTCACCTTTGGAGGTATATTTTGACCAATGGGGCACTTCAGGCCTATTCTCGACCGGCGGGAAAGTTGGGCTGAAGGAATCGGGGGACCTCCAAGATTCTACGCTTTCATAACGATTGATTTGGTCGATATCTTTGAGGTATGCATGATTAGATTTTGGTTGTTGAGGCGAGAAATCCTGCTCCGACAGACCCGGCACTGGTTTATCATGCTTGAAGGATGGTGGAGGAGGAGGAGGAGGAGGTTGGAAATGCGACGAGATTTTCTCGAGGCCAATGCCACCCATTCCACCGCCTTCACCTTGCAAAATATGAGAGAAGGACAGGAGCGACAAAGCCGCGACCAACAGTAGGCCCGTGGCTATCAGGTAAGTTCTCTTCCTTCTTGACGGTTGATGCATTGTGAGATGACGAGGTAAAGGTAATCAAAAATTTAGGGATCCTCGGAAAAAAAAAAGTTCAAAGGGTGGGAAAGAGAGACACGGGGATGTGTGCCGACAAAGGCGCGCCGAAATGGGAGAGTAGAAAAATATATCGTAGCTGTCACGGTTTTTTTTTTTTTTTTTTATTACTTTCGTTCCAGATAAAAAATCAAGCTCGCGCGACTGTTAAAAATAGAATCTGCCAGTGGTTGAAAAGATAGAAAGAAATGAAAATAATAAAGATTTCAAAGGACAAATAAGGAAAAATTGTAAATAGAATTTTGATTTAAGATGTCTTAACTTTTTCTGTGGTAGTTGATATTTTTTTTTTCCTTCGTGAAATTTAGTGGTTTTCGGGGATATTTCTAAATTTATATATCTCCATTGACTTGACAGTTATCTGAAGGTACAATGCACCAGGGATTAGAACGATCGACGGCACGTTTCTCTTGCGGCCCTGGTCGTTGGCAGGAAGGGTTGTAAGTAGGCGATAGCAGGGATAGTAAAGGGCCAAGTTATCGAGCCGAAGTGGTTAGGGGTAGGGGGAGAAGAAGATGGAGATAGAGATGAAGATGGAGATAGAGATGAAGATAGAGATGGAGATGGAGATGGAGATAGAGATAGAGATAGAGATAGTGGGCAGTAAGACAAGGGAGTAGTAGGTAGTTAAAGAGGTAAGTAATTGAGGAAGATAGTTTGGTGGTAGGTAGTAAGTTGGTAGTAGGGAGATAGTTGGTAGTAGGTAGTGGTTGGTAGTAGGGAGGTAGTAGGGAGTAGGGAGGTAGTAGGGAGTAGGGAGGTAGTAGGGAGTAGGGAGGATGTAGGGAGTAGGTAGTTGGGAGGTCGTAGAGAAGTAAGCAATTGAGGCAGATAAGTTGGTAGTCGAGGGTGCTAGTATGGGATGGGGAAAGGAGCAGGCCTCCTGGAAGCCAACCAGTTGTGGCTTTACGCTCAGGGCAGCAAACACTGCCCAGTGGCCCGCTGGCAGTGTTGCTGCGCGATGCGTTCCCTGCGTTAATCGTGGGCCAAAGGTGCAGGTCTGCTGTCTAGGACCACTGGCAGCAGCAGGATGCAATTGGCAGTTGGCAGTTGGCAGTTTTCGGCCACACACGACCCAGGCGGCCCTAAGCAGAGCGCCAGCGAGTGGTGGATCGTCTGAGTTTGTGGCCAGAGATTTTTGCTGGCAATAGAGAATGAAAAGTAGGGATAGTATTTGTAAATAGTAGACGTAATAGGAAGTTGTTTAAAATCTTGCTGGCCCTTCCGCCTTGCGGGCGCTCTTTAGGGCACGGCGCGATTCTTGGCGGGAGGTGTAACGGGAGGGTCTAAAATATTAGACAATACAGGATAGAAAAGGCTGAAAGAAAAAGGGCATTGTTTGTAAGAAAGCATAGGGGGTGAATGGTGTGAATGTGAGCTACTTCAATTATAGAAAAGATAGCAGCAGCACTGGTAATAGTAAGGGCATATCAGTGACAATGGCAATTCATTGTGGTAGCAGCTTCACTCAAAACAAAACAAAACAAAACAAAACCCTTAAATGGCAAGTCCATTGTTATCTGAACCTAATCTAACTAAATCTGAGCGTCCGACGACTCAGTTCGCGACATTTATGAATAATGCGGCAATGCAGCGCGCTCCTACAGAACATTCCCATCTCTCTACTTATAAAAAAAAAACATTACACGGTTAACTAACTCGATATGAGGCCAATGTCTCAGAGCAATGCAGTGAGCTACGAAATCCCAGCAGGAAGGTTCCTGAGAGCAAATGCCATGGAAGAAACGGAACATAAGAGAGCTTATAAGGAAGGATACAGAGGTATATGAGACGTGAGATATGAAGCGAGAGAATAATAGTATATGTAGTAGATGAACAATCGCTTTGGTAGGACGTTGTGGGGACGTTACAGTACTGCCGTAGGAGACAACCTACCTCTGTCTTCTCATGCTAAAAGCCGTCTTTACTCTAACACCTGGCATCTCTTATCTACCGAGGCTAAGACAATGGCTTGTCTGCTTGTAGACGTCTGTCTGTCAGTTAAGGTTATATGAACCCTGTATATAAATTCTTGTTCTGGCTTTGTTCACACTACTGTTTGCCTGTCTGGGCCAGAGCAAAGTCTGTTAGACAAGTGAGGACGAGTATATCTGTAGTAGCAGAGAATGAGAGTAAGAGCGAGAGAGTGTGTAGTATGGTAGTAAGAAGAGTATATAGAGTAGAGTAAATAGCGTACATTTTTAGTACTAGGAGTATTTTATAATATATATATTACTACGTACTGCAAGTAGGAATAGGTGTTTTATATGTCAGTACTATACGTAAATGGCTGGGAGCATTACAGTATATGTACAATACAATACATAGCAGTATAATTGGGAGGACAATATTATACAGAGTATTATATATATTACAATATGTACTCTAATATGTACTCTAATATATTCTATAATATATACTATAATATGTACTATAATATGTACTATAGTGTATAGTGTATACAATAAATAATATATACTACAACACATACTGCAATACATACTATAACAAACACAATAATACATACTATAACATATACTACTATAACACATACTACAATAATACATACTATAACATATACTACAATAATACATACTATTACATATACTATAACTCATACAATAATATCGTACGAGCGTCTTCATATATGTCAGCTATATCTACCATACATGCTAGAATCACTGCCAGAACAATACAATTGCCATTTGATTCTATACCTTTTTCAACATTTCATACACAATTTTCTTTGTATACCTCCATATAAAAAGCTATATCATCTATCCCATCTATAATCTACACGCAATTCAACCAAGCCCCCCCTCTCTCTCTCTCTTTGCCAAGCTCTGTCTACTCTGCCTCATCACACCCACACCACAATTCCCATTCAGCCTCGTAATTAAGGTTTGCTGCTTTTGCTATTACCACTGGACGCAGTCCTAAATCAATCAATCATCTACTACCGCCTCTCCTGCGCCTTACCTGCCTAATCTACTATCCTATCGGGATTTCATCTCTATCTCGCTTGTCAAAGATTCTTCGCATTGCCGAAACTATCGCTCTGCTCCGTCCCTGACATGCTAATCATTAAAGGAAAAATGTCAGAATAATCATCCAACCACTCTCTAATTCTCGCTTAAAATTCTTAGTATTTCTCGTAAATAATTAATTATTTTGTCTACGATAATGGATCGACGGAAATTCCCAAAGCTAGTACCATTGATATTTATTGTACTCATCGTAAATGTTTCTCATGCCTCTGCTCTCGTACCTTCCTCTGCCACCAATTCCTGCGAAAATGTCCGATTCGCTTCCAACAAATGTAAATACATCAAGGACAATTGCCAGATCGAAAATTGCGGCCTAATAAACTATCTATCGCTGTACTACTGCTCCGGGCTTAATGATAGCTCGCCTCTTTCAAAGTTCTACTCTTTATTTCTGATAGTCTTCGCGCTGGCCATTTTGTTCATGACTATTGGAATCGCCGCCTATGACTTTCTTTGTCCCAATCTATCTACCATGGCAAACATCATGGGCCTGGCAGAGTCGGTAGTAGGTGTGACTTTTCTGGCGTTCGGTAATGGCGCTCCTGATATGTTTAGCACCTATGCGGCCGCCAGAATCGGATCGGGCTCGCTGGCCATTGGTGAACTGATTGGCGCTGCTACGTTTATTATTGCCGTCATCGCCGGGTCAATGGCCGTCATAGAACCATTCCGAGTTTCTCGGAAACCGTTTCTAAGAGACATGTCCTTCTTTACCATCGCTGTTTCTTTCTCACTATACTTCATGTCGGACGGAGTTCTTAGACCTTGGGAATGCTTGGTCATGTTACTCTTATACGTAGTTTATGGCATACTAGTAGTATATTGGCAAATGAGACTCACCGCCAAAAAGCAGTCATTAGCAATGGTTCCTTCCCAGACCTCTCCATCTGGTGTATCGGAACATACTACCAATACCTTACAGGTCCAGATCAATATATCACCACTGTCTCCGCCTCCTTCAAATAATGATTTGGGCCGATCAAGATCTTTCAATCACCTGGATGACATAACAATGTCCGAGTCGGACTATGAAAATGAACAACTTAACGACGTAACGGAAATCTCCAAACTAATGAGAATCAACAGAAGAGGCAATCACAATCACGATTACGATGCAATTATTAGAGACGACATCGACCCTGATGATAGATCGTACCGACATCAACTGTCTTCCCACAACTCATCCCGGGCATCATCTCGAGGAAGTGCTAATCTCGCAGTTCGATCAAGATCTCATTCTCGGTCTCGGTCTCCATCGCCTGTACCGCCAATCAGATCGTCTGTAATCAGCGCCGTGGAATTCCACAATCTGGCGTCTAGAATATCCTATCATCGACAATTATCTTCCGATGCAACAGGGGTCGAAAACCAACGGCCTGCTGCTAATAACAAGATGAGCTCCCCCAAACTAGCCATCCGAACTCTCTCAGTTCCTCATATCCCTCAATATAATAACAGAAAAGCGGCCCTTCCTAGCTTGACCATTAGTGAACATGACGACATAAATAAAACCCCATCTTCTCCATTAACTAACACTCCTGTAACGGCAACTCCCACGACAAACACCGCTCTATCATCGACTCCATTTATCGCCCCATCACATACTGTCCCCGTTCGACCGCAGTTGACCATCAACACCAATACAAACCCTGCACAATCCGAACCGACGGCCGCAGAAGTCTTTGAAGAGATTGAACATCTATACCAATACCGCGATGAGTTGGATTCTGGAAGATCCGAAGTGTTGAGGGTTCTTTTCCCTTCACTATCTGCTCTTTCTGCTAAAAGCTGGTATAATGTAATTTCCAGTTTGCTAGCAGTGCCATCTATAATCATACTCACTTGTACAGTACCAGTGTTTGAAACTGATCCGTCAAACGACAACCGAGAGGCTTATACGCCTGATTCTGATACTACTCGTTCCTCGGTTCAAAACACTGAGCTCCTAGATACCGACAAATCTGAATGCGCACAGTCTCCTGTTTGGTTGCTAGTTATTCAATGTTTTCTCTCACCAATTGCTGTTGTATTTTGTGTATTTGGAGACCAACTAAGTTGGAAACTAGTTCCCATCTGCTGTCTGTCAACTGCTTTGCTGTTGGCTAGTCTGTTTTCTATAATGTCCAAAAATCAGACTCTACTGCCAGCTGCCGCATTTGTTGGCTTTTTCGTAGTTATAGCATGGATATCTACTATCGCTTCAGAGGTAGTGGCCATCTTAAAGGCACTTGGAATTATATTCCATGTTTCTGAAGCTATCCTAGGATTAACAGTGTTTGCACTCGGAAATTCTTTAGGAGATTTCATCACAGATATTACACTGGCACGATTGGGGTTTCCAACGATGGCGCTTGCTGCTTGCTTTGGCAGTCCACTGCTGAACATTCTTGTAGGTATTGGCATGTCATTCTTACTGGTGATGCTCGCACCAAACAAGCTTCGTCCAGACGCCGCAAGAGGAGGATCATACATTATCGAAGTATCGCCTGCTTTGGTAATCTCCGGAGTCACGTTGTTGCTCACGTCGTTTTTCCTATTAATCTTCGTACCGCTAAATAATTGGCGCATGTCTAGGACAATCGGACTATGTACAATTAGCTTTTGGTTAATATCCACGAGTATTATGGTTGTAAAAGAGTTTTATTAACAGGATACAATGCATTATATATAAATAGAGAAACAAATAAAAGTACACGATGCATTTAACACTTTGTACTGCGTGTACTGCGTGTTCTGCGCGTACATTATGGTAAAATACAGAGAATGGGATGGTTAGTATTTGGTACGGTCAAGGCGCATATATTCCGAAACAGCGGTGGGCTTTGGGCTGCAAGTAAGAAGATGGGCCATGTATATTTGAGTCAACGGCTTGATCTGCGACTTGTCTAGATCGCTTGTTTGGATGTTCAACAGAATAGTGGCCGGGAGATCCTCACCATTTGAATCTGCAGATACTTGTGAGATTTCAAACTGGAGATAAGTGCGCCATAACCTTGCTGATTGCGGGTAGATGGACGAATACCTTTCTAATAGTGATCTTGACTCGGCTATTTGATTGCTTTTCTGATACAACTCGGATAATTGTTCTACTAGCGACACTGGGTAGTTGACGTCGATATCACTAGTGTCAGGGATAGACTCTAATTGACGGATTAGAAAGCTGATGGCGGCCTCCATTCCTTCCGATTTACTCACGATATTCGCTAGTAAAGTAGTAGCTCTTATACTGAATGGAATATTTTCCAGCACTGATTCGAGGATAGTTTTAGCTTCCAGGTATAACTCGTTCGATGCTAGAATGGTTGCAAAGTAATATCTAATATCTGGCCTTCCAATCGGAAGGATTTTGCAAGCCCGGTGGAGAACATTGTATGCGTCATCGAGGTATTCCTTGCTAATGAGCCATCGAACGTACCGAAACCATAAAGTTTCGCTATGTCCGGCAGGGATTAACCCTCGCTCATATAATAATCTAATCTTTTTCTCGTCGCCTTCAATTTCTTCGAAATCAAGGTACTGATTCCAAGTAACTCGTTGTTCTTCATCTAGATAGGTAACATGAAAGTAATGTCTGTTGATTTGCGATTCGTATTGAAACCGGTCTGTCACATCGATCTGGACTTTTCTGTACAGATCGCGATGGTAATTCGCGATTCGGATCCTTAGATCAGCCTCGGGGGATTTCAGTTGGGTTGGACCTGGAAGGGTCGTTCCTCTGGAGGCACCAGCTGGCCCAATAGGGAGCTGGGAAATGATACCGGGCGAGGCATACCGTTGGCCGTCTCCATATAGATCGACGTCTTGATCTATTGACGAAGCATTTAATACTGGCAGTTGTTGTTGTTGTTGTTGTTGATTCCCTGCAGTGTCAGCAGTTTCTAATTGACTTTCTTCTAAATCAACCTCGTACTCTGCCCTGAACTGCTCAATTACATTTTTTGGAGCAGTCAATTCAACAGAAATGTTCGGCGTTAGACTTCGGTACCGCGCAAAGTACTTGGAGTATTGATGAATGGGCAATTCAACAATGTATCCAAGAATCTTATAGACCACTTCTTTTGGGGCTCCCATAACGTTTTCTTCATAATTGAGATATAGATCCCACAGACTGTGACTTAGAAAATGTCCTCCAATGAGCTCGATGGATCTTTCGAATACTAGCCTGACCCTCGTCTCGTCGCGGACATATGTTTCAACACAGAATTGGCAGTAGCTAACCCATAAATCGACACTATATGGGCAAGAATCAACGCCCCTCTCATAGACGGCCCATGCCAGCTCAGTATTGCCTAATTGATACTCCATATCAGCATATCGGGTCCAGTATCCAAACAGCAATGGATATTTCTCCAGCAATCCATCGAATGTGAATCTGAACAAGTTTACAATCTTTTCGTCTGATCCTTTACACAGTCCGAATTTCTCCGACTCTACATACTCCACTAGATCCTCCCATATCTCCAACTCATCAGGATTGGTTTCTAGTTTCGTATAAATCTCATGCCAATGGCTTGGATATCCGTTTGACATTTTGCTACTGAGTTAGAAGAGTGCATTGAATGTATACTGAGAGAGAGGTTAAGTACGTGAAGCTGTCGAGGTGAATATTTCACTATACGCCGCAGATGACGCCGCAGGGGCCGCACTGTGTCAGTTGGCATAATATGAAGTATTTATATAGAACTAATTTAGCTGCGACTGGGTAGATAGATAATTAAGCTTTTAAAGACGTGGTAGAGTTATATGTGTACTAATAATAGACAGTGAAAAAAAAAAAAGAATAGGGTATGAGTGGTGGTAGTAGGAAGGCCTCGGGAGGAGAAAGGAAGAGGAAGTAACGTAGCAGGTGGAGGACGTCGAGAGAAGGAAGGACGAGCCGTGGTATTGCCCATGCTCACTCACCCTACCTTCCTCCTCTTCCTCTTCCGCTTCTTGTTCTTTGCTTTCGATAATTCCGCTCTGCACCAATCTTCCTTACTCCATAATCCGCTCTTTCGGCGTCCGCTATAACTCGATCACCTAGCGGGCCCCGACCCAAGCTCTCCCCACATTATTAACGGGGTCTGGCCCGTACGATAGTCGCTGTCATTATAAGCCGGTCTGACAAACTCCCAACCAGCATATGGGCTAGGAGGACCAGGCCTAAATTTCAGGGTTTTGGAATTGCTCTCGGTATTATTGGCGGACAGGAATATTTTGCTCGTGCCGAACGATAAATTTCCTATGACAAGAAGGACATAAAATTCAAGACACGGACACTTTTTGACAGAGTCATATTAATTAATATTTCTGTTTTGGATTTTTCATGGAAGTTAGGAGAGGTAAAGGGAAAACGAAGAGAAGGACAGCATAAGGAAAAAAAAATTATAAAAAATTATAAAGAAGGCATACAAGATAGAAACAAAAAAAAGAATCGCACTTAGCCGACCAATAGATCAACCGACATTCTCTAATACGAACCTTTTATGAGACCCAAAGGACTATTAACTGTCTTTAATCGTACTATTTATTAAAGCAGCTACTGTTAGTGTTACTCCTACTGTTACTGCTGTTGCTATTTCTATTTCTATTTCTATTACTGTTACTACTACTACTACTACTACTACTACTACTACTACTACTACTACTACTACTACTACTACTACTACTCGACATGTCTTCAACTACTACTCTGGTCGAGGTTAAGTCCCCTCAACCTCAAAGAGCAACTCTCGCTTCTGCTTCATCACCGTCGTCCAGTGCTGCTCCACTGCCCCCAGTGACCCCAGATATTCATGCTCCTCCTCCATACGCTCCAACTCCAGCTCCTACTGAAGAAGATCTGAGAGTCGATAGATACGATACAAATGAAGGTGAACCAGGCGGACGTATCTATGTTGGCGGACGAAAGTCCAAATTGGCAGTCGTTCAATCTCGTTACGTTGCGAGTTGCCTGAAAAATGTCCATCCTGGATTAAACTTCCCAGTTATAGCATTGACCACTCTCGGTGATAGAGTTAGTGATAGGCCCTTATACGCATTTGGAGGCAAGGCCCTTTGGACTAAAGAACTAGAGACTTTACTATTGAATAAAGTAGAGGGTTATGAGCAAGTGGATATGATTGTGCATTCACTTAAAGATATGCCCACCACATTACCAGAAGGATGTATTCTCGGTGCCATCACGAAGCGTGAAGACCCACGGGACGCTCTGGTAATGCCAACAGGATCTGTACATAAGCACTTAAAAGACCTTGCTGATGGAAGTGTTGTAGGCACTTCTTCTATTCGAAGATCGGCACAACTGAAAAGACGATATCCCAAATTACAGTTTGAGAGTGTAAGAGGATCAGTTCCTACCCGGTTGTCGAAAGTGGATGATCCAAACGGAATGTATAGCTGTATTATTCTCGCTGCTGCTGGTATGATTCGCCTTGGTCTTGAAGACCGCATCACTAGTTTCCTTGATAGCCCCGATATGTATTATGCTGTAGGACAAGGAGCTCTAGGAGTTGAGATTCGTGCTGGAGATGACAAAATCAAGCGTCTTGTATCGCGGATTGACCACCGCCCTACATCCATGTGCTGTCTAGCGGAAAGAAGTTTAATGAATGCGTTAGAGGGAGGATGTTCTGTTCCTATTGGCGTAGAAAGTAGCTACAAGACGGGCAGTTCACTGCTTGAGATCACAGGAATCGTAGTGAGTGTTGATGGAACACACTCTGTTCAGGGGACTGTGAGCGCCATTGCGAATAGCAATGAAGAAGCCCAGCAGGTCGGACGCGATCTTGCTGCCGACCTTCTTGCCAAAGGAGCGAAGAAGATCCTTGATGCCATTCAACTTGACCATGTCTAAATGAGCTACGAGGACCTAATGATATCTCGTCCCTTTTTATCTGTACATAGTTTTTAATATTTCACGAAGTATATATATATTTTTTTGCGGAGGGCGCTACATCCGCAAAGGCAGCAAAGCAGTGATAGCGTGATTATATTATCTATACGGTATGTTTTCTTGAGACAGCTTCTTTTTCGAATAGGACGGGTTTATTGAGTAGACTCTTCTGAACCCAGTTGTTTTGGCGATATTCGGAGTATCCTAGTTGAGTGCCATCGGTAAGCTCGAAACGGGGATTGATGCTGACTTCGCGAATATCAGGAGCCATAGCGGCGAGGACAGAAACATCTGACAGTTGGACGTCTGTACATAAAAGGGTTATTCGCTCGATATTTGGTGTTAATCTACAGATGAAGACGAGTTCTTGTTTATTCCACACTTTATTTGAAACAAGCATTAAGTTCGTTACTGATTGCCAGCAGTTGTAATATTCAAGGATAGTAAGGAAACTGGTACCACGTCCATATGAATCGCAAATGACATCAATAGTGTTGAGAGAAATGAAGCTGTTTATACGCGGAGGGACAGCTGGTATATTAAGGCTCCAGGCACGAATTAATAGAGATTCTAGTCTAGGGCAGTTCAACGCGGGGAGCGTGGCTTCGTTTTGGTTTAAATAGCGAATCAGCAGTCTCTTCAAACTGGCCATGTTTGATATGACATCGACGAGCTCTTGTGTGTGTAAAGACAGTTCAAGGCACTCAAGGTTGGGAAGCCCGCTTAGTATTTCCCCGAGAAACTCTTCTTCAGAATCGGATCCGCACTCGGTTCGTCGTACAATTAGGGTGCGGAGGTTTTCGTGGATAAAGGCAGAAACTTCAGCACCGGTCGGTACTGGTCCTACGAACTTGAAGTCAGAGAGAATGACCTCTTCAAGAAGATGGAAAGAGTCGAGTATATCCATAAATACAGAAAATTCGATCAATAGGATATTAATGGAGATTTTAGTTAGGTTGGATTGGGTAGTGATTAATGGCACGTACATTGTCAGGGCCCGTTTGTCCAGGACCGGAGGTTGGTTCACGAGGATCATGTTCTGTTGCGTGGGAAATGTATTCTTGTTGGACGTCGCAATGGTATAGGTAATGACATTCGAACAGAGATCGAGGTTTATCTCGGTAATGTTGGTATTTGACGGCGAATTTGAATTCTCGTCACCAACGTCATTCTGACAGCAATATCGGATACCTAAAGAAAGGTATTTAATAAATACTTCCGGAGACGGAGTGATTGCGCGCCCACGAACTTGGCGATGATGATGTCGGATATCCACGTTATTTATCCAAAGGCAACTTTGATTGGTTAGAATATGATTCCAAGTGTGAGAAACAGAAAGACATTTTAAGAGGTCCTTGAAGGACAGGTAGCAACCAAAGATTATGTGAATGAGCTCTGGAGGAAGTCGGACGATAGGGTCTGTAGCAGAATGGAACGGGTAGAGAACAGCAGGGTTAACACTCGAGACGGCAGAAGGAGACATTTTTGGGGGTGCCTATTTGGCAGAATGTTTACTTCGACTATCTTTTTCTGAAAAACTCCAAATAAACTCGATTTCTCTAAGAATCAATAAAGCAAGCAATAGGACAGCAATGTCAAAGATATTCCATAAACCCCACAACAAAGTCGACTGAATCGAATCCGCCATGAGACCGGGTTATAGGCACACTATCAGCAAGATCAATCCTACAGTGATGAAGAAAACACCCAATCCAAGAAGGAATAGAATGAACTCAAAGATCATGTGAGCCTGGCCGGCTACTCTTTTTTACTGCAATCGATTTCCTCCAAGCTGACAGTTACTACGAATAAGAGGACTGCGATAGCGAGAATGAAGATTCCAATACCTATTAGTAGCAGAGCCAGCTCAAAGAACATACAGGTTGGAGAGCTGGGATGGAGAGGTCACCACAAGCCGAGTTGGAAAGTAGGCAGTAATAGGATCGAAGTTGGGGTCTTGTAGGCAGTAATAGGATCGAAGTTGGGGTCTTGTAGGCAGTAATAGGATCAAAGTTGGGGAGATACGCCACAATTGAGTGAGCTTTGAAGGTATTCAGCAATTGAGTCAACGTTGGGGAGATACGCCACAATTGAGTGAGCTTTGAAGGTATTCAGTAATTGAGTCAACGTTGGGGAGATACGCCACCCTGAACGATACTCTCAAATCTTTGTTTACTCGACTCCAGCAACAGTAAATCGCCTCCGTAAACGATCAATCACGGACCAACAACACCGAGAATCGCACCGGTTATTTATACTACGCTAAAAATCTAAACAAATAGATAAAGAAAGAAAGAATCCAATCTTTTTTTATACGAAGTTCTAACCTCTAGTATTTATTCCAGTCTTGGTTGGAAGATTGGTTGTGCCGGCGGTCTAAAGATCGCTCTTATAGACCTTATGATACGGCTAAAATCCGGGGTAATCTGCAGATGGGCATACTGATAACGATAAGAAGTCTGATGACTGCACGTGATGGGGGTTGTTAAATTTTTTTTTGTTATTGGTAATGGGTGGGTGTACCCGATGTTCGACAAGGCGATTATTTGTAATAGAGAGGAGACTGGTCAGAGGCCAGACGGGGGTTCCCTGTAGTTGGCGTATCGTGACGCGGTCTATCGACATTAGCATCGCTACAGGCTCCGTTGACTAGCAGCGTCGAACAGTTTGGCCGGGATGACTAGGTCATATGTCAGAATGAATCATAGATACTGAAGAATAGAACATAGATACTGAAGAATAGAACATAGATACTGAAGAATAGATAATAGAGAGTGGAGAATAGAGAGCGGAGAATAGAGAGCGGAGAATAGAGAGCGGAGAATAGAGAGCGGAGAATAGAGAGCGGAAAAATGAAGACCGAATCTGCTCTGAAAACGTCCGAGGTCTATGTAAAAGTCTCACTGACCCAACACGCCGACCAAACAACGACAATTGACCTACTACCCTGCCATATACAATATTTGCTTGCTTGGTAGACGACCCACAAACATTGCAGCTGGCAAAGGCACAACTCCCAAGTGGCTAAGAAAATCGACTCCAACCGAACCTGCCGAGACTTCGGCCATGAACCTGTGCGTAAGGCTATAACCGTGGAGTACTACTTGTAGCAAGCCGCTAGTATACCTTGTTCTGGCTAATTCCATACCACTCACTATCAAAACATGTCTGCCAAAAGCTTCAAACAACTGGTTGGCGCTCCACCAGATACAGCATCCACAAAAGATAGCGTTCTTGTCATCATCGATGCTCAGAACGAGTACGCCGAGGGGCTTTTGAAGACCGAGAACGTCGAGTCCACTAGACGTCAAATCCTCGGTCTGCTTGAAAAATACCGCGGTGCTAAAGGTGATATCGTCCATATTAAACATAAAGAACCAGAGGGCACCCCGGTATTCACTCCTGGAACTTCATTAGCAGAAGAATTCGCTGAATTGCAACCTGGGTCCACTGGCGAGAAGGTGATTTATAAAGAATTCCCGGGTTCTTTCACCAATACCAAGTTGTTGGAGCATCTCGTGGCCACTGGCAAGAAGAAGCTGGTGATTACGGGATATATGGCGCATGTTTGCGTCAGTACCACCACTAGACAGGCAGCCGAGCTTGGGTTTGCGGTTGTTCTTCCTAAAGATGCCATTGGTGATAGGGACATTCCCGGAGTTTCTGCTAGGGATTTAGTTGCCGTGACTCTTGCGGAGCTTGCCGATGCGTTTGCTACGGTAGTTGACTGTGCAGATATTAATTAAAGTTATATATCGTAAATTCGTTAAGTTTTTTTTTTTGGTTTATATACAATGTGTTTTCTAATCGAGCCAGTTTGACTATGGCGGGCAAAAGGGGCCAGCGTGGCCTACGTAACGCTCGTTAAATAGCTCGCCAAATGCCGGTCAAACTGTTCACACCTCACGGGCATATCTAACTGATAAAAAGGGTTTTTCATGACATAGTCAGCAAACAGCTGATATATACGAGAAATCACTGCGTCAACGCTGAACTGCCGTAGGTCGGTGATGATGAGAAATTTAATTCCTGACAATGTCTGGAAGCAGTGAATAGCGCTTTTGGCTGTTTCGATCACCGTCACTCCCGACGACCCGCCGACTGGTGAGATCTTGGCACTCAGAGCATGGACTCCATGGAATGTACCAGCCAGCATTAGATATTCATTAGTGGACAGTTTATTTAGTCCTTGCTTGAAATCTTTCTGATAGATTAGGCCTCCTGCTTTATTGAGAATATAGACCGATTGAACAGCCATGATTGAGTAGTATGAGGTAGTACTGATTGGACCCCAGTAGGAGAATGAGTGTCAGTTAAGTTTGATCTTTCTTGGTTGTACTATAGAGACGTTTGTTAGGGAGGCTCAGCCGCGCTATTTGATATTGGCATTATCTAGAGAGGAGGGAATGCGGTTTGATTAATTCATTTATCATGTCAGATACATTGGATGGTATACTACTACTACTTAATCATTTATATAACATTACATACTACTATTCATTACGCTCATTGTACTTGATCGATTGACTCGTCGCATGTTGCAACCATCGATAATCACTATAGAATCATATATATGAAGATCCGATGCTGGTATTATTGTTATTCTATTGTATACCTCATCTAGGGCCCGACGGCGGCCCACAGACAGTACAGGAACTTATACATGTTTCACAGCCCTATGAACGGCCTGAACGCTCGCTCGGTCTTCAATTCTCGTGCGGTTCGGCGGCTATAACTTCTACCAGACATTCTCGGTCGCGTTTACTTTATTATGCACTGTTAACTAATAGTCCGATCTGTAGTAATGTACAATAGATAGTCGTGACGAGGATCGGTGAATAATTAGCTAATTCGGACCCAAATTCAGGGGTTGAGAAAAGATTCTCCAGGTACGTGGGAGGGTAACAGCCGGGTCAAATGAGTTGTAGGAGAGCGAGCGAGCGAGCTAGCGAGGTAAACAATTCAGCCTGGTAATTGGGCAGTGGAGCAGAGAAATGGTTTTATTGATAGATGAGCGGGTTCAGCGAGTGATTGTCTGATCTGGTTGGTTAATAAACGAGCGACCTTTGCCGGGCCGTTACTGTATATTTTTATATATTTTTATATATTTTTATATATTTTTATATATTTTTATATATTTTTATATATTTTTATATATTTTTGTATTTTTTTGTATAGTCTTGTATATTCTTGTATATTCTTGTATATTCTTGTATATTCTTGTATATTCTTGTATATTCTTGTATATTCTTGTATATTCTTGTATATTCTTGTATATTCTTGTTTATTCTTGTATATTCTTGTATATTCTTGTATATTCTTATAGATTCTTGTATATTGTTATAGATTCTTGTATATTGTTATATATTTTATATATTGTTTATAGCCTATTGTTCAAATGCCGATATGTTATAAGTTTTATGCTGTAAGGCCCTATGCTGTATGCTGTATATATTTCTAACTCCCAACCATTCTGCGGTGGGAAGGGGTTCCTTCTACCGCCAGTGTGCATCGAGTAATTGAGGTGGTTGGCGTAATGTTCCCAGAAATGGGATTGAAGAAATGCAAGATTGGCAGGGTCGGTACGACACATGCCAGAGCATATTGACAGACAACTGACGCGTTGCAAAAAGTATGTTACGTGAAGCGAGCTAATGCTAGAAGCCTCTGACCGTGCGTACCTAGGATTGAGGGATGATTGTAGCGGGTTGCAATGTAAGTACAGTTAGAGCGGTGAAACATGTAGAAGTAGAGTGCGTCTGTTTCAAGAGTGCTTTGTCAAGTATGGCAGGTGAATTGAGAGTACGGGTGGGAGTAGATTAAGCGAGCAGGCGCAATTGTCGGAGTAGATGTAGTGAGTGTAGTTGTAGTTGTAGTTGTAGTTGTAGATGTAGTAGCTCTACCTGTAGATGTAGCTGTAGCTGTTGCTCGAGCCGTTGTTCAAGCCGTAGTTCAAGCCGTTGGTCTAGCTGAAGCTGTAGCCGTTGCTCAAGCCGTTGCTCTAGCTGTAGCTGTAAGACCAGCTGCCAGAGCAATTGTAGCTAGGCATAGACATAGCAATACCACCTCTTCAATATCTCTTTTTATTTCATTTATTCTACATCACTTAGCTCTCTATCAACGTATACTTTAGTTATATATCCCAATGCAATAACCTCCTGGTCCTCGTCCTCGTCCTCGTCCTCTTCCTTCCCTATCTCTCTCTCTGTGTGTAAGGAATCCCGCTTGACTGCCATCTGGTTCTCCGCGTATCAGCATTGATTGAGCGCCATGTACAGATGATTAGTCAGTCACCGAGCTGCCTACCTCACTTATACTCATACAGCTCAATTGAACCGTCTCCGACATGTAGCCCTCCCTTAACTAACCAACTAACGGCCGCTTCTGTCGGTTCTGGCAATCATCTCCGCTCGATGTTAACTACCGACCATCCACCCCCTCTCCTCTCCTGGCCCTAGCGGTCGTAGTCGCGCGGGTTGGTCGTTCCCGCTCCTGCTCCTGCTCCTCCTACTCCTGGCAGCTCCTCCCGCTCCTACTCCCGCTCCTACTCCTGCTCCTACTCCTGCTCCTACTCCTGCTCCTACTCCTGCTCCTCCTGCTCCTTCCTACTCCTGCTCCTACTCCTATACCCGCCGTGCCGCGACCCTTACCCCTGCTGTCTTGCCGGGTTAGGCCTTTTTGCCATTTCTAGCGTGCATATTGCACTTGCGGTTGAACTGAAAGTCATCTGGCCATCACCGCTGGTCACCCTCTGTCTGAGCCGAAGAAAGGCCCAACTTTCAGTGCCGCGCTGCGCGCAACAAATCACCTACCATCCCGGACTGGTCCTTGCGCCTTTCGCCTTTCGCCTTTTGCCCTTTCGCACCCTCCTGGCTCTGGCGGTCAGTTTCTTGTCCCAATCTACACAACATTCCATCCTCTATCAAACAGCACACACAACCACAAACCACAACACTTACTTTACACTTCCAAAACCCGCTTTAACGCTTCCAATTGATAACAACGCAGAGCACGAGAGAGTTTTTTTTTTTGACAAAAATTTTCATCAATTCCCCAACCACCACAATCGAAGTGAATCGACGGTAAAGAAAGAGATTAAAAATGGCTTCTGAGGTGAGTGACGAGGTTTTAGAGCGGTAGACTGTGCTTCACGAAGTGGGCAGTGGGTGTAGAAATGGGAGACTGGACGAGGAAGACGAGGGGGGTGAAACAAGGTAGAAAAGCAAAAGTAAAGCGTTTGGACGCGACCGGATAGGGTTTTTTTTGTAGGCGATACGACTGAACAGAAGGCAATGGCAGTTTCAGAGGCGAAGCTGGGTTCGCGATCGGTAGCAGCAGTCTCTAGGGGCAGTGTCCAGGGACAGCGCCTTGGCCCCTGACGGTCGTATGGCTTTCACGCTTGACATGTCCAACGACTTTTCAAACGACGTCCCTTGCGACGTCCCAAACGACGACCCCCCTACGCTCACGAAGTGAGCACAACGGGTCCGGGCAGCGCCCGGCCGCCGGAGGCACTCCCACCCCCCCTTAGCCCCGGGCCGCTACTAACTCGAGCAGAGAGAAACAAATACCTTTTTGGCGCGTTTGTGCGAGCAGGCCGAGCGGTACGACGAGATGGTCAATTACATGAAGGAGGTGGCCAGGGCCGGACAGGAGCTGACCGTCGACGAGAGGAACCTGCTTTCGGTTGCGTATAAAAACGTCATTGGCACCCGCCGGGCCAGCTGGAGATTGATTTTATCTATAGAACAAAAGGAAGAGGCCAAGAGCGCCACTCACCACGTGGAGCAGATCAAGGCCTACAAGGTCAAGATCGAGAACGAGCTCGAGGATATCTGTAAAGACGTTTTGGACGTTCTTGTCGATAGCTTGTTGCCCAAGGCCGAGACCGGCGAGTCCAAGGTGTTTTATTATAAGATGAAGGGAGACTATCACCGTTATTTAGCCGAGATTGCGTCTGGCGATAAGAAGAAGGACGCGGCCACTGCGGCCCACGATTCTTATAGAAAGGCCACCGACGTGGCCCAGACCGAGTTGTCGCCCACCCATCCTATTCGTCTTGGCTTAGCACTGAATTTCTCGGTCTTCTACTACGAGATCCTCAACTCGCCTGCCCGTGCGTGCCATTTGGCCAAGCAAGCGTTTGACGACGCCATTGCCGAGCTGGATTCGCTGTCTGAGGAGAGCTATCGTGATTCTACTTTGATCATGCAGTTGCTTAGAGACAACTTGACTTTCTGGCAAAACGATCTTGAGAATCTACAACAAGAGGGTACCGAAGGAGAAGCCGAGGGTGAAACTGTCGAGTCGACGGAAGAACCTGCTGCTGCTGCTGCTGCTCCTACTGCCGCCGCTACTGCTGAGTCCACTGCCGAACCTACCGAGCCTTCTGCTTAGATAGATTCCACTCTACACGTACTGGTACCATTATATAAATTTAGTTCCCACCAACATCACTGTCCATTATGTCCCGCCCTTCTGTTCCCTTGACCTTCCCAATGTTCTTTATTGCGTGTTTTTACTCTACCCTTGTATCCTCCTATATCTGCGTACTAACTCCATAGTATATGACTATAGCTGTGTATACTTCTAGTTTTGTTTGTGTTGAAATATATGTACTAAACCTTTTATTTTGTGTCTGACCGTGATTGATTATCATATGTATATATATATATATAGTTCCGCCGTTTAAGCCGCTTCACCGCTTCACCGCTTTCTTACCTCCACCACCTACAATGTCATATTTGAGCAAAGATATCTCCAAAATCGCGTCCTCGGAATGGACTCAGGTCGGCGGTCGCGTCCGCCAGGGGGCTCTAGCGAGGCTCTCGCCCGATTCGTTCTCCCAACCCACTTCCACCCTCAATGGTCCCATATTAGTCCAGATCGTAGACATCGCCAACATCTCCATGTCGAAATACTCGCAAATCCAATCTCTCACTGAAACCGCACAGTCCTCTACCGACCAGTTGCGTGGAGTCCGCCCTCGCACTATCATCACCACCGTCGCCGATTTCTCGGCCACTCAAGAACCAGGAACTACAGCAACACCCCCCTCATTCAAATCACTCTCCAACGTCCATAAACTCACTGTCCAGGACACCGCAGCCACTTGCGCGTACGCTCTAGAGCTCGAGCATCTCAGCGACTCCATCTCTGCCACCTCGCCTATTGGAGCTAAAATGCTCCTCATAGGCCGAATCGAAGTGCAACGAGGCGTTCTTCTACTCAAACGCGCAAACGTCGAAATGCTAGGCGGCACCCTCCCTGTCTCTACTGCTTCTACTGCCACACTTCTTGCCAAACTGCGACAGGAGCTGACACCGGCTACTGGGTAATCACTGTACGTGTGGGGACAGCCTCCGGCGGCCGGGCTCGGCCCGGACCCGTTGTGCTCGCTCCGCGAGCGGCGGCTGGCAGAATGAGAAAGAGTTACAATTGGTTTTAATGCTTATTTTGAAAAGCTGGCTGCGATATTGGCAGCCTCTTCTACCGCTCGGGCAACTGAGGACCGCACTTTGTTATCCTCCATAACAAGAAGCCCTCCAATAGTGGTACCGCCGGGCGTACAGACCTGAGATCTCAGAACCGCCGGGTGCTGCTCGGTTTCAAGCACCATTCTACCTGATCCAATAAGAACTTGGGCAGCGCACTCTTGAGCTACGGAGTACGGCAGTCCCATCCGAACTCCTCCGTCACAGAGCGCTTCCATCACAAGATACAGAAAAGCAGGCCCACTTCCACAGAGCGCCGTGGCGGCGTCCTGATGCTTTTCATCAAGGAAAAGACATCTTCCGGTCTGCTTAAACACCCACTCAATGGCCCCCTGGACAGACTCCGATGCTGGGCTCGACGCATCTAAAGAAACGACCGTCATGCCCGATCCGATCTTGCTCGGGGTGTTGGTCATCGCTCGAGCTACAAGCGCCTTGGAATATGTCAATTGCTTTAGATTAGAGATAGTTTTACCTGCCAATAAACTGATAAGCACTTTACTCTTGTTATAGGCGGACTCGGGGATCGCACTGAGGATTTTCTCGGCCATGAATGGCTTACATCCGAGCAAAATGACGTCGGACTTTTCGACCAATTCTTGGTTGGATTTTAAAAGCTGTACTTTAGATCCAAACTGCTGAGAGAGCCTCTGGAGTGATTTATCAGAATGAACTGTAGCGAGGAACTTGCCAGGCAGAACCCCCGAGCCGTCGTTGCTGGCAGTACTAACTCCAGTGAGAATGGCATTCAACACGGCGGTGCCCATAGTACCGCATGCGAGAACACCAATGGTATAGCCTGATTGCAGACGGATTTCTGAAGACATTGTTAAGAGGATAATTAGTGAAGATATTGGTAGTGGTTTGATTCGTGCCTGGAGTAGGTGCTCTTTGACATCGAGAACAAGCCGCACGCTCTTTGGCGCAAATCAACAGCCCCCTCCCCCCGTTTCTACCAAGGTTCAAACGAAAGAAGAGCGAAGCGAGCAACGGGGCTGGGCAGAGCGACCAGGAAGAACATCGAGTGAATGTATGTTTGTATGTTTGTATAAGTATTATATGCTAAGAAAGAGGGAAGACGCGAGAGCAGTTAGAAATCGAACTCGCCTCTAAATTGGTTGACATCCATTCCGTTTCCGACCTTTTCCACGAGATCGCGTCGCTCCATGGCAAGGAATACACGACGGAGCGTTTCGTAGAGATTGGTACTCTGGTTGGCTATGAGGTCGTCCTCAGCACTATCAGTTTTGTGTAGAGAAAGAGCGGACAGAAGGTGCTGAGCGGCTTCTTTGTAGCAGCCGATATTGATACACGACACACCGAGGTTATAGCGGGCACGTACAAACGACGGTCGTAGCTCGAGTGCTCGGTAGTATGCATCAATGGCTTCTTCGCTTCTATTGGAGTTAGCCAGCGTGGCGCCGAGACGGTTCCATAGTAACGGGTCGTTAGGACGCACTGACAGGGCCGTGTTGAAACAATCAATGGCTTTCGAGTAGTCTTCGTTTCCGTAAAAGAGAACTCCCAGGCCGACCTGAACGTCGGCGTCGATGCTGGCGCCGTCAGGTGACATTTGAGCGGCCCGGATGAACAGTTCGGTCACTCGGCTATGGAGCTGGAACCGGTCTTCGTTTTCTAGCTTGGGTTCTTGTTGACGGGCCCGACTGGCGATATCGGGGTATTTAGTAGCTAGCCATCGTTCTAACGTAGCATAGGCGGCATTTTCGTAGCCTTCGTTTGTATACGAGACGGACAAGTTGAGTAATGCGTTGAGGTTGTTGGGATCGAGCTTGATGGCCCGTTCTAAAGCACGAATGGCCGGATCTTCTTTCTCGTTTTGTGCTTGGCAAGCTCCTAATCTACTCCATGCCTCGACATGATTCGGGTCTCGTTGTACCGCCGCTTCAAAGCACAAGGCAGCTACTGAAAGTTTCGCACCATTATCCATTAACTCAACGCCCATTGCGAATGGGTCGTCGACCTGTTGATATGAATAAGGGTTTGTTTCTTCAAACTGGTAGTCGCCGAACTCGGGCCGCGACGTGGTGAACTCGTCGAAGTCACGGTCCCAAGCAGGCCCGTCAGAAGTCTTGGTCCACTCATCAACATTATCGAGAACCTGTGACTTGATGCGATCCCAAACGTTTTCAAAGTGGTCGTCAGTCAGGTTTGACAGAAGAGTTGGATCTTCTTCAGTGTCAAGATCGACACCGAGCTGTTTTTCGGTGTGGTCTTCGGCCTCTTTTCCTTGCTTTCCTTTGCCTTTTTCCTTTGCGTTTAGTTCGATTTGATTGAACTGTTCTTCCCATTTCTCCTGATCCAGTTCGACGATTTGCGAGCTTCGGGTCTGGCCTGCGGCCATGGCAGACGAAGAATTAGCCATTTGTGGCATTACGTTTGAATACATTGGAGTATAAGGCATTCCTGACGAGAATCGGCCTCCAGACATTGGAACATGGTTTGCGGTATTCATAGAAGCAGCACCAGCACCAGCACCAACTGGACCGCCTGGAGACTGTCGAAACTCGCCAGCCCATCTAGACCCTTGAGGCGTAGTAGCACTGGCAGACGGAGATTCTCTGTGATGCTGTTGTGGGGTGGGCGACGAGGACGACGACCGGAAATCATCGATCCAACCGACACCACCGCCAGCAACTGGTTTCTGAATTCCATTAATCTCCTGTCTCATTTGATCAAACGCAAAAGGCCCGGCCAGTCCAGGACCAGAAGGGCCCATCCTCCCTTGTTGGGAAAATCGATCCATCATCTGCTGGTCATCTTGAGACATGACTCTAGCGTCTGATCTCATGGACATAGGCGCGCCGCCATTAGGCCGCTGATTCATTCGGTCATACTGTAGAGACCGGTCCTCTCCAGAATGTTTAGTAAATTGTGACAGGGGGTTTCTTGCCGTCGAGCATTCTGCTCCTGAAGAGTTCATAAACGACATGACAGTAGCGATAGAGTAATAGAAGCGTTTGAGTGAAGTGAAGTGAAGTGAAGTGAAGTGAAGTGGTAGAAGTAGAAGTAGAAGTAGAAGTAGAAGTAGAAGTAGAAGTCGTGACAAAGATTCCGTTTGATTGTAGAGTAAAAATCACTAACGGTCTTTTTTTTTTTTATCAGATCAAAGTTTTGTGGGGTGAATTCGTCAGTTTGGCTTCTCCACGAGTTTTATAAGCGATCCGCCAGTGAAATGTTCAGTCAAGCAGCAGAGGTGAGATATTACGTACCGGAAAAGCGACCATTTAGGCGGTCGGTTGTGGATTTCTACTTAAGCAGTAACCGGTAGATGGCTATAGTACGTGTGAGCGACACGCAGAGGCGAGGCGGGGGAAACTGCCGAGGTTTAGCGCCCAGAGCGTATGATCATTCGTTGTGATATTAGGGTTTAGTTGGAGAGAGAGATGAGAGAGAGCTATTAAAGAGACAAGATGGATAAGATGGAGAGCTATTAGAGAGGGTTATGGATAAGAAGGAGAGCTATTAAAGAGGGATACAGACAAGAAGAATGTAGTTAATGTACAAAACATACTAATAGGTGTGAACCCCTTGTAGTAGTAGTAGTAGTAGTAGTAGTAGTAGTAGTAGTAGTAGTAGTAGTAGTAGTAGTAGTAGTAGTAGTAGTAGTTGTAGAGTAGTAGTAGTAGTACTGTATATCAATCAGTAGCAATCGCATCATCAATCAATAATTCTGATGAAGCTACCGCTCTTTCCCGCTCCCAACAGAATAGCGAGCACCGTCTATAGTCTAGACGGTGCTTAAATTTCCCCAGAATGATAGTCAAAAGATAAACTACATATGAAAGAGCTGGTGAGTGTGTGCGATTGAAGATGGCGACTTCAGCAATAAGAGAAAAAATTGGGTTCTCGATATAAATTAATGGAAATGAAAGTAACAAAGCGACGTAACAAATATAAATCTACCAAAGATGAGGGCAATACGTATTCATGTACGATCAACAGCTTGGATAGAATAACAAATCGTATAGCATGTAAATCATCAACTTTATCGCTTTCGCTCTTATTTGATGCCTTTATTCTACTTTTACAGTCTGGATACCGATGGCAGTTGGGTTATTTGTGTAAATCATAATGTTCTTGGTGAGCCTCCACTCACTACTACTAACAGATAGATGTCGCTATGTAACTGCATTATGCTAGATAAGAGTGTTCCGTATGTGTTCCAAACATAATCTGTATACCTTCCCTATCTAGCTTCCTTTTTCAGAGAGACTACTTGAGATAAACAACAAAATACTGGCGATACCATCAGTAGACAGCTGACTTTAGAATATCCCTTTACACAATATCAAATATAAAGCTTTTTACTAAATACATATGCTACATTTGTCTAACCTTCAAGATCCAGTTGACCCAGTTCTCTAAATCACTCAGTTCGTACAACCCAGTTGCCGACACAGTTCCATGTTTTGAAACCGCCTTGACGTCGTATAGCGGAACATGTGTTTGCAACGGAGAGCTCGTGATGATGGTGATGGTTGTTCCATTTTCCAGCTCCAGTTTGTAATCCGATACTGGCGGATATAATAAAAGGCCGAGATAAGACGTCGCGGCCTTACTAGATGCAGTATCTTTATACGATCGGAAACTCATCTTGACGTTTTGGTGGTCTTCTAGTATCATGTCCAGTAGTCTAGTCGTTCTCTTGACGATTTTGCTATGTTGGATATGGGCTATCAATGGCCGTAAAATAAATAGTTGTTGTCGTGTAGGGGGGCTAAACGGTTAATAAACGTCAGGCACAACCGAGCGAAGCGAGCTACGGGTCTGGGCAGAGCCCAGCCTCCAGAGGAATCTAAGGGGGAATAAATTACATACCTTTTTGTCAAAGGAGCCGGCACGGCTTGGCGCTTTTCGAGACGTCTTTTGTGGGAATAAGAGAGGAGAATATGAAGGGCGTTGCAAATCAAATTGGCTCGCAATTGAGGAAGACCTTCGGTGAAATGTGTAGAGGCTAAGTCGGCATACTCGATTTCCATGACTTTGTCTAAGAGGTGCACTGCAATGACGTTGTCTACAACCGAGATTTTGTATGACGATAACAGGCGGGCTTCTTGAACCATTTCAAAAAATAATTCTTCTTCAAAGAGTACCATGCGGGCGTTTTTAATTTCATTATCTACACAGTCTTCGGGCAAAAGACTGCTGGGCACCGACGCGCCAATAGGGACTTTATCACCTGCGGAAATATCATAGAGAACAATTCGAACTGCTTTTCTTGGCTTGGTTCGATCAAACCGGAAAGATAGCCCTCCGTCGGGTTTGCGGCGCACCATTGCAAGCCCTTTATCGCGATATTCCGATCCTGAATCCCCGAATCCGTACTTGACTCCTAATCCACGGGCATCTCCCCGACGGATTTTGAACATTACTTCTCCATCATTAACGACGGTCTTTAGGACGGCGTCCCAGTACTTTTTCTCTTTAGATACTTCGCCTCGTAATCGAGAAGCGGCGTTTGTCAATTGTTTCGATGCTTCACCGAGAGATTGCACTTTCCATCCAGCGCCGACGATTGGATCTTCTTCTGGCGGCTGGACCCAAAGAGCGTCGGCGCCTAATGAGCCAACTGCTACATGCTGTTTGAGGTGCGGTGACATTGAAGTGGTGCCAGCAGCTGGTCGTAAGCAAGACAGTAAGAGAGATACGAAATCGAGTGATAATGCAGATTCATTTTGTGCCGTTCGTATCAGTTTGACCATATCCGTTCTTACTTGTTCGAAGTCTTTTGCGGACATTGTTGGGGTTCGAAACGATTGTGAGTTGGACAGTTTATCGGTAGTCTCTATTTCTACGTCGCCATTAGCAGTACCTTCATCATTGGTTATTTCCATGTCGTCTACGTCGTCGGAGGGGTTTTGTTCTTCTTCTCCTTTTTTTTCTTTTACTTTTTCTTCTTCTTCTTCTTCTTCTTCTTCTTCTTCTTCTTCTCCTTCTTCTTCTCCTTCTCCTTCGTCTTCTTCTTCTCCTTCGTCTTCTTCTTCTTCTTCTTCTTCTTCTTCTTTCGTTTCCTCTTCATTCTCATTATCAGTCACAGCGCTAGTTTCGGTTTCCTCATTTGCAATCTCTTCTTCTAACGACTCTTTGCTAATTCCGGCAAATGACCCTCTTTCTAAAATAATTCGGGGAATTATCTGCCCCAAGCTTAATGATTTTCTAGCCATGCGAGTTAGCTAACATGCTCGGACAGAGTAGATGCAAATCAGCACTATAACTTACGATTTGGATGCATCATTATTAATACCTTCTGGCTCCAATGACAGGTATATCGGTTCGGAGACCATGTTAGATGTCTCCCCTTCGAATATTCTTCACATTTCTCAGTGAAACTTCACGAGATGGTTTAGCTATGCGCGATGTTGAGACAAAATATGCCGTTTATGCAGCCGTTCATAGTACTGAAATGCTCGAGATATTTATTACATATCAGAGACAGTTTCAAGATTCATTCAATTGTATTATTTATTTGTGAGCGATATATAATGACTTCACATGAAGAGGCTGTGGCAGATGATGTGTCGACGTCAGATACAGGGTCTGCTCTTGTGCCGGCAGATGATGTATCGACACCAGATACAGGCTCTGCTCTCGTGCTGGCAAAGCCAGCCTCGACTGCTAGTCCCACCACTAAAACCGTCTCTGTCAAGAAGAAACGGAGGCCAGCGAGAGTTCAAGTCGATCCAAATACCGTAAGTGAGGAAGACCGGCCTCCTCAGACAGGCAGTATTTTTAATATCTGGTATCTCAAGTGGTAAGTATCTATCTATATATCTGGTAATAGCAATTACTGAACGTTACTAACAAACCGTTTTAGGAGTGGAGGTGATAAAGACAGCTTTGGAAGTCAACGGAAGTCGGATGGAAGGTGTATCTTGAAACGAGATTCTGGATATACAAAGGCAGACAAGGCGCGAGGAAGCTATTTCTGTATTTATTTCGCCAAAGGACTGTGTACCAAAGGAAAAAATTGTGAATATTTGCATAGATTACCAACGATTAGCGATATATTCCCGCCCAACATGGATTCTTTTGGCCGAGATAAGTTTTCAGATTATCGAGACGATATGGGAGGAGTAGGGTCGTTTTTAAGGCAAAATAGGACATTATATGTTGGAAGAATGCACGTTTCCAGTGAAGAGAATAAAATGGAGGAGGTAGTGTCAAGGCATTTCTCAGAATGGGGGGATATTGAGCGAATCCGCGTTTTGAATGATCGAGGCGTGGCGTTTGTGACGTACGTAAATGAAGCAAATGCTCAGTTTGCAAAGGAAGCCATGTCTCATCAATCTTTAGACAATGATGAAGTATTAAATGTAAGATGGGCTACAGAAGATCCAAATCCACATGCTCAACGAAGGGAAAAGCGTAGATTAGAAGAGCAAGCTGCTCAAGCTATCAAGAGACTGTTACCAGCGAGCTATGTAGCAGAACTGGAAGGAAGGCATAAAGATGCAAAGCGATTAAAAGAAGAGGAGAGTGCGAAAGAGGTGGATGAAGAGAGGTTGTTAGAAGGGAAAGAGGCATTACAAGAGACTACTGGCGAGGAAGAAGAGGAGGAGAACGACGACGACAAGAATGAAGAAAACGGAAATACAGGAATAATATCAGCAGACGCTCTTCGTGAACTTCAGTCGACAATATCAAAAGCATCACCAGCGGTTAAAAAACCAGTCAGTCTTCTTGGAAACGCATATGATTCGGATGATGATTAGTCTTTTATGTACATTATTTATTTAATTAATGATAATAGCGTATTAGTTTGTGACAGGTACCGATGTACGGATGGTCTTTTCGTCACTGATAGTATTGGTACTTTAAGTTTTAAGAATATTATTACATAAATATACATGAGCGTTTTAATACCTTAGAGGAGGACTTCTCTCTCGATACGATCTTCTTGGATCGTGCTCTCGTTCACGCTCCCGAGGCGGCTCCCTTCGCTCGGAAAACCTATCACGATCTCTCGGGTCACCACCACCTCGCATACCACCTCTCGAGTCTGGTCTAAAGTCCCCCCGGTCCCGATATTCTCGTTCACCGCGCCTTTCCCACGGACCACCTCCACCTCCGCTATATCCATTTCGCCCACGATCATGATCTCGAAATCCGTCCCTCCTTGGTCCCCTATCTCTATCATCTCGACCACCTCTACTGCCTCCTCTTATATCCGCTCCTCTCCCTCTCTCTCCTCTGACATTCGCTCCACCAAAACCACTACTCCTAATATCACCTTTCCTTAGCATCTCCTGCTTGGTATATCCTCTTCCTCCTCTACCTCCTCCTAATTTCCTAGGCTTCCATCCTTTCACGGTCCTTCCTCTCTCGACATCCACAACTACTCTCCTTCCCTTTAGTTTCAGCCCTATACTCTCTTTTAGAGCTATATTCATATCTCTTTCTCTCTCAAAAACCATAAATGCATATCCTCTTGACTTCCCTTCCTCGTCTCTTACTAACCGGATCCTTTCTAATGGCCCATATCGTGAAAACTCTTCCTCTAAGTCCTTCTCCACCACGTCATAATGCAATCTTGAAATAAACAGCGTCTTATATGGATCTCCTCGGATCTGTATATCACTATTCGGGTCCCATTTCACAATGGCTTCTTTTAATAGCTTCGCAGTCTCGGCTGCTTTGATTCTTTTCTGATTTTTCACTATTTGTAGCCAGTTGTCGGTGGGTGTATAGTCTTCTTTCTCGGCCATCTTCAATTGATTCATATATCCAGCGATTCCCGAGATCTTGGCAGTGGATCTCTTCTCGGGAGGAATATCATTGGGCTCTAAATATTTCACCGGAGCTGGGGGTTGAAACAGTTTTTGCAAATCTGGTGGTAATTTTGAAACATCCGCCTGTTGCTAGTTAGTATTCTGTTATTCGTTTATGTTGTGTGGCTTTGTTTTCCTTGGCCTTGATATGACCTCTTCAAAAACCTATCCAGGGACTTACCATTCTGCCAATTTTCCTTTAGGAACCGTCTTTTTGATCTCTGTTCTGTTCCGTATACGAATAGAGATCCTTCGTACGCCATGCGTATGTGAGGAATCTATTTCACTGGAAAATATGCCGCTTGACGCACGGCGTATATGCGGCGCAAGTTCTCGGATCCGACTGTATTTCTGCTCTGTAGTCTGTCTATATTTCTTATAAGTTTCTCTACCTACCTAGCAAAGATAGCTTAATATCGCTATGGCAATCGATATTATTTTCGGAAATGCTATATTCCGATCACCGTTTTACTTCCGACTAAAAAAGATGAGTTTAGGTGACCGGTGTGTAGATTATTTGCGAGAAGCTGCTAATATTCAATAGCATACTGTCGCCTTAGTTATGACCGACGGTACGCCGATTCGCCTTGAATGATTAACAATGCGGGAATTATGGATTGACTGAAAATGGAGTCGAGACCCAAGTCAGAACAAATCATTTAGGTCAGTTTTTATTCACGAATTTGATTAATATTGGCAAAATCTTTGCTGCTTGCCATCAACTTTGTCCAGTTCGACCCAACGGTATCGAGTTCTCCAATGGCCAAAACGTTTCAGGCAGACTGCCAACTGAGAACAGCAATATTCTACTTTCAAAAGCGCCCCACAAAAGATATAATCAATCCCATGGGCTGAACTGAACGACCAGACATGATCCGAACTAATCTTGGCAGACAATTCAATTTTGAAGAAGTCTCCAAGACTCCTGCTTATGATTGTGAAAGTCATGACTTTCAAGACTCTTAGTCAAGGAGCATCCAGCATTGTTTGCAACATTTGATCCTTCAGTTGAGAAAGCGTCTGGTGGTTACGACGATTGCCGAGCAGGTGAGTCTACATTTGCTGTTTTGGCAAAGGATCCGGACAATGCTACAATGCACTCTAATCTGAGCGAGGAGCTGGTCAGGCAGATGTCTAAGTAATGCTACGCTAATAAATATTGAGCTTTTTTTTTCTATATACAAATTAATTTCTGGAAAGTAGCTACAAATTTGGAGGCAGTAGCAGGGCACCTATTTGTAACCGCCTTTCTGTGGCTAGCAGGTCGAAATAACTCGCTCCATGTTCCTGATCTGTTAGTAGAGTTCTACACATCTGCTACAACGAAGCACCCACTTGCACCCCTATAAACATACCGTATTTGAAATCTGTAATCTTATTCCTAGAGAACGAAGATAATCACTTGTTTCCGGCCCTAAAATCCGAGACTGTTGACCCAGTCCAACGACGAGAATCTCCGGTTTAGGATGGGCTACTTCGAAAACACCGGTGATTCGTTTGCTTATCTCTACCATTCCCGTATCAAGTCCTGTAAATGCATCAGTCATATCGACTTCAAAGGCCTCTGTTCCTAGTAATATGAGACCAGACGGATGCTTTGGGTCGTTGGATTCAACCTTACCTCCAGTAGCAAGAAGAAACCCATTGTCAGTAATCGAGTCAATGTTATTTACGGGCGGTTCCAGTTCGCTATATAGATTATAATCTGATAAATTTCCTTGCGGGATTCTTTGAGAGTCTTCTGCCGAAAGCATTGCTCTTGCTGTTGGTTCGTTGGTCGTTTTAGGAGAAGTTTTCGTTAATGGTTTTCGTCTAACCCCAGAAGAGAAGACTGTTCGTGAAGTGTTAATATTGCGAACATGAGAGAATAGTAGTATTGGTCTTCCGTTTGCCAGTAGACTCAATGGACGTTTTAGCTTCAACATTTTCAATCTCTGTCCTATAAACTTTGTTCACGATTTACTGTCGTCTCTCTCTCCTCTCATGCTCTTAAATGCTTATCGCGAGAACCAGCCGTGCCGACGTTGAAGTATAACCCTAATCTCACATGAATTTTTCAAATTTCACCTTCGCAGCCGTGAAGCTCTGAAATTCGCCAGTTGCCAACCAAAGACCAAAGACGGAACGTTTCCTCTCCTTCTAGCAGTCGTCCCGCTCTTAATTATAAATAATGCCTGCCCAGGTAGCGAAGCATATTATTCCACGCTCGGTAAATGGCGTGGGCTCATTCATACTTCAATGCCGCAAGATCACCTTACGGTACTGCAACTGGGGAGGAAGCTCACAAGGAATGAGGTAAGTTTTTATTATATTTCAGTATACGGGTCATCAATTCTGGTGATGTTGAGATGCCAGCGCTGTAGATCACCTTCAACTAACTTTACTAGAAATTTCCTTATTGACGACATCAAACGCATTGCAAAGGAGAACCCGAAAATCGAGTTCGAAATCATTAAACAATCCGGGCATCCTGTACTCAAGGGTGAATACGTGAATGGCAAAGACAAGGTCATTTGTGTGCGAAACTACGAACCAAGCAAAATCGCAGACAAAGTCGCCGTGCTGGCTGGCGGCAGTGGAAAGAAGCTACAGAATTACACCCGGCCGGTGGAGAGTAAGAACCCATCAGTCCGTGGTATCTGGTCTCCTTTCCATGTTGGCGAGCAATTCCGATACAAGGTCTAAAAAAAATTAATAGCATTTTTATCTTTATTTTGTACATAATAAATATTTCATTAGACATTAGAAGAGAGCGAAGCTTAATTGAAGAAAGCATGGTCTAAAGCTTCAGATGGAGTGATGCGGTTGAACGGGTTCAGAGCCAACATCTTGTCGAGAAGATCGACAAATTGTTCAAGCAGAACGAGATTTCCCGGCTCAGAATCCTCTAGGCCGCGTAACTTCATCTTCAGCGTCTGCGTAGGACCCACATTCTTTACTACTCTGAATATAGGATTGCCGGTCACCTTGTCAGATTCATGGCTAAGAAAATCCAAGTCCTCGTTGAAATGCTCTTTGGAGATAGAAAACTTGCCCTTTCGAATCATTCGATGGTTGAACTTGCCTTTCAATTCCATCATCAGTTTCAACATCTGATTATTGCTCTGGCCCGGAAACAGGATCTTACCTGTATAAAGCTCATACAGTGAGCAGCCCAACGACCACATATCGATAGAATAATCATATTCCAATCCAAGAAGCAGCTCTGGAGCACGATAAAACCGCGATACCAGATACGACGTGAGATCGAGTTCAGAGATATCTAAAGCAGACCCCAAATCGGCTATTTTTACTACGCTTTTCGAATCGTCTACAAGAACATTATCTGGTTTGATATCTGCGTGGATTATTTCACAATCTTTTAATAAAGCCAGCCCTCGGATCATCTGTTTCGAATACTGTTGGATGGCGTCGATATTCAAGCCTACATCGCGACCAAACTTCTTCAAAATATCTCTCAAGTTCGAGTTTAGATTCTCGAAAACAAGACACAGGTGATCTTTGTGATCGAAATATCGTAGTAGACGAACGAGGTTTCGACTATTATTCGGGTCTTTCGCATTCAGCTTCTCTAAGAACTCGACTTCCTTCAGACCGGCTTTGGTCATAGTTTCGTTATTTCGGATGATCTTAATAGCAACAAATGTATTCATGTCTTTTTCTTGAGTATCAATGGCTCTTACGACAGCCGCAAACACTCCCTTGCCTAGAGTTGATACCACCTGATATCGGCCATCAATGAGTTCTCCAGGAATGATCCGGTAGTATCCCTCCACATCATCCCAATTATCCAACATGCTCTGATGCAGCTGTTTTCCTTTGCGGGAAGGCTTAGATTTGGACTCTTCGTCGGATTGGTCAGTGCCGAACATATCGTCTGAATCTGAATCTGAATCTGAACCGACGGTCGGCTCAGGTTCAGCAACACCAATGGCAGCGCTCCCGTTGGACCCATTATTGGATATGACCTGATCGTTCTGAGGCGCAGTCCTGTCTGACCCATTATTGAGCATTTCAGCCTGATCTAACGCCGGCTCTTCTGTACCTTGTCCAATTAACCCATCAGCGTGGAGTTGTTCCATCAACCTTCGACGTTTGAGCGCTCTCTGCTGGATGATTTCATCCTCAGTCACCTCGACTTCGTCATCATCGTCTCTGTCACGAACATTAGTAACACTATTCGACATTTCCCACGCTCTTCAATAGAACTCGGTTCTATAGAGCTGTTTTTATGATATATACCTATCTACGAGATGTCTTGATGTGTTGAAGATTGTTCTGGGTGAAGCGTATAAATTTGTTAAATGGTTCCACATAAATATGCGTTTTTGATCACTCCTTCATGGACCCCTTCTGCCTTGCGAGCGGACGTGAGACGCCGAGATAAACGTCCGTCCAGGAAGTAATCGTCTCATAACTATATAAAGCCTGTTCTTACTAGATCCCGAGTAACAGCGGCAGCAGCCGACAGTTTGCGAAGCAAGCACAACGGGTCTGGGCAGAGCCTAGCCGTCGGAGACACCCAAACAAGAGAGAAGCAGGGCGAGACAACGGGGTTAAAACTGTACATAGATAAAAGATAATATCGCCACAAATACTGGAAATCGATTAATAATGATTTGTGCGGATCGTGGGAGGAGGCCGTGGCAGATTCATGTATTGTAGTTCATAGTCTGATGGGGCGTAGGCAGGAGGACCGTGTGGAAGTGGTGGTGGAGGTGGATAGGTCGGTGGATAATCAAAAAGCGGTTGCTGAACGTGCATTTGCTGATGCTGCTGCTGGAACTTACTAGCGTTTTGAGTAGCGGCGATTCTCCTACGGTTGGCATAATGGCGCTTGACTGCTCCGTAGACGACAGCAGCAAGAAACAAACCTCCTAAGCCGGCCGCCACGCCGATAATGGCATCCTGATGGTTCTGGAGCCAGCTCTCGCCAAACGGAGAAATGAACGGCGAATTGGGTAGACTATTATTGCCTCCAACACATCTTCCTCGCTGACATTGACCCGAACCTCGACAGGGGGTACCGTCGAGGAAGTTTTGACGGGTGGTGAAGCAAGTGGACCCGAATCTTGGATCCACGCATGACAGCTGGCAAGAGGTATCGTCAGAACAAGCTTTAGTGACGTTCAGAACGCTGCCATCGGCGGTTACCGAGCTGTTACCAAGAAGTGTTACGCACTGCTGGTCTCGAGAAGTACAATGGCCAGATATACACGTCAAGCCAGATAAGCCAGAAGACTCGCACTTTTGACCGTTGGGGGACCGGACGTTGGCAGGACAAGACGAAGAATTGCCCGTACAAAACTCAGCGGGATCACAAGGTCCTTGAGAGGCCCTGCAAATAGTCGAGGAATCGGCAAATTTACAATTGGTACAGCACATTTCATTGGACGGATCGCACTGGGAGCCAGCAGTGAATTTACAAGTCAAAGGATTGCAGCACGAATTCTCTCCACAGCCATCAACGCCTCCACAATCGCATTCTTCGCCTTCTTCAACAATCCCGTTACCACATTCATTGTTAGTGACGAGCTTAACACCAGTATTGGATGTTAAGCAACTAGAGTTCACGGAATTGCGGCCAATGGCTCCACAGATATTACCCTGGGTGCAAGCACTGAACGAGTCTTGCGACTCGGATGCTACAGGGTTCATCAAAAACCGAGAACCTGCGTCACAGGCAGAGTTCGATAACGGACAACATTGGGAACTGGCTTCAAGGTTTTGAGCACAAGTGTCGCTATCGCAATCATGAACTGCTCCGTAGGAATGGCCCAGTTCATGAGCAAGGACTCTCCAATCAAGAGACGTACGGGATACAACATTGGTACCAGCGGTAAAAGTGCTATTGCCAGACTCGGAAGCAGTTGAAACACAGGCCATTCCAAGCCAAGAAATTCCCACTATTGAACCTTGTGAGCACGACGTTAATAGACTCCAAGTAGCCAACTCATCATCCGATCTCTGTCCCCGCCATTGAGAAAACAGTGATAATCTATTGCCAATGGTGCTGTTCGATGACATTGAGCAGTTGAAATTCCATGCGTCTTTAGTAGTGCCGGGATTTTCCGGACATCCTTGAGAGGTGTTCACCATATAAACCTGACTTAGCCCTAGAGTGATGTTGAAAGCGTTTTCAAATACATGGGATGCAGTATTAACGATGTTGATGATATGAGAGTTGGCATCGGACGTGGTGTTGAAGCCGGCTAAGAAGTTGCAGTCAGCAGCGATGCCCATTAATGCAATTTCTCGTGGGGATGGGCATCCGCTCGTGTCGCCGACACTGTCTTGTAGATTGGCGCCACTAGAAAAGCCCGAGCCTCCTCCAGTATCGCTGTTACTGTTGTTATCAGAAGTCGAATCGTTGTTGGATCTTGGTATGAGAAAGTTAGTCAAATCTTCACTAAAGCTATCATCATATAAATTCAAGTCTCGCTTTTTCTTTTGCTGTGAAAGACGAGAGAAATTATTATCGTTGGACAGCGTAGTAAACGTCGTACTAAGACGCATATCAAAGTCTCTCCATACAACGAGATTGGTATTGACGTGGTTCAACAAATCATATTCTTCATCATATCGATTGCCAAGCGTCTGTTCCATTGCCTCGATTCTATTTAAATGATAGATTGAGCTTGGCACACCTAATCCTTCTTCATCATCGACCTTCCATGCACCCTCCACGATTGGATCGCTGCCGTCTAAGAGAACGACGATTCTCGCCCACCCGACCGGTTTATACTGGTGATAGATCTGGCCCGAGATAGGGGAAATAAATGCAACTCTCCTATAAGCGGTACCTTTAAAAGCCTTTGGAGAATCAGCATCTATAAAATCAGGATGAGGAACAGTGTTTCCATATTCATCCGATGTGACTACTTGTAGCTTATGAGTACTGAAAACAGTATTTGGTTCTAAGAGCAGCTTGAATTGTAAGTTATCTTCAGGAAACTCGGGAGCACCACTGACTAGAGACTCGTTCTTAGTCAGGTAGCTGTATAATGCATCAGATTCGAAATGGCCCACAGGCTCGTTCGGATCGGTAATCGCCCACCAGCGACGTCTTAAATTATGCAAATGGTTTTTAGAAGGAACTTCTATAGTTAAAGTGAACTGATCATTTCGAGACACTCGATGATTGTCGGTATCAATGGAGATCCGACTAACAGAAGACAAATGAGATAAGGGTCTTAATCTGTCGACCGATGTTGAGAATGTAAAAGGGATGAGAAACAATCCCGTGAAGATTACAGTCCAGTAGGATATGGACATTTTAGAAAGGATGGGAAAAGCGGGCTCAAGATGGCCCTATATGAGGGAGGGGCAGCTGAGTATGATTGATTGAATAAATGATTTGAATGGTAAGAACTTTGTTGTAAAAGATGGCTACGTAAATGGCGGAAATAGACAGACTGCAGATATATATGCTTAAAAAGATATAATTTTCAATAGACGACGAATAAATAACTTGGATGGGGTAAAGAGGCAGGTCATGTGAGAGTGACAGGGACGAGCAAAGAAGTTGAGCAGTGAAAAAAAAAATTTAAAGCTATTTTAGCTTTAATAACCAGATCGTGAAAAGTGGAGAAATTTGAAAGCAATGGAAAAACCAATCCCACTTTCCGGTTTGCAAGAAATGTGTGAATTTCCAAGCGAACTTCCAATGCAAAGTCTAAATCCAATTGAAACAACCAATCGATATAAACAATATCAAATAAAAAAAAAATTCAAAATCAAATGAAATACCAAATTCTATTTATACTCTGGAATTATGGTGCAATAGAAACCTAATTCTGATAAGCCAACTGCCAGATAGATAATTGAGTTTCAGATTAGATTGGGGGATCTTTCGTATGGGAACGAAAAGGAGCAACGAAAGCACAAGCGAAAACGAAAACGAAAACGAACGACTACAATGGAGTCGGGCGGTTGGTTTGCGAACTAAGAATAGGACAGAAACGTCCTCTAGTTTGAGGCAGTGATGGGAGTTTTCCCAGTGTCGATTCTTTGTGAATATGTCAGATATGGTTATGGATTAGATTAGCCAAATAATGCTGTTTATGGTTTTATGCAGGATGAGGCGGAGAAGGTAGGAGGAGTGAAGAGAGAAAGAAGAAAGGGTTCAGGGCGGGTGGTTAATTGGCAGCGGAGTTGGTGGTTGACGAGCGGAGTTGTTTTCTTTGTTGTCTTTGTTGTCTTTCTTCTTCTTCTCTTATTTCTTTTCTCTCTTCTCCTTCTCTTCTTTCTTCTCCTTCTTTTCTTTCTTCTCCTTCTCTTCTTTCTTCTCCTTGTCTTCTTTCTTCTCCTTCTTTTCTTTCAACCCCTTCCCATATCTTCAACCTTCCTCTACATCACCCTCTTCCTCCCTCTACTTCTCTCTTTGTGCTCCAACGTCCTGTATCAGCTGCCAAGCTCCGTAGCTCGACATCGCTCCGCTGTGCCACAACCCGCACCGAAATACGAGACGTCGGAGAAAAGGCTTGTCGTCCAAACGTCTCATCGGAAACGAGCTGGTTACGGGGCTATGCCTCAGCTTGCTGGCGAACCTACCTCATCTTGCATATCGTTTACAGGGCTTAATATTCTATGCAGGGACGTTTCGTATAGAGCAAGTGATCTGAATGAGAGCCGAATAAGAGCCGAATAAAATCTATAGCCTTCAAGGGCCGTCTAGCAGTGCATTATTGTAGCTCTCTACTGTTGTAGCTGCCTGCTGTTGTGGCTCTCTACTGTTCTAGCTGTATACTTAGCCTAGTATTATTTCAATACAACTAGCTAACATACTTATACACCTACTCAGCACACATCAACCATCTGTTCAATCTAGCAGCTTAATTGACAGCCACTCTATCTCCATAAATATTAATGCGACGTCACCATGTGCTGGATATGCTCCAATCTGTGGCATCATTTTTATCACCATGAAGCCACTTTCCACCCTCTCCTACACCTTCTGCTCCTCCTCCTAGTTATACCTACCTGCTCATAGAGATGATTCCGCCGCACATGCCGGATGATACCGTTGATAAGATAACGACTCTCTATCCATCCATCGTCAGCGCTACATTATACATTTGCTATTACCGATCGAATCGTCAGTCTTGGATATTAGCTACTCTTCACTGTTACTATTATAAACGGCACTTTTTTACGTTTCTAGCTACTTTCTACTTTCTGACCTTGCCAGTTTCATCTATTCATTCTTTATTCGCTCTTAAGCTGACCTCGTTCTTTCTCTCTAGTGACTAGCCATTGTCTACTCAACTCAACTCTCTTCTCGCTAGACTATGAACTATAGCTTCACGACCGTACTATGCTGCTGACTTCTTGGATACTCTTCCTCGCATGGCTTATAGCGATATCAGGAGTCGAGGGAAATATATCGAATGCTAAAGATCTCAAGGCTACTTCCAGCCCCCTTTTTGAACACTCGACAATCCCTTCTTATGTCCTTAAATACGCACCGGTCGTCCATCTCTACTCGGAAGAGAAATATCTTCCTTACGATATTAACGAATATGTTAAACATTTCGTAGTCAAAGACGAGACTGGCCGAATGGTTGCTCCCAACCAGACTGTAACGTTAGGAACCTTGGCTGATTTGTTTAGAGGCTCGTTTGGTAACATTTTCGCGTCGTCCAAACGAGATAACAAGAATATCGAAGTAGTTCTACAGGATGAGACAGCTGCACCAATCAAAGGTGCGGGCTCACTAAATGACATCCCTTCAAACCCGTCTCCGTCATCTTCTGACCCTTCTACTCCTCCAAGTTCACGTCCTCTGTCTGGCCTTCGAGAACTGGCAGACGTCTCGCACTCCATTCAAACGCAAAACCTAGACCCTAACAATCTGTTCCTCACTGCTGTGGACGACTTCTCCTTAGACCCTGACTGGATCACCGGAAAAGATAATGTGCCTAACTTTGAGGACGGAGAAATCTCAAACGCGCCGACCGTACTGATCGTTGTTGATAAAGGTGATGGAATCGTTGATGCATTTTGGTTCTGCTTTTATTCTTTCAATCTAGGGCCTTTTGTTATGGGAGGCGGCCCTTACGGCAACCATATTGGAGACTGGGAACACTCGCTCGTGAGATTTGACCACGGCGAACCAGTTCTTGTCTGGATGTCTGCTCATGGAGGCGGTGCTGCGTATGATTTCAAGGCCCTAGAACGACTAAACACTGACCATAATAGACCAGTTCTATTCGCAGCTCGAGGTACGCATGCGAACTATGCCACCGTAGGCCAGCATTCTCATGATATTCCGTACCATATGCTGTCTGACTTCACCGACCGCGGCCGTCTATGGGATTTATCGAAAAATTATCTGGCTTATACGTATGATGGCAAAGACGTACTCCCAGCTAACGGCTCGTCACCAGGACGTGAAGACCAATACGGAGACTGGCTCAACTTTAGAGGTCATTGGGGCGATAAAAAGCTAGCTCCAGACGACCCTCGACAGAGATACCACCCGTTCGAGTGGCTCATGATTGACGGCCCTCTTGGTCCTCTAGAAAAGAACCTTTTAAGACGCGACCCATGTCAGCGGTCTAAATGGTGGAACTTTTCAAAAACCTGTCGAGTACGACATACGCTCTTAATGGGTGAAGGGATCGAAAGCGAAGGAGGCAACTGTGCTCGTGCTCTAGATGGAATTGAGCCATATTGGTTGCAATGGATGTTACGAATTGTAACGTCTGGTGGGTTTGGATGCTATCTGATAGACCAAATATGGGGATGATTTATATTATTTATTTATATAGCGGTTGGGTTAGAAATAAACTCATGCACTAAAGATATTGAAATGATACAGGTTGTGCGCGATCTTGTCGGGGGAATATTATTAGGCTGTTACGTGTAGCATGGTTTTTATTAACTGGTGCCACATACAACGAAAAGAAAACACTGAAAAACTGAATGCAATCTCGTACAAAACGCTTGCTCTGGTGTTGCTTAGAGAACGCATTTCTCCATACAATCTGTCTATTCAGTATCCAATGACAGACGATGACATCGCTTATTTACAGCTCGACCTTTTGAACATTGCATTTCGAAAAACTGTTCTTAATGAAATAAATACTAAAATTATATTCTTGAGAGAATTACCAAAGTCAATGTCGCACACTCAAAGTGTATGAATATTTATCCTGAATATATTTCGATTTCCAGACCCACGGATAAAGGCTATGAATTTATAAACTAGAAATTAACAGGCTGGCAAAGTATCTGGATGCTCGTATGAATAACCGTTGGTGAGTAGCAATGTGGATGGTGTTAGATTTTGATAATGACCTGATTATATAGATTATTTAAATATCTCAAATATAGGAAATCTTCCTTGCCATTCTTCCTACTGAGAGTAGCAAACAATCACCATCAAACGTCTGTAAACAAATCACCATTAAACCCCTAACAAGGCTCTATAACAAATCACCATCAACCTCTACCATGCAGACCTAAACACCCCCATGGCGCATAAATCCCTATATGGAATTGGTGCATAAGGATACTGCATCTCGTCAACCATGCATAATTCGGAACAATCCATTCACAGAAAGGTCATAACATAAATTCAACTACATATAATAAAAACATAATACAAACAATTGCTTACAAATATCAAATACCGTCTTTTTGTTTAAACATTGGATCGGCTTGGTTCAGCGGAATTCTCAACGAATTCAACTTCTTGCTTATTATTATAAGCGTTTTGAATAGCATTTTCACGGACCTTGGTAGTATCAATAGCAGTTGGGGCGCCGAATAATTCATCCATCTCCTCAAGGGCAAGACCAGTAGTTTCAGGAAGGAACCAAACTCCAATAACATTGAGGAAATTGAATCCCATGAAGAGCATGAAAATACCCCATCCTAAGGAAGTCAAGGCATAAGGAGAGAATTGTGTAACAACAAAGTTGAACAACCATTGAGAAGCGGCACAGAGAGCGACACAGTATTCTCTGATACGATTGGGGAAGATTTCAGAGGCATAAATCCATGGAACAGGACCCCAACTAAAACAGTAGGCAGTGACATAAAGATAAATACAAACAACCATACCATAAGAAGCATGAGAGAGAACAGTGGAGTCAGGATCAGGGGGATGAGTCTTGAGCAAGACACCAATGGTAAGCATGAACACACCCATGAAAAAGCCTCCGACAACAAGACACCATCTACGACCGAATCTTTCAATGGCAAAAAGACATAGTAACATAGTCATGACCATCTTAACAACACCATAAATACCAGTAGCAAACAAACCAGTCGAAGTACTTGAAACACCAACTGCTTCAAAGATTTGAGGAGCATAATAACCAATAGCATTAGTACCACTGAATTGTTGAGCGGCCATCAAACTAAAACCAATAAGAGCACGCTTACGGTTACCAGGAAGGAGGATTTCTCTCCAGGTGACACCACCAGTAACTTCAGTTTCTTGAAGAAGAGCCTGATAAATTTCTTGATATTCAACTTGGATTTCTGGAGTATTGACATCCAAACCTCTTAAGTAAGCAAGATTGGCAATAGCTTTATCATCTTCACCACGCTTGGCCAGCCATCTAGGAGACTCCTTCAAAAAAGTAGTACCGATGATAAGTAGAAAAGCAGGAATCATTTGAACACCCAAGGGGATACGCCATTGACTATTAGGGTTTTTAACTCGAGAATTGACGCCGTAATCAGTCCAGTATGAAATAGTGACACCAGTAACGATCCAGAATTGCCAAGTACCCATCATGGTACCTCTGATTTTCTTTGGAAGCATTTCTGCTACATAAGTGGGTACACAACAAGTGACACCACCGACCCCGAGACCAGCCACGATACGTCCCACATAAAAAAGTGGTAAACCACCAGTACCGGCGATTTGCATAGTGGCACCAGCGAGGAAAACAATAGCAGCAACAATCATGGAGATTCTTCTACCATATCTTTGACAAGCAGGAGAAATAAAAATAGCACCGAAAAAACCACCTGCTTGAAGAAGCGACACTGCGTTGGAAGATACTTTACTAGCATTATGAGGACCGATATCAAACTTATGTTTAAAAGATTGCAAACTGAGTACACCGGAGATAACACCAGAATCATAACCCCACATCAAAGCACCAAAACAAGCGATACATGTTGTGAGGATAGTACGGATGAGACCTGTTCTGTTAAGCTTCAGATTGGTAATATCCAGAGTAGCAACGGAAGAAGTTGGTTCCATTTTGAGGTTTTTGTAGATTATGGATTAGCAGGGACGTGATGATGTAGAGACGTGATTCAGTGGAGACTTGATTCAGTAGAGACTTGATTTAGTAGAGAGACGTGATTTACTAGAGACTCACTTGACTAGAGGCTTTCTGCTTTACTAGAGACTCACTTTACTACAGACTTTTTGCTTGACTAATGATCGATTTTGAAATAAAAAAAATTCTATCATTCCGTCCTCGATCTCCTATTTATATAAAATTATTGCTCTGCTGATAGGGCCTGAGAACGGTCGCCTACTGAGAGATCCAGATCCCCACTTAAAGTTGCATTGATCGCCGGCCTGGTTAGGTACCGGAAGCGCCGATCAAGCAGCAGAAGCGTGGGGGAGTAAAGCAAGCTTGCGGGGTAAGGTGGTGGGGCCAGGTAGTTAAAGTACAATTACCGTTACAAGCTTGAACAATAGGGCGTGGGAGGCATGGGATGGAAAAAAAGCGAGAGAGAGGATAAGATGGAAGAGAAGGGGAAGATGGGGAAGGAGGTGGAGGAGATGGAAGGAGGAGAAGCAGGAGGAGATGGAGGAGAAGGAGGAGGAGGAGAAGGAGGAGGAGGAGAAGGAGGAGGAGGAGGAGGAGGAGAAGGAGGAGGAGGAGGAGAAGGAGGAGGAGAAGGAGGAGGAGAAGGAGGAGAAGGAGGAGAAGGAGGAGGAGAAGGAAGATGTGATGGAGAATAAGAAGAAGAAGAAGAACAAAAAAAAGGAGAAGAAAAAGGAGAACAAGAAGACGGGCAAGAGTGCGGGCGATTGACGATTGCTGTGTTAGATTATCAGGGTAGCCATGTCTCAGATGACTTGTGAAGATTCTTCCTTGTCCGACAACGGACGACCTATGACTTTATTGATTTGGCTCCTCTCACGTATCGGCTCCTACTATAATGTCTGAAATGCAGGAGGGGGTCATTGGCCAATGCATGAGTTTTTCCAGCTATCCAGCGTTCGTCGCATCCTGGCCGTCCCACGAAGTATGACTAGGGGCCCCCCACGAGTTGGGGGCAGCAACACCAGATCGGATATGCGAGGGCGTATGGGGAAGGAATTTAAAGTAGGAGATTAAGCTTGGCAGGTATCAAGTGTCCTCGTAGCCATCTCTTTTTCCCCAGCTTCCAAAGGCGGTAAGTTATGGTGAACAGCTGGGCTGCCCCCACGTTTTCTTGAAATTAGGTAGCGAAGTAGAAAAGTAGAGAAGCAGCGAGCGATCTTGGACTAGCAGTCCACGATAAAAATGTGGCTGTTGGTAAATGACGTTTATGAAGATCATAAAAGGAAAAAATAAATAAATAAATTAAATAAAAAAGAGTGGGAGGTTCTGACGGTCTGTGTAGCGAGTGACGTGATGACGTGACGATCAAAACGAGACTACAAAAATAACTTTATCAATTATAAACTTGATAATCCAATCGACTGATTGGCAGAAAGTCGCCGTTGGTGACAGTAGACTTTGTAAAGTAGGATGGGATGTATATAACAGGTAGATAGAAGTTGAGAATGTAGTATCCTGAGGAGCCCGGTATCACATCCGTATTACATCCGTATTCGTCTTTCGAGCCCGCGTTACGTCTGTGTCGAGCCCATGTCCCGCTTGTGTCACGCCTGTATCTCTATCCCTGAAGAAAGAACTTCCAACTACCTACAACGCTCATGTAATGATTATCTCCCCCACTTTTGTTCGGTGACGGATTAGGAGTTTGGCTCGGAAAAATATTCCCTATGTGCTTGCTTAGACCTTGCTGTATGCAACAATCAAAATAGACATGAACGTGGGATATCCAGGCCGTGGAGAAACGTCGTGGGGGGTATGGTAGAGATGGAATTAGACGGCATCTATGGGATACTCTTGGTGAACTGGTGATTGTAGTAGTAAACACAAGATGGGGGTCGATAACAAAATGGGGCGGGGGGAAGCCGAGATTCGGATTACACAAATAATGGGACCTGGACGTTGGTAAACAGACCAAAAGAACGGCCCCGATGCTGATGACTGAAAAAAAACTACATATTATTAACTGTAAAACGATAGTCAAAAATATCTAACTCACTATATACTAATTTAGGTTGATCCTAGCGGATGTTCAGTCCTTATTATTGATAATTCTCGTTGGATATTTAATAGTATCCTTTCCTATTAAAAATTGACTTTGTGAGTGTTTGTAGATCCAAAAGGTTCTCGAAATCAGTATGTCGGTCTAGCTGACGATAAAATACTTCAACTGGAGAAAAAGGTATGTTCATGAGTAGATATTTATTGACAGTACTTTGATTATTTTAAACAACATCTCTTGTCCTTCTTTTGATTATGTTAGAGAACTTCCATCTCAGGAAAGTTTCTTTTTTCTTCTTTTTAATATTTTTTCTTCTCCTTCTCTTTTTAAACTGATTTTTCTTTGCCTTTTCTTCAAGAGTTTCTATTTTTTTTCTCATTCATATCTTACTTTTTTGTATTCTTTTTCTCTTTTTTATTATACCCTTTATTCATCTTTATCCCGATATGACGTCTAACTATGGTCATATAAATTCTAAAAATACCAAAGGATTGTTTTACAGTCCTTCCTATATCGTGCTATACCTCAGATTCTATTATTTCAATTCCTGATATATTTTACTTCTTCTTGTCATGAAGAAAATTATCTTAAAAATCTCTTGCCAATACCTAAAGTAGAGAGATGCTCTTTTCGATAAAGGCATGACCTTATCTATTTTATGGTACGCTTCTGTTGGACTTTCTCTTCTTTATTCTCATCTGTTTTTAACTATTTAATCGATCGCGTCTAAAGCAGACTTATTTTGATTGTGACTGTCTAGCATACCTTCACTACAATCTATACCAGAGAATAGCAAGTAATCTTTTACTGAGAATGTTCAAAATTATTAGAAATCTACTGGTAATTATTTTGCTGAAAGCTACTTAATGCCATCGCAATACTTGTATTCAAGCTCCATAAATCGTGAGACGAAATTTTCAAAACTGTGGAGCTAAACAACAAGTGAAATTATCAGCTTTACAATAAACCATCTTACGTCTAGAGAATCCCTCATACTAGCTAACTATCTGCTACATATAGATCTGAAGATATTAATATCAGCATTAAGAGCGATAAACTTAATCGATTACTTGAAAGATGTTTTATGTGCTGAAAATTGGACTTTAGCTGCAATCGTGCAGGTCTTGGGAAGAGACCGATCTTTGCAAATGGAGATTATAACTTTCCTTCTGTGCACTCTTGTTATTATTGATCTCATTTTTCCTCCTTTTCGTTTTTACTTCGAATTCATCGAATGGGAATGTGAATATTACTTGATTATACTGCTCATACGAGTACCTCTCGATATACAAGCACCCTTTTTTGAATAAGTTCGCAGCACTTACTATAAGAGCGTAGTTTCAAGACAAGACCCTTCTTTTACAAATCTCAAAAATATAAACATTGGTTCCATTAGCTGGCTCCTTTAACGTTATTTTTTTTTTACTTTGCGGAGAACTACCACATATCACAAAAACGATTGATTGTTACTCGAGCCTAGAACTGAATAATAGAAAAATTTCAAATGGATTAACTAAACACAGTACTCAATTAGAGTTCAAAAAGTTAAACTGGATACACCAAACATACTACTCAATTAGAATTCACTTGGGTGCTTTCTTTGTATACCATATTCCAATATATATATAGATATGAACAAACCATACTGTGCCATATCTGTGGGCTCCAACAAGTTCTAGTATATAAGTATATACTGTATATAGTTCATTCGTGTGTACATTTTCAGACAAAGACAGTAACATACGATTTGGCACTTGTGAGTGGAAATTTTGAAGCTTATGATGATTCGCATTTTACTGTTCTGTTTGTTTCTATATGCATGCTAAATGCCTATCATACAGATAGATGTACACATATACAGACAGCCAAACACCGCACGTTCTTTAAACACACAATTAACTATTACAGCTACTTCTGCCATTATCGTTCTTTCTATACCTTCGTTTCTTATTTTGCAAACCATATTCATCGATATATTTTTGGCTCTTGGTTTGCTAACTTACGTCGAGGGTGGTCTACCAGTGGATATGCGCACATAGTGCTTATCATGCATGCAACCCTAAATTATAACGGATTGGGCTATAACGGAATAGGAGACTCGAGCAAGAGCAAACTGGACCGAATCTTGAGCTTAACGCCCTTCGACGCATATAAGCGAAGAGATGTTGAGTCTGGAAAAAGGTACAAGGTGAAAAGTGTCTGATTGGATTTTACAATTTCCTCTAGTAATGTCAAGATTGAACCGCCACGGCGCGCCTATCCCATCATCCATCAAACTTATGTGGGCCATCGTCAGTTCGGATCTTGCGGAAACGTATATTCAGCCAATACTGTATTCTACCAGTCGTCGAGCGGATCATTCACTGCCTTTCTCTTTTCAATCGCTTAATCAAAAACTATATTTCTTGCGAGCTAGTAAATTCTTGCTATAAGCGACCTACCTCTATAACTTTGGTATAATGGACCTACATGGTTGTGCTTCTATATGCTTGTACCACGACCTACCTCTATAACTTTGGTATAATGACCCTACATGGTTGTACTTCTATATGCTTTTACCACGACCTATCTCTATAACTTTGGTATAATGGACCTACATGGTTGTGCTTCTATATACTTTTACCCTCCATCTAACATCGCGCTCACTAATTCCATCCACTACCAGTTACAGCCTCTATCCGTTCAACGACTTTAGTTCTTTGGAACCCTAAATACGAGTCTCGGTCCCCTTCTCCTTGCTTCGAATAGGGCTCTGTTAAGCTGCCCTTTCTACTCCATGTCCTCTATGCTTTCTCTCTATGTCATACCAGGATGACGTTATCGCCACCTAGACAAACCCAATGGGTGCATGCCTCGTGGTAATTGGTTCAACCCGCATAAGACATCATCGATCCGTGAATCAGCAACAGTTCTTGGTACTTGAAAATGGAAATGGGCGCAAGGGCGCATCATTTCCAGAAAGGGTGATAATTCTTGATAAGAGAAGATTAAAATTAAAACATTTTCGAGAGAGGGGAACTGAGTGGTTAGGCCGTGCATGACAAATAAGAATATAATCAATGAGACAGAGGGAGCCGGCCAACGAGCTGGCCAGGACGCGACTGGGACTATGAGGCATAGAGGACTTTATTATATATAATTTGCCAATGTATGCTAAATCCATAAATTTTTTTTTTCCCATTGTTATCAAGCTTGTTACGTTCAGCCGCCAAATCGGCTACTCAGTTATCTTTTAAACTTTTTTTATCTGATCGGCTACGCGATCTTATCATTCTTGCGAGGCTGGATCATAAATTGGCAGTTACGGGACTTTTATACGTGCGTAAATCCGCGGCAGGTATATGTATATATAATAGGACCGAAATCCAATTAGATAATATTTGACAGTTTGAAAATTCTCATATCGATTTTTTTCGGGGGGTTGATTGTTGTGTTAAAATACCCAGTCATTGTATCTAGATTTTGACTTTATATTACTGGCCTTTTTGAACGACTTGAAAAGTCGAAGTTTTTCGTTCCCACCGACCAGAATTCGTTCGAGAATCATAAATTATATCTTATCTTTTGATTTTGTGCAGAAGTCCCCTAATTGGAGTTGACGACGAAACATAGTATTTTATTCTAAAAACTCTCCAGTGAAGTAAAAAGAATAAATTTGGACATTTCGATAACTCATTTAATAATAATTCACTTCCATTGTTTCGACGTTTTGGCATCTCAAAATGTACTCGGCTATAACACCCCCTTCTGAAGCATCTCCTTCAATCCTATTGACGGCGAAACATTTTCTAAAAGCACAGGCAAATGCTCTGGTATACTTGTCTTCTCTCTACGAGTCGGACCAGCTGGCTCAAGACCAATTCTTTTCGTCTCTACAATATATGTATAATGCCATTTTAATGAACGGTAAAATAATCATTACTGGTATGGGCAAGTCTCTCAAGATTGCTGAAAAGCTCGTTGCAACTATGAATTCTCTAGGTATTCATGCCACAAGTCTACACCCTTCAGATGCTTTACATGGTGATCTCGGTATAGTCAAGCCTGCTGATGTAATGATTATGATCACGTCGTCTGGTACCACTCCCGAATTGACAACTTTATTATCACATACCCCCAAGGGTCTTACTGTCATATGCTTGACATGCACCCAGGGGTCTCCATTAGCTAATGCTTCTACTGCTATACTATCTGCGCAAATCCCCGATAATCTTAACGAAGTCAATGTTTATGGATTGGCTGCTCCTACCATAACCACTACTGCCTGTCTAGCAGTAGGCGACGCTGTATGTATAACACTGTCGGAAATGTTAGTTAGTGACGAAAAGGCTAGGCGAAGGAACTTTGGGAAATGGCACCCTGGCGGTGCAATCGGCCAAGCGTACGCTACCAGCACGTCGTCACAACATACTTCTAGCAAAGTGAAAAATGCAAAGGAAAATTCCACAAACTCTCCTCCGAGTCCATCTCCAACTTATGACTATGCATCATGGTCGGAAATCGGCGTTTTGGATGCCTTTCCTAACCAATGTGACGAACTATCTTTATTAAGAGCATGCGCAGGCCACGAATGGGTGCTCTGTCAATCCACCCACCTAGCACCAACGTCGAAGATTTTATCTGCATTACGGGACAAGACCGCTGCATTTGATGACAATGATTATATTGATAGTGCGACCTTACCTCGAATCAGTGAGACTGAACTCCAGTCTGGCGATAGTCCTTTGCTATCGCAGATCTATATCGTCACTAATAACAATCGACCCGTAGGTCTTTATGACGGTAGGTGACAGCAACCATATTTATAGTTATTCAATTAAATATATCTTTGTTTAGATGTCATGTGTTGCAATTTATTCACTTGGCATACCTTCTATAATATGTTTACTTCTACATAATCATTGTAGCTCTGTTTAATGCCACGGTCATTTTTTCCATCATATCATTCCGCTCGAATTCGATGTCTTCCAATGATAATGCAACGTTTCTGGTTCGATATCCCGATGGCTTTGTGAGTACTCCTTCATCTGGTTTAAATCGTTTGACATCACTACTATTCTCTGGGTCTTTTTCAGGAATATATTTATTAGCAATAATCCATCTGTCGTCTGGGTTCTGAACGCAACGAAGCGCGTTTATAGATATACTGTACAGGTCCATAATTGCCAGGTGTTCAGGATGGAGATTATCGGAATCTTCGCTGTACGATAATTTGATTTGTTCTAGTTGAGCGTAAATCGCTGATGCTGCTAGTTATTGTTAGTACTGGGAGATAAACCAAGTAGTTAAAAGCAAGCTCAGAATTGACTATTACTTACCACCTTGATAGTCACCACGCTCCATTTTCCAGGCATAGAGAAGCTTATGAAATGAAATGGGCGAATCATCATCTGCTCCACTTGCTTCAACTTTTGATTCTAGCAAGCCGGCCACGATAGGAGTCATTCCAATGAACGGCAGCTTACATAGCCTTAACCCTTCTCCATTGCTAGCCATGCTCACGATGAACCGCTCTATAGTTGTTTTTAATTGCACCTCCGGACATGACCGTAGTTCCAACTCGACTAGTGCGTTATATGCTTCGTCATATTCCCTCAGATCCAGCGCACTACTTAAAAGACTAGTATAAACTTGAATGGCTAGTTTGTCATTGCTGTCGCTTTCAAGATTGTCAGCGGCAAGTTGAGCGAATTCAAGCGCTTGCATTGGTGCACCTACCGAGACTGCTATTTGACATACTGCATTATGATAATGAGCAAGACCATTCCCAAGGGTGCTTGGCAGCCAATATATCTCATGTAGTTTTTTAACGATTTCCTGCTGTAAGGGTGATAATTTGTTTTTATGCGATGAAAGTCCAAGAGATGAACTGCGTAAGAGAAGCGCTCCCTTGGACTGTTCGCCAAGTGATAATAGGATATTTCCCTTGATAAAAGTAGAGAAATAGTCACTTGGCAGGTAACTATTAATGAATTCTATAAGGTCCGTTTGATTGCGATCGTGAGAATTTTGCACCTGCACGAACATGTCAACTACAAGATCGGCTGTCTTGAGAGGGTCGCTAATAACGATTTTGCTCCAAATAGACTCGAGGTTGATTGTTATACCTACTGAAATTCTACGGAGAAGATATGATTCCAGAAATGAAAGGTTCCAGGCATTACCATTGAGCATCTGGGAGGCTTCTGTAACTGACAGTCTTTGAACCGCTGACACAAACTCATCTGAAACTTCTTCATCAGATAAATCACAAGCACCAGTGACTTGTAGGTCCATGATTGCAGTAAAAGATTTGAACATCGCCAGAACCGTGGGATAGCTCGTAATATACTCGCCAACCAAGTCCGGTTGCGAAGATGACAGGAGTAAGAGTACAACAACGTCAAAACTAATAATACGACCAATACCCAAAAAGCTGTACAGCATCGAATTATAGGACTGACCGCCGACATAAGTCAGCGACATCGCCGTCCCGCTGTCTGATTTATCTGCCTTTCTACAAATATCTAGAATCGCTTGAATAACGTTGTCAAGATCAGGGATATCATATAATGCGGTAATCAGAGTTCCCAACGAGCTTTCAGTAACTTTACCATCGAGAATCACTTCATACATATATCCCACTCTATCTGCAGTGAGAAAGGTTTCCCGTCCGTTAAACTGCTCTTTTAACGTGAATAGCAGATCAGATTTGGCGTCATGAGACAAAAGCCGTCTGAAGATAACTAAGGAGTCCAAAGTACGAAGAATCGACTCCACCAACGAGAGGTCCATAGTTCCAAGAATGCTCGATATAACCTCCAACTCATGCTTAGCAGGAGACGCGGATCGGTTAAAATACAGAAGCTCGAGCTTCGATGCTGGTCGAAGGAGCGATACAAAAGACGACTTGACAATAGAGAACCTGTCGTTGTGATCATCGTATACGAGAGAGAGAAACTCCTGACCCTGTTTCTCCAGCTCTGCACATAACCGATCGAATCTTATCCATTGGAGGCGTAGATCGCGCTCGTAAGCCTTGAAGTCGTAGGGAATTGATTGACTGGTACTACTGTTGGTAACCGAAACAGCTGCTCCTACAAAGCGGCACACTTGGTCTTTTAAGGACTTTATATCCTTTATGATGTTAGGATTGGTTCCATAATGATTGGCATACACTGGAAGAGCGGTCTTGATTGTCTCTTTCGAGTAACCAGTAGGCCCAAAGATCTTTTGAACAAACGATTCTGTCTGACTCTCGGCTACTGAAGTAGGACATGAAATGAGCAGCAGGTCTTCTTTGTCGAATGATTCTGATTCTGTGGCCGTCCAGTATGGGGATTGCACTGCACCAGTTTTTGCATTCTTTGGAATAATACATGATCGTGTGATAGTACTGGTGTCACTTTTCCACGAAACAACAAGTACTAGCCTGTCACTATATGATACTAATGAGAAATCAGCAACGAACCAGATGGAGGATTTATCTCCTGGAGAGATAGGAACGATCTCGAAATCAGGACCTAGATCGGTCAAGATCGGAGAGGACGTCGATTCACCAGAAGAAGATTCGTGATTTAGCTGCCATATTTTGAATAGTCCGTCATCAAATGGAACAAACGTGACTAGCATAGTATGAGGCAGGCCGTGTGAATTATCGTTGAAATGATGAGCAAACGAGACGTGGCGAGGAGTAGCAGCAGATTCTAAAAACAGCGCGTCCTGGTGGGTTTTGCGGCCGAGTGTTAGCAACGATTCAAGAACTTTCTCAACGACCACAGACATAGTTTCGAGACACCAGACTTTGAATGTTCGATTAATCGAGACGGTGACTATATAATTACTATAATTACTAATACCGGTACGAGTTGATTTCGGTAAGCAATCAATAGAAATGATCGTTTTGGCAGACACATCTGCCTTCCCAGGAACAGAGTTGGAATGTCCCCAAGGCAGAAGACTGGAAAACGACAGTAACTTGGAGGAATCCTGGAATGGGTACCAGGAAATGTCCCCTAGAGGAGAATCACGAACGAACTTAACCAAGCTTCCATCAACAGTAGATGCGACGAGCAACTGAGAGCTAATGGCGTGAAGCAGATACGGTTTGCGAATATCGAAGCCATAAGGAAACTTGATGCTTCGCCATTTGTGAGAGTTTCGATCGGACAATGAGTCGCTGCTGTTTCCCGAGGCTATGAACTGACTGAATCCGATTTGTAGCGTATATAAGAACCCGGGCTCTGCCAATACGTCAATGACTAAGTGATCTTTCTCTTCACTCAGAACTACACATCTGTTGAAGATAGGCAGCGGGCTGATAACCCGGATGGTTCGAAATACGGGGGTCCCTGTCGATTGAGCAGCAGCGCCTTTGGTTGCAATATCAGCAACTGTCAGCTCGATAACTGTCGATTTCCGTAAGACCCTCCATAGAATGGACAGAGGGAATTGTGCAGTTTTAGATGGAACCCCAACTTGTTTCCTTATAAATATGGAACTGCTCGAAGCAAGATGATTTCTGTAGTAGATGGATTCCAAATCTGATGACTTCGAGTCGTCGGAGAAGAGGTCTGGTAATTTGTATGCATTGGCGTCGACATCCGGCAGCGGCAAATTCAATTCCAACAGCGGTGTGTCATCGTTGCCCGACCTATAGACGACGCTTTCCCGTGAAAGAGTTAAAGTCATTATCGAAGTATTTTTAACCTCGTGGTTAATGTAAACAAAGATTCCAGAGTGGACTGGGCCATGGTGAAAAGCCGTGAAGTGAAATTTAAACTTCGCGTGTTTTCAGCCGTGCGGGACGAGGGAAGCGAGCAAACAAACGGGTCTGGGCAGCGCCCAGCCGCCGGAGGCAGGCATACGCGGTGTACAATGGGGGATTGTATTTAAAATAAAGAAAGTCGTTAGCAAATTTTGTTTTCTGAGATATTTTCACGCTTGGCAGCGAGCGAGGGTGTTAGATGAACCGGTTCGGACCGAATCCGAAACCGCCCCGGCGGCCTGGTGCTCCAGGGGGGCCTGTCGGGTCCCAGCGTGAACCGGGCGGTCTCGTTAGCGAGTCGGGGATCTCTTCGCCATCGGGTCCAGTTTGATGGCTGCCACGTCTACCTTGGAAGAGAGGGTGGTCGAAAGTAGGATGCATTCCTTGATGAGGGGCGCCAGGAGGCATGCCAGGGAGTCCAGGCATCCCAGAAGGGCCCAGGTCTCCACCGCCAATGCCTGAAGAGGAGCTGCCAGAGCCGATAAACGGTGCTAACGGTGGATTGCGACCGCCTGGCGGGTAGATATCGTTGCCGCCAATAGGAATATACGGCGTGGGGTATCCCGGCTCGGCGATATCATGGCGCGAGGTTCGTCTTCTCATGGACTGTCTGATTTCATATTCGTCTTCAAAGCCAGGAGGTGTGTCGGTGTGGATAGGAGGCTCACTGGACCGCGCAGGGCCGGGACCAGACGAGGCGTCGGGTCCTAGAGGAGCAGGGATAAGAGGAGGTTGTGGAGTTTCAGAGCCCGAGGCTGGAGTCTCGAATCCATGAGGAGTCGACCGGGGTTCGAACTCAGAGGCCGCGGCTCGAATAGGGTCGTGAGGCGGCGGCGTTGACGGAGTTGACTCAGCCATGGACCGGGGTTCTTCGGACTCCTCGGTTTCTTCAAGAAGCGATTGGCGCAGTTTATGAGTAGCGTCAGAGGTGCTTTTGCTTGTATTGACTGCTGTGGGGTTGTGTTTTCCTGTACGTTTTGACGAGTCAATTGGGATATAAGAGGAGTTGCTAGAGGAGGTTGTAGCAGTAGAATTAGAAGTGCCGTCGCCAACTGAAGTGGCGGTGTTGCTAGAGGTAGCAGCAGCAGCAGCAGCGGATGCCCGCCTATCGGAAGAAACACCACCTGGTTCTGAAGGCACATCGCCCGTCAGCGGGCCAATTATCTCTCTTGACAGTTTGTCAGTCAATAAATCCGTCTTGGTCTCGGAAATATACACATCTTGAATCACTTCTGACCCGTCTGGTCGACTGAACACCGCCAGATTGACGAATTCCTTTATTTCCAGCTTCATTGTCACTTGCCGGCCGGTGTTCTCACTCAGCGCACTAACAACAAGCAACGAACTACCCAGTTTCGTGATGGTCAAGTCAATCAAATCGTCTGCTCCGTCACCTATTTCCACCCGATATCGAAACCCAAAGAAATTCGGCGACCCTTTATTCCAATTCGCAGGCAGATTGCCGCCATTGCCGTCGTCCATTCGTCCATCCACCCCAGTCCCGTCTGCGCTAGCAACAAACGACACTTGGTCGAATTGCACAAGAGCAGAGTGGATTTCTACTGCTAGAGCATCCACTGGGGATCGCAGTAGTTCTGCCAGAGCAGTCTCTTCTTCGCCTTCTGGCGCTAGGCTGGTCACCACTGTTTTATACACATGGCACGCACCCATTTTTTGCAAAATAAAAAAATCAATCCATTCAATGTCTAATATTAGCGTTTGTGTGTCTGTATTCGCGGATATCTCTGTTGTCAGCAACCGTTGATGCCTGATAGTCATTCCACCTCCACAAATCGTCCTATCCTCATCCCCTTTTGCGCGGCTGGGCCGGGCTTGTCTGCCAGCGCCCCTGATTGCTGCTGCCGGTTTGTGGAGGACGAGGGTTCAGTTGCATCTCAGGGCTGGCTCAGGCCGCACAAACTCATAGCAGTACGGGAGTTTCGGTCTACATCACAGAAGCACGTCTACTCTCTATATCGTACTGAGATGTCAATTATTTACTATTTATATCGATCGGGGAATGGGCTTATGGCCCTGTCACTTCAGGGGGTAAAAGGAAACGTCCTCGCCTGCGGCCTCCGGCGGCCGGGCGCTGCCCGGACCCGTTGTGCTCGCTCCGCGAGCTGACTATAGCAGGCTCAACTGCCTTGCAAAGAGCCGGAAATCGACCATCGAGGCCCCTGAGCGACCGAATAGCTTCGTCGGCCAACAGACTCCGATCCTCGATCTCGTATCTTTAAGTGCTCCTGGAGCGTCCATGCCGTCTCCGTTGCTCGGCATAAGCCAGGACAGAGAGTCTTTACACACTGCCTGCTGCTAAGAGAATTAATTACCTTCGCGGGCGAAGGACCTGCCGGTGAACTCGTCGTATGCTTAATGACAACGCTGGATGGTTCAGGTCGCGGCCGGAGATCCCCAAGGTGGCTACGACTGTTGTGTTGGCGGTCTCGGAGATTCTTCCTGCTCTGCGGCCAAGTATTGTATTGCGAGGGCCGCCGAGAAACACCTCACAAAAGTCGCCGTGACCGTTGTAAAGAACATGCGAATCATCGGTAGTGCCTCATTGTGCTGGAAGAGACAATCTCACCAGCAAAGCACGCGACGATGAATCCACCCTCTGTGCGTGCACATTTCTAATTTTTATCCCAGCAACGGGCTGATACTGAATACCGGCTTTTGTCACTACCGATTGACAGCTGATTTGACACGAACAGTTCGACCTTGTGGGTAGACAAAGCTGGGCTTCGCATCTGTGCTGTGGGCCATATAGCGTCCTGTTCATCCACCTGCGATTCATAATACACTCGACGCTATTCCAGTGCTATGCGCCAATATCAAGCGCGACCTACTGCTGGCTGCTGGCAGCTTCTATCGGTGCGGGCGGACATTTTATAATAGTGACCGGTTGGACGAAGTAAAGGGGTGCTGTCAAGGGATATCAATTGCCCAGCTTATTAGTTTGGCTGATAAAAGGTCGAGACAACTGGCTATGGACGACTGGAAGTCTCTGGATCAAAGAGTCCTAATCAGCAGATCCACCGCTCTGATTATACATATAATACACAAAAATACTACAAAAATACATCCTGCATTCTATACCATACTTCTTCTCTTATCATTTTACCCCATATCTCTCTATACCTGCATAGTAGACATGTTTTGACAGAGATCGGCAGCGTGAGATAAGATAACAAACGATAGACAAAAAATGATGCCTTAACTTAATTTTATCTTTTGATCACATGGTACGTTCGTTTTGGCGGTAGAAACGACAAATAATATCACTACTTTTGAGTGACATTCTTCTCTTTTGGCAAAATGAATCGATGGACAGGCCGGTCTGGCATTCGCGGGTCATCGCAGTTTACCCAGATGGTCCTGTTGACCGTAGCCGTCGCGGGACTACAATTCACATGGATAAGTATAATTATTTTCTTTGGCACATGCCTCCGGTGGCTGGGCTCTGCCCAGACCCGTAGCTCGCTTCGCTCGGTCTTATACGTCGTAAGCAACGCTGTAAACGCGTAGGGAGAACGATGCGGAGAGGTATACGGCACGGGCCCTGATTAAATATGTACTAATAGTTCGTACGGAGTGGAAATGTCCTATGTGAACGTGTATCTGCTATCTCTCGGCATGACCAAATCAATGCTATCAATCGTCTGGATAGCGGGTCCTATATCGGGACTACTGATGCAACCCGTGATTGGGGTTCTATCTGATAATTGTACCTCGCAATATGGAAGAAGACGGCCCTATATGGTAGTTGGATCGTTTGCAGTCTCATTCGGACTGCTCACTATGGCATGGGCTAAAGATATCTCTAATTTGTTGTTCACAGGCAATACGAGCAGAATTGGCGCTTTGGTGATTGCTACTGTGGCAATCTTTATAACCGATTTCTCCATAAACGCTGTCCAAGCGTGCTGTCGAGCTATTATTGTTGACACGCTCCCCCCAGATAGTCAGGAGCTCGGTAATGGATGGGCTGGAAGGATGATTGCAGTTGGCCATTTAACTGGATATTTTTGTGGAGCAATAGATCTCGTGTCGCTGACTGGCGGATGGCTAGGAGATACCCAGCTTAAAGAACTAGTGGTGATTTCGGCATTGGCCCTACTGGTGACCGTTACAATTACAAGTCTAGCTGTCAGCGAAAGAATCTTACTGCCCCAGGAAGGCGAAGATGACGACGAAGAGGCAAAACGGACTTCCGCTGGTACATTCACGTTATTAGTTCGATCTGTATTGGACATTTTTGTTACCCTTCGTAACACCATCGGGACGTTACCGCCTACCATCGCGCTCATCTTAAAAATCCAGCTATGTGCTTGGTATGGATGGTTTGGATTCCTGTTTTACTCGTCTACTTGGGTCGGAGAGGTGTATTATGGATACGTAAATAAAGACTCTGATTCTGCCGACCCAGTAGGTGAAATGGCCAGGCAAGGCGCTACTGCGCTCGTAGTGTTTTCATTTGTATCTCTAGTTTCTTCGTTGATATTTCCTGAGCTAGTCGGAAAATCAAGCACTCTAGTTCCTATGATCCGCCGTCATTCCTCCCCAAGCCTTACAAGCAGCACTTCGAAGTTCTCTATGATTGTCCACTCTGCGTTAACATTGCTAATGATGCCAATAACATATGTCATCACTCAGGGACAGCAAGTCTTTGAAAAATATAACATCGAACTGCCCGACCTATGGTTTGCCGCCCATATTGTATATGCATTGGCAACCATATCGACATCGCTAGTCACCACTGTCGGACAGGCTACTGGTGTCGTAGCGTTATGTGGCTTTTCCTGGGCAATTACCATTTGGGCGCCATTTGCTCTACTAGGAGAAGAGATTTTGAAACTGGATACAAAGTCTCCCACCCCGCTTCCTCTGCCCGACGATGAAATGAATCAGTCAATATCAGAAGACAACCTCATAGGAAGTTCCCCATCAGATTCAGACTCTTCACAATCAGGTGTCTACCTGGGCATCCACAATGTAGCAATCACTGTTCCACAATTACTAGCTACATTTGTATCATTTCTTATTTTCTCATTTACACAATCTACCGCTATAGAGACCGATCTAAGCACTCGTAGTGGAGATCCTGTCGAGCAAGGTTCGGGAGACGGCGGAATAGCAATCGCAAGAACATTACAAGTCGGCAGTATAACCGCCTTGTTGGCTGCTTATTACACCCGCAAATATAAAAAGACCCGTTCCGCACAAGATAATTAATTAAAGTTAGTTATTGTCTTCTGTTTTGTCCTCCGCCGGCTGAGCTCTGCCCAGATCTGTGGCTCCACTTTGCGGAGTACGATGATGATAAATTATTTCTTCTTATGCTATGCTAATTCTACTTAATGCCAAATCCTTCACTCTCGCTTATTGCCATCATAAGCTTTTTCTCCAGCTTTTCCCTGCTTGAATACTTGTATAAGCATAACTGATTAAAACACGTATGCGAGATTGGAAACCGGTCACAATCGTCACCTATTTTAGAGATTCTAAACGGCATGTTGGCAATCCCGGTGGCAGGGATTCTATCCGATCCCGTCACAAAGATAAGGAGTTTCCGTTGGTCATCCGCGTCAAGGGCCTTGAAAAACTTCCAAAACCACTTAATGACCACATCTTTCTCGGCGTCATATCCTTTGGGACCCCAATGTTGATATCGAGTGACTGATCTCAACGCGTCTACATCAATGGATTCAAGACTACCGCGGATTAACAGCTCAATCTCTTCTGGGCGAAACAATGATAACGCATTTCCACCAGCAACCTTATAAAAGCCTTGTTTAAACGCTTCAAACTGCCGTTTCACTGATGCGTCCAAATAGAACGAGATGACCCGCTTCACATAATCTTTACGATTGGATTTGTTCACAGGAATATTTTTGCCATTGGGAATCAATAGCGTTTCCTTGACCTTACTAGGGTCATCGGGGTCCTTTAAATAAATACAGAAGTCTAAAGAAAACACTTCTTCCAAATCATCCCCTTCGTAGTTTAGCAACTTGGCCAAATTCGACCCATACGACGGGTTCAGAGCTGTGAAATCAGCCAGACTATATGAGCAGCCGAGTAGCTTCTTAAACAAGACCTGAGGAAAACTGACATCGAGAATTGTCGAGTTATATAAAGCCAATCCAATTGCAACTCCCGTTAATTTATAATACTTCAAGGAATGATCAGAACTGAAGTCAAACCAACATAATCGAGACTCCTCGTTTTCAATGAAAAATGCTTTGGATGGATCAAACAGCTCTTTAAATAACAGCAGAAACCATTCTTTCTTTAACCCACCTGCATCGATTCCCGGCTCGCCAATAAATTCCACTCGCAGTCCTTTTTTCAAATTATCCTCATTTTTGTCTATGGCTTCAAAAGAGTCTTGAAGAATCGAGTTACGGTGGACTCGAATGTGAAGAAACGGCGATTCGGGGACTTTGCTGGTTAATGACCCGAAGAACGCTTCCTGGGCTTTTAGTTCCATTTGTCTACGCGCATCATGCTCTAAGATTTCGGTCTTCGAGCCCATGGACAGCAAAAACGGATATTGACAGAACGAGAACGTCGCTCTACCAGGAGCAAATTTCAACTCTGGGATTATAGTATGACCAGCATTGATATGAACTACCGACGTGGTAGTAGTGCTGGATCCAGTAAGACTGATCCCGGTAGTAGGAGAAGGTCTTGACTTCTGCCATTCATCGAAATCACTAGTTACATCGGCATAATCGACCATGGTATTATAAAAGCTGGATATAGCGATCTTGCTATCTGATACCGTATTGGCATTGAAGAATATCGATAGTACTCTCACAAAAGCAGAGATTTTCCAATCATGATTGTAAAGATCGGTTTTAATCTGTGAAGTGATGCGCGAGCGTCGCTTTTTATTTCTTCCCAGATGGGACGGAGTAGAAGTTGACAGAGACGACGATACAGACGAAGACGATGGGTCGATACCAGCACCAGTAGAGGAGGTAGAGTAAGACCGTCGATGAGCTGGAGATGACACTGGGAGTGATTGATCTTTAGGAGCCGAATTCATTCTTCCCCTTGAATAAGTGGATCTGTATTGTTTTAATAATCGATGAGCAATGTATGCATTGAAAAGATCGACTTTCGATTGATATCTTTCCAGAGGATACCTAGATATCCAGTTTAATAAATAATGGCGGCATACTTTTCTGCTATGAGCAACTACACCTAGAGTTCTTTCTAATACTTCTACAGCCAAAGTTCTAATACGGGCTAACGGGTCTGGAGGACCAGTGGGACGAGGTTTCGGGGCTTGTAATATACTATTGGTATTGTTCGCAGAAGACGCCTTTGAGAATAGAGCCGGAATATAGAGAATTGGATTCTCAAGAATGACTAGTAAAAGGCAGATATCCAGAGGAGTTTCTAGTCTTGTTCTTAATCTCTTTAATAGGTTCAATTGACAAGTGAGGATTGTCTTGACGGGGCGTTCATAGCCTGGGCAATTCATGATAAGAGCAAAGAACATTTCTACTTTAGTAAAGTTAATATTTGGCTTGGAGTAACTTGGGTGTTTTTGATTTGAGGAGAAGGATTCATTGATAGACGCTACGGATGAAAAGCAACAAGCGAGAAGGTTGTCTAATTCAGTAAAGGATGAGTCGGTAGAGACGTTGTCGTCCTGACTGTGGTATTCGTATCTGATTTTATCAATGATCTTTTCCACGGCTTCAATTGTTATTGGTGTTGCGGTGGTAGTAGGAGGGCTGGTTCCTGGTACGTCGAGGAACGTATCACAGATGGCACATTTAAAATATGATAGCTTTTCAGGCACTTGAAGCTTTGTCCCACAACAGAAGCATTTTCTAACTGTGAGTTTCGAATCATGGGAGTCTGTTGGCGAACAGCTGGACGAAGTGGCAGTAGGAGCAGGAGTCGCAGTAATATTGGCAGCGCCATCATTACTGGTAGTAGCAGCATTAATAGAGGAGCCGCCAGGAATGCTGGCTACCGCAGCTCCAGAGTTGATTTCTGAAACAGATCTCATGATATCTTCGATTGACGATAGTGTCGAGACATTAATAGGTACAGGCTGTGACGACGACGCCATGGGCCTGGAATTTGGATTACCACTTGAAGAGATGGACGATTTTGGAGATATCTGCCGTCGCCTAGTGCCATCTGACCCTTTAGCAAGTGGCTGTTTTTTCTTAGCCGGGGACCCGAACAAGCTCCATGTCGGCATTTTTGAAATGGTTCTAGATACAGACTAATCAAACAGTGCTTTTTGACATGCAAACATGGAATCTAATAGATCAGGACTGTATTTTTTTCAGATCGTTAACAAAGCCACTTCTACTATATTACGAGTCAATGAAATCAATCAATCAATCAACCAAATCGAGTCTAAAAAAACAGATGGTGCTTTGAATTCGCACCGTCTACCGCCCTGAAATAAGCTAAAACGTTAAAACGTTTCACTTGACAGTACACCCGTCCAATGTTACGCTATTTTTTAGAGCTGAATTAAAGTTTAATCAACGCGGTCTATCAAAGTGAGGTGTATCTACGAGATCAATGAGCCGGTTGTAATAGATGGTATCTTAGTCAAGTGCACAATCAGCGAGCGAATAGGTGAATAAGGGAATTCAGATCCGGTAGTCCAAGTCAAGTACAATCCAAGATCCTGAATAGCACGATGTTGATTCCGTCAATGGATTCCACTCGATCGTCTTGTAGTGGTTATATATCGTTTGCTGTGTGGCGTCCTCTCAGAGGGTTGTTTTCTTTCTAATCGATTTTTTAAGCTATTGATTCTTGGCTACCGAATCTCTCATGGCTGGCTCTACAATTTCCAAACTGTGCCCAGTGCGTACCGTGATGCGCTTATCTGATAGTCGCTCATAGTAGGACGCTATGTCCCAATAATAGTAGTGGTACACAGCCGGTTTGGTTTTTGCGATCAACGAATATCAGTTATGCAGGGCTCATCGGCGGAGGCTCGGGGAGGACCTGAGTGTAGCAAAGGGATTTGGTGGATAATTTTACCGAAAGGTTGCTGATATTGGCAGTAAGAGAACAGGAATTTATGTATATAGTGCACTTTTTAATTAGTAGCGGTTATAATTTTACGGTTTGGGGAGAAATCGACTGAGCTTCATGCTGGTTCTGTCGCGGATAGAGACAGAACCGGGCCACTGTTGTAGTAGGAATGGATGATGAGAAGTTGGATTTAGGAATATATGGTTTCACCACCATTAATTCGGTGTGGATCTAGATTATTTATATATTATGCTTGTTAATAGTAAAGATTTAACATGAGCTTATTAGCTGTCTGGTTGCGATCTACTGTGCAAACAGAGGAATCAAACATATATAGGCGGCTAGAGTGTAGGAAATGAAATGTTTTTGGCATTGTAGTCGGAAGTTGTTATTATAATCTAAATAATATGATACAGTATAGAGTGAGACGGTGATTAGTATCCAAGTGTAGCTATCTCTATATCTGTCTACGGTCTACTACTGTCTACTCTCTGCCGTCTACTGCCTACTGTCAGTCGTCCAGTACCTACAATCTGCCGTCTGCTGTCTACTTCAGTCGTCCAGTACCTACTATCTGCCGTCTGCTGTCTACTTCAGTCGTCCAGTACCTACTCCCTACCGTCTACTACAGTCGTCCAGTACCTACTCTCTACCATCTACTACAGTCGTCCAGTACCTACTCCCTACCATCTGCTACAGTCGTCCAGCACCTACTCTCTACCGTCTACTATCCATCTCCATTTCTGCCTTTTCTATATATCTCCTATCTATATCTGTAACTGCCTTTTCATACTGCCCATTGTCTGACTCTTAGTCATGTAGCGATCGTCCGCTATACTCAGTCTCAAAATAAACTGCCGTTGCAGCCTTGCATTGTCGTATGATGGTTTGCCAGTTACACGGGTCCACATCTGGCTACAATGGTCTTTTGCCAACACCAATATTTGCTCAATCTGGCATGAGCGCCGAGTCAACCGATCGGACCCCTAAAGTCCACACGGCAATTGCTCATCAAGCTTTCTATCTATCTATCTATCTATGACTGACTACATATAATAGTCGTCATCAGCAAATTCCCACAAAAACCTTTCATTAGTTCTCCAACTACATATTCAGCCTCAATGACTTCCAATAACTTTAAAATTAAAGCGGGCCTCGCCCAAATGCTAAAGGGAGGTGTTATCATGGACGTGGTGACTCCCGAGCAAGCTAAAATCGCTGAAAGAGCAGGTGCTTGTGCCGTTATGGCACTGGAAAGAATTCCTGCAGATATGAGGAACTCTGGTCAAGTCTGTAGAATGTCTGATCCTCATATGATCAAGGGCATCATGGCTGCGGTGTCGATTCCCGTCATGGCCAAGTGTAGAATTGGCCATTTTGTCGAAGCTCAAGTTCTCGAGGCCGTCGGAGTGGATTACATTGACGAGAGTGAGGTGTTAACTCCGGCTGATAGGGTCAATCATATCACTAAAGAGCCATTCAAGGTGCCGTTTGTTTGTGGAGCGAGAAATCTCGGTGAAGCGCTGCGACGGATCAATGAAGGAGCTGCTATGTTGAGAACAAAGGGAGAGGCAGGTACTGGCGATATCTCCGAGGCCGTTAGTCATATCAATCTCATCAAAAAGGAAATCGACCACATTCTAGCCATTGGCCTTGGCAATAGTGCTCAGCTTGAGGTCGAGGCTAAAGAACTTCGGGTCCCCGTTGAATTGCTACAACAATTGATTGCCAATGACGGCAAGTTCCCCGTCGTCAACTTCGCAGCTGGCGGAGTGGCTACTCCATCTGACGCAGCCCTCTGTATGCAATTAGGATGCGATGGAGTGTTTGTAGGCTCGGGTATCTTCAAGTCCAAGAACCCAGAGAAACTCGCCAAAGCCATTGTCAATGCTGTAACTCACTACAATGACCCCGTCAAGGTGCTCGAATACTCGACCGACCTTGGAGAACTCATGTTCGGAGTCGCCGTGGACACTCTAAAGGACAACCAGAAGCTGTCTACTCGCGGATGGTAACTGGATTGTGTGTATGTAAATATAGACTGTTGTGCCATGGGCTGTGGCCGGGGTCGTGCGCCTCCGGCGGCTGGGCTCCGCCCAGACCGGTTGGCTCGCTTCGCTCGGAGGATGGGGAGGAGATCGATGCGAAGAACCGTGGAGTTTGTCCACTGGACTGTGGCAGCAGGGAGTTTGCAATCAGCGAGCGGTGATTGACAGGGCAAGGAGGTGTTGTGCGTGAGTCTGACGGGGGGGGGAGAACTGTGGGCGAGCGGACGAGCAGCCGACTGGGAGACTCAGCACTATCTGCCTCTGACCTCTACCACTACCACTCTACTACTAATATCATCACCATCACCACCCATCTCCGAGGTAAAGCTAAGACCAAACCTCTATCTCCTGAAGCGGCTGACTAGTTAGCTGACACTACTACTACTACTACTACTACTACTACTACTACTACTACTACTACTACTACTACTACTACCGCGATTCCCTGATTCGTACACTCTCTCGACACTCACGACAACCACCGAAGTTCAACACTCTAATAATAGTTGACATTTGGCTGGCGTCCACGGGCATGGGCGGTTGGTTGCCCAATCTACTCCATCCGCCAAACTCTCCCGCTCTTCTTATGCATAATGTTATTCTGCTTAGACTGAGATCTCTCTGCAACCCTATATCAGCCATGTACCGATATGCTCGACGCTGGCCCCATTCCCTGCCTATTATTATACATGTCAAGAGATCGTCGGGAATTTATTAAAGAGATTCACCAAGAATGAGCTGAGAACCAGCACATACATCGTCTCCTATGATAGAATCGTTTCATGCTTGTAATACCTGTAACTTGTAATACTAGTAATACTAGTAATACTTGTAATACTTGTAATACCTGTAATACCTGTAATACCTGTAATACTTGTAATACCTGTAATACTTGTAACACTAGTAATACTTCTAACACTAGTAGTAATACTTCTAACACTTGTAACACTTGTAACACTTGTGATACTGGTTATACTTGTACATCCTAGGTCACACTTACTTACTCTCTCGCTTATCAGGCGTACATGCCAAATTGCCGATACGAGCTCAAGAACCTCTCGCTGATGGACCTACTGAGACCAGGCGGGACTGTACTGATCTGATAGATTGCATGCTGTAGATGTGATCTGGTATATGGCATGCACAGCCGGCCGTCAAGTACGTGGGAATTCCATCGTTCCTTAGGCCTACTTACTGCATGCCAACCGAGCCACTGGTATGAGATCATAGCGCTGGAACAGTTATCCGGAATTCAGAGTGTGGAGCTTGGAATTTGCTGCCAGCTCAGTCTGTCTAACATCCACCACCACCACCACCGGCTTCTCCTCTTCTCCTGCTCTTCTACCACCACTCCGGCCACCACCCCTCTCAGCCCAGCCTTATCCCGGTACCCAACCAGGGCTATTTTTATTTTTATCTCGGGCTCTGTGCTCTTTCTTCTTTGTTTTCGGCCCCGTCTTCATCCTCCTCCTCCAGCACCCAAACCCTACCTCTAAAAAGCAATTCCCTCGAAACTCCCAACCTAGGCCTGCCTGCTGCGATTGCCGTTTCCCTGGCTCACCCCCCCAGTGCTCTAAAAATACATTCTCGCCTTAAAACCATGGCTGGGGTTAGGCTTGGTTTTGGAAACTTTAGTCCAATACCTGCCCTTGCAAACCGGCCCTGCACATATATTTTTCTGTGAAGCCCGGCGTTTCGAAAAAAGGATTTGCTTGACAACCTCTTGACAACCTCTTGACGACTTTAACTTCTCGACCCTTTGAGCCTTGACGTTGAATTTTTTTGGCCCTTCCCTTTCCTTTTTTTTTTTTTTCTACCTTCGTCCTTCCCATTTGTTTTAGAACTCGACTTCTCGGCCCGTCAAGTGTGTTTGTGTTTTTATTTTCACTTCGTTCTCTAAATATCAACTCTATTCAGGAGAAGAACCATCTTGACTTTTTTTATCTAGATATACTAGTAATCTCCTGAATTATTTTTGAAGACCAATTCTGTGAAAAAGAAAAAAAAAGTCCAATCAATAGTAAGTTTACTGATTAACGATAGACGATAGAAGCCGTTTAGAGTCGCTCACACCGACCTTTAGAGTTTTATCGGTTGATCTATCATCGTTCTTTCACTTTTCACACATTCTTCCCCCCCCTATTCCTCGCTTGCTTGCTTTGCTAACCAATCCCTTATAGATAGCGGTCGTCTGCTGGTTTGTTGGGAATCTTCACTGTATAACTAACTATCTCTCTACCTCTCGTTTTAATATGATGATGTCTCGTTCGTTTTCATTCTTCAACTTCCTCGTGTCCCTGCTGGCCTTGTGCTCGCTAACGTCGGCTCAGAGTATCCTTAAAGCTTCGTCTCTAGTCACTTGTATGGAAAACTCCGCCTTGACCGCCTCAGAGTTCGATGTAGTCTTCACTCCGGCAAACCGTAGTATCGATTACGATGTCTCGGCTAACGTAGCCATCTCTGGTAATGTCACCGCCTTGGTCACTGTCTACGCTTATGGTATCAATATCATCGAAAGACGATTAAACCCCTGTGATATGGATATGCCCCAATTATGTCCACTAACCTCGGGTCAGATCGATATCCAATCTCATTCGACTATCACCGACGATATTATCAAGCAAATCCCCGGCGTCGCTTATAGCGTGCCAGACATCGATCTTGAAATCTATGTCCGTATTCTTGACGACTCCGGCACTATGCAAGCCTGTATTCAAGCTTCCGTCACAAACACTAAAACCGTAAACCATTTGGCAGTCAAATGGGTCACTGCTATCATCTCCGGTATTGGTTTATTGACTTCGGCTATCTTGTCAATGTGGGGAAATTCATACACTGCTGCCCATGTCGCTACCAACTCGCTGGCTCTGTTTGCCTACTTCCAATCAGTCGTTATCGTCGCTATGGAGGCTGTCGATAGAGTCCCTCCTATTGCTTCGTCTTGGGCCCAGAACTTGGCTTGGTCAATGGGACTTATTGAAGTACCATTTATGCAAAAGATCTTCCGTTGGTACGTTCAAGCCACTGGTGGCACCCCAACCACCTATCTCACATTCCGAACCATCTCTATTTTTGTGCAAAGAAAGAGAAGCGCCATTGAAAGTTACTTGAATCCGAGATTCAGAGACTTTTTGGCTACTCATGGTCAAAGCGTTTCCGACTTCCTGGGCAAGAACATGCGGGTCATTGTTGAACGTGCCTCTGGACCTAGTAACAAGATCGATACCGTTGCTAAAAGTTCCACCACTTTGCTTGTTCTTAGAGGTATCAAACGTATGGCTTTTCAGGCTAATATTGAAGAAACTGCTGTCGTTTTGACCGGTTTCACCTTTTTCGTTCTTATTTGTCTGGCTTTGGCAATCATCTTCGCCTTGTTCAGAGTATTACTAATCTTCACCTTTAAGAACAAGTTTGAATACTTCCGATCCAACTGGAAGGCCATGTTGAAAGGTACAATGCTTAGATTGGTCTTTATTGGATTCTCTCAACTATTGATTCTTTCTCTATGGGAGTTCATTCAACGAGATTCAGCTGCCGTAATCATTCTGGCGGTTTTCTTCCTGATTCTTTCTATTGGCATTTTGGCTTGGAACTCTTTCAAAGTATTCATCATTGGCAAAAAGTCAATTGCCAATCATGATACTCCTGTATATCTTCTATACTCTGAACCTGAAGTCATCAACAAGTATGGCTTCCTGTACACTCAGTTTGAAGGCAATCATTTCTATTTCATTGCCCCGGTATTAATCTATACTGCTGTCAAGGCCTGTTTCATCTCGTTTGCTCAATCAAGTGGTAAAACACAAGGAATTGCTATTTTCCTAATTGAATTGGCTTTTGTCATCCTTGTCGGATGGAAAAGACCTTACATGGATAAAATCACAAACGGCATCAACATCACCATTGGAAGTATTCTCACCGTAAATGCTTTCTTCTTTATGTTTTTCTCGGACTTGTTTGGCCAACCACCGTACGTCTCGTCCATCATGGGAGTGATTTTCTTTGTTTTGAATGCGGCGTTTTCGTTGGTGTTATTGGTGTTCACGTTGGTTACTTGTATCATCGTTATCTTCTTCAAGAATCCTGATTCCCGATACAAACCAGCAAAGGATGACCGAGCATCGTTTATTCAAGAACAAGGAAAAACTCATCCCGATGTTTTGGGCGAGTTTACTGCGTTGGGAGCTGCCGCCAGAGCTGACCATGACGATGCAGGCTTACTGCACCCCTCGCCAAAGGCTGGTGGTGATAACTTATCAATAGCATCATCCAACCCGTTCAGCGAGAAGCATCATTCTGGCCTTGATAATGCCTCGGCATATGGAGAGACTGAAGCAAGTAGTACCCCGCCGACGGGCTCGAAACAAGATTTCAAAGCATCTTGGGAGCCATTAGCAGAGTAGATTTTGTTCTTCCTATCTGTACCAGCCTTGCATTATTATATTTACACAAATATTTATAGAAAATTTCGGATTGTTTTTGTATTGAACAGGATTTGTCATAGTTGTCTAGAATTGTTTCTGTATCTTCTGCTACTTGGGCTCTGCCCAGGCCAGCAGCATTTTCCAGCTTTTATGTTTGTGGGTCACTTATACTAAGATAATGCAGTTTGATATATTAAAATAAATATCTACAGGAGAATCTCTGTCATTTCATCAGATGGCATGAATTGTCCGTGTTCAATTTGGATGTTCTCCTCGTTGATCGTTTCAAGAGGTTCTAGCTCCTTTTCGATGCGATTCAAAAGCTTCTCCAGTTCCGAATTCGATCCTGGGGTCATTAATAATGAGATTATTTTCTTCATAACATGGGGACTGAGTGCTTCATAGGTATCTTTTCTCAATTCACTAACAACTGGATCTCGTTCCCATGGTAGATGTCCTGCACTGACTGAGAATCCGGTGTTGATGAGCTCCAGGATATTGCTCACAACATTGGATATTGTAAATGAATCAATCGAAGAATACGTATAATCTTCATTAACATCCAATTTTGACGCCCACTCTGCTCCTCTGTCTTGTCTATGAGGATACCTTGGATCAACATAGTTCGGTGTGGAGAGATAAGGAATTCTCTGAACTATTCTTCGATACTTTGGGAAATCGTACCACTGTAGCCATATCCTATCAGCAATTAATGGCAGGATAGGACGAGCATTCTCGTTTGTACAATCGGTATCATTTCCCGGGCACAGAAATAATCCTCCAACCACAGTATACGGAACATAAATGCTCATATTTCTTCTGGCGTACTTTTTATTGCGCACTGCTCGAAAGCACATCTGGCTATTCGTGCACATATCAGTAGCCCAAACTATGTCTGTGTTTCGGTCCGTCACCAGGAAAGACTCCATATCAACCTGCCCACGTTGACAATGAGACAGTCGGATGTGATGAAGCATAGGAAATCCATATGTGTATTGTCGTTGAAGGCGAAATCCCGTGTAAGGAAACACAAAATTCTCTTCGGCAGGGTCGCACACCTTATCTTCACGTAACAACCAAGTGCAATTTATACAATGGACGAAAGTTAAAAATACAACACTTTGGATTAAGATCATTATTGCTACACATGATAGAACAGCGACAGCGAATTTTAAATCATCAGTAGCACTTCAAGGCAGTGAAAACATGTTGATATTGGTCAATGGACCATATTCCAAATGCCATACAAGATCGCCGAGATAGAGTGGCTGACATTCCATAGATTAATCAGTTTAAATTATTTCCATAATTTTCAAAAAAGCATAAGAAAAGTAATTAATAAATAGTATATAACCCGGAGAAAAAGAAACATAAACCAGATACGTCCAAATACATAAAATCGTTAAGCCAAACATGAAATAAAAAATTAAATAAACAAAATAGTGTCCACAGGTTTTAGATCTCGTTTGTTGCATCACCATCATCTTCTTTGATCTCTATCCTACGATAGGAGAAGACCCGAGAACTGGCCGATCTAATACATGTCTAGCTTGAACTTCTACTTCAGCCCATACTGCAAGTGCTCGTTGCAGTGAGTCCTTATCCGCTTTAATGTTGAAGTCGAGGAGAAATAATAATGCGATTTCCAATCTATACAGATCGGTAGTGGATACACCAGCGGCCATTGCGTATCGAGACTGGCCGTAGTTGATATCTTCAATACTTTTACAGGCTACTCGAATAGCTGCTAGAGCCAGTCTATGGACGCTGAGATCAGTAAGAGGAATGGTTTGAAGAATAATGCAGAGACGATATATATATAAGCCAGCTGATAGGTACACGGCAGTGGAGGAAGGACAATATTTGTATAACCGTTGGAGATACTTTTGTACAGTGATCTGTGGAGTTGTTTTAGACCAAAATCTTCTTGCAATGACCAGTTTCTGTTCTTGAATCGAAGACATTGATCCAGCAGACGGGCTAGGTCGTAATGAAACGGGCGATGCTGAAGGAGAAGATGGCAACGATGATGTGGATGTGGAGCCATGGGGAGATGTAGTAGCAGACCAGTTCATTGATTTCTTGAGCCGGGTGTATTCCTCTTGCAGAGTAGATCCTCCTTGGAGAACCAAGGATGCTACTTCGGCTGCTTCTGCCAGTAGTGACGTGGACTTCTTTTGCCTCCTAATGAACGTCTGTTGGTCGAAGCTGTTAGAAGTGTGGTGGCTGTTGGCGTTGTGATTCCGAACATCAGTGATAGGTATACCAGGGCTAGAGGGAGATAGCATTTCTTTGTCATCTTCATCACTAGATTTTATGGGACCCAATCCTGCAGACGAGGTACCAGGCGGAGCAGAAGAGCCACCTCCAGACGACCTTCTATCCATGGAAAGTGGTGATATGTCGCTATAACGATGATACCTCCTACGAAAGTTTTGAAAAGTTCCAGACGAGGGAGGGGGGACATTCCCGGTGTTTAGCGATGTTGTACTGCCAGTGGTAGATGTTGCAGCACCGACCTCTTCAGCACCGCCTACTTCACTTCCACTATTATCGCCTTCATCATCTATTACCACCGGAGAGTCTCTCCTATGTAGTAATAAATTCTCGTGTAGCTTTATTAAACTTGTAAGGGACTGATGGAGATAGAATAGCGCCTGTTTAGGGGTGATTGATATAATATCTGGTTGTGAGGACAGTGGAGGGAATGATTCATCGAAGATAGAAATGTCGTCTTGCGTAGTAGCCGGCGTGGTAGTGGTTTGGTCAGCTGGTTCAGAAGAATCAGTAGGATCAGTACTAGTATTCGTCGTCGAACCGTCTGACGGTCCATTGGAACCATCCGTTGCATTGGTAACAACATCAGTACCCATTTTCATGTTTTCTTGACCGTCATTATCATTTTTTTCTACAGTCATAACTAGGATTATGATATGAACGTGGTGGACAAGGAGATAAAAAAAGATCGGACTGTTGTGGCTATCAGTTAATCTGAGCTATGGTACGCGTCTGTCTCAATACACCTAGTTCCAACTACTCCTCCGAAGACTATAACTGACTAGCCTCACAGTGACAGATAGTTCCTGCCTTAACCTTCAGTTAAAGATCTCTCCTGATGGACGACCGACACAAGTAATAAATGGATAGACTAGGTTGAGAAGTACTCCGAGGTGGATCGGAATGAAGTGAAATGAAGTAAACCGCAAGTAGTAGCAGACTTCGATCGTGTAGTAAGAAAATCAGTGAGATACTGGTAGCCTGAAGTGGATCTGTAGATATATCTTCGTGTCGCTGTCTAAAGTTTCACACTTTCTTAGGGTCCCTAGTTCAGTGTTAACTATAAGGATGGGATGGCAAACACTGGCAGAAAAATTCAAAGGCCACCGGTCGGTGTTCAGCGGATAAATTTCAAAGTATATTGGTTTAATGTCGTAGAAACGTTACGTTGTCTCTGGTCAGATACAAAAAGTTTAAAAAGACCTCGTGATTCTGTGCTAGGTCAGGGAATGTGAATAGAGAGAGACCAGGTGAGATGTTTGGGACCAAATGTTTTGGCAGGGCATTTGCTCAGCCGTTAACAGCGCCCTGTTCAGACAGTGTTATTATTATGCACCAGGTCTGTACGGCGGCAACAGGGTCCAAACGGTGAGAAACGCGGGCAGTCGCTGGAGTATGCAGGAAATACGCATATGGACTTGTATTGTAAGAGCCAGAGAACATGGCCAGCAGGAGCTGAGAATGGAGAGGGCATACACGTCGAACGGTATTATTAGCAGAGCCGAGGACGAGCAGCGGTGGATGGATGGATAGATGGATGGCAGTGATCGGTTGTATAAAACTCATAGAACAAGCGCAAACACCAACTACCGATCATGTGCCGAGGTAATCGATAATCGACCTTGTTAAAAGATGTATGTGCGAACGAATAAGAGAAGGCTGGCTGATCAAGTTTGTCCGAGATTAGGTGAGTCGCAGATTGTGGAGGAGGCTCCATCTGGAGCCAGAGGTGGAAGCTGGCAGTGGGTCAGTAGATCTTGGGACCGCACAGTCATAAAGTCATTCATCACGTGATGATAACCGAAATAGTTTTAGGCTTAAGAAACTACTTGCAAGCGCGCTCGAGTCATCAAACAGAGAGAACTCTGTTCTACAGTTGACGACAGACGACCCAATCTCTTAACGACACACCGTCATAACAACCCAATAAACGAGCGAAGCCAGCTACGGATCTGGGCAGAGCCCATCCGCCGGAGGCACACAACCTGCTCTCGAAAAAAAAAAAATTCTAAAAATGATTCATTGCTAACACTAACACAAATAATTTAATAGATTCTGAAAGGAGGACCCATACTGGACTTGATGACCAAAGATCCAACGTTTTGCCAGTGCTTCTTCAACAAAGAAACCAAGAAGTTGGAAGCAAGCATGATTTGAGAAACAATAGCATCTTCCTCCATATCAACATTACCAACGGCAACAGCCAAACACAAGACCTTCTTCAATTGGAACTTGACAGTGGACTTGACTTCGGTGATCTTGGAACCAAGATCTTCGTTGTGAGAAACTGGGGTGGGGAATTTACCGGCCTTGGAAAGCTGAGGTCCAAGAAGACGAGGAACCTGCTTAATAAGAACTTCAGAGGCAACAAAGGCATTGTACTTCTTAGCAAGCTTCTTAATGAGCTTCTTGTTCTTATTAAGTTTCTTCAAATCCTCAACAGACATGGCATCGACACCAACAGACTTGGCACGGTCACAGTCAACGGCATCACCGAAAACACAGATGGTCATGTTAGGACGAGGGACTTGAGGAAGCTTGATGGTACCAGAGAAACGCTTGTCTCTTTGGGGGTCATAGTTCTTAAGACCAACTTGGAGCTCAATGGTCTCCAAGAAGTTTCTCTTCTTGGTCTCAGACTGCTCTAAGAGCTGGTGGACATTGTTACGGACTCCTGCGACTGTAATTTTAGACATTTTTGAAATGTTGTTCTGAATACTTTGTCTCCCAAAAGAATTGGTTCTACTCCGTAGTTCTGTGAAGAAAGAGAAGTGATGAAGTTGTGTGCAGTGAAATTTTATTATATGTGATTTTGCAAGAAGGGCAAGATTGCCTAATTAGGCAATTCGACAGTCACGTTTGCGCACGGCTGAGAGCACTCACTGCGAAAGCTCCTCCCGGCTGAAATATATGCAAGTTTTACACAGGTGCATGGATGCATGCATACGAGATGGCTTAAGGATATGTAGCGGGAAAGATCTGAGGAAGCCGTTGAATTGAGTAACTCCAAGGAATAAGTTTATATTAAAGCAAAAAAAAAAAAGCGTCTCCGTCTCTGTAAGAGAGCGAACCCGATGCGTTAACCCGGAATCGAACCGGGGGCTCATCGATGGCAACGATGAATTTTACCACTAAACCATTAACGCAGCTGTTTGGTAGTTTTTTGACTTACATTTTACATAAGTTACGAGATATATCAAAAACAAAATGCCCTTAGAACGATTGAAACCCGTATTTGCGGAATGATATACCAGAGTCATCCATTCGTCGGCAGTTGGCAAATGGAATTGCCATTAAAATGAGTATCGAGAGTGCTGCCTTGCCTAGCTATGGTATTCAAAGCCGTCCGTTAGATTCAGCTCGCTTATCCCGCCAGACCCAAATACTCAAACAACAACGTATACTCTTCCTTAATTTATAAAAGCGATTCCCTCAAACTCATATATTATTCAAGTATAAGCTTGTACGATAAGCCGATTAACAATTCTCGAGTTATGGCTGTTTCTAAATCGTTCTGGGAGCATGCGCATGCAGACTAAAAGGCAATTTACTGGTGATCAGTGCTGAGCTTTGACAACCTTAACCAACGAACTAAACAGGAGACTCGCCCTCAAATAATTTGATCATAACTTGTTATTTTTAACCATATAATAATGACGACTTGTCCAATAACGTGCTCCTGTGTCAACAAAGTGCTTAGCACGGTCGCGTTCTCATTCGTTCGTTCGAACTTACAACCTTGTCTTGGTTATCTGCATGATAGTCAACCCTGCATTTGTTATGATCGACACGCGAAACTCACAAATATGGGTCTCAATGAACCTCTATTTGGTCGAAAACAAAAATCCAACAAACTACTGTCGCGATTCATCGTAACAACCTCCTGAGCTTCTCTATCTGCGCATATTAATTAGTTCTCAACTAAACCGAACGGTCCTTGCTGTGTTATGAACGTTCGCAGAATATGCAATAATGATCATGCGGGGCGCAAGGTTGTTTACATGCTGAAATTCTAATTTTCCTTCTTTCCTTCTCTCCTCTTATTGTACCAAAATAGATTTTCATCTTTTTTGCGAATCGTTGCTATCCACATATCTCGTGGACTTAGACGTTTTGCCTTACAGAGTCAGCACCATCGTTCTAATATGTAAAGTTTTAGGCTTACGCATACCCTGTGTAACGTAGACCACTTGAAGAGCACCGCCCTAATTAGATTAAACTATGGGACTATTAGTTATTAAGAGGTAAGAAAGAAATATGATATGTTATAATAGAAAGCTTGTACTGGCTCACATTAGTTAAATGCTATTGAAAAATGTAACATTTAGATCACTATCTATGAAACGTATGTCTAGAACCCTCATAAGCCTTCCATTTAGGCACACGACACTATTTCAGGTATCAGATATGGCATTATGTTACCGTCGATCGTAATTGTTCAGTAATTCGGTCACTAAAACTAGCTCTAACTCGTCCGGCACTCACTGCACATGTACAAAAGACAGTAACATCAACACCTTCTGGTGACATACTTTCTCACTCACCATTAGTGAGACTCTCAGAGACTTGACCAAACAGTAAACAGCATTTTACTCTTGATATGCCGGAAGCTGGCAGTTGTGGACCCACCTATTTTCGACGTCGAAATCTATAACTTACTAAGCAATCGCTTGTAGAAGCTGGGATTTTGACAGAAATGACAAGCTAATCGACCGAATCAGCAAAAGTGAGGTTGAAATAAGGGACAAATAACGATGTAAAACATACAGGTAATAAATACTTTTGCCTCCCCAATGGCTACTACGTTTCCAAGGCCCTGAACTTTCACTTTCGTTTGTGTGCAAATGGTATTAATAAAGATATCATTAATCAACATTCTTTACCATTCTCTTAAAGTTTAGCTTAGTTGATCCTGTCAGGAATACTATAAGACTGCTTCTTATAAGCTTCTTTTATCTCTAGAAGATATATGGCAGTAATTATAAATAAATCTAACGCATGTAGACAACTATTTCGTATATACAAGTACCAATGCTTTTCAATCTATTAACATTAATTCTAAAATAGAGTAACTTACAAAGTACTAAGGTAGTGTACTTTTCCGTCGACAGCACGAAGCTGTTCAGCCGCTGACTCGGGAGTAAGGTCACGCTGGGGCATGCCGAGCATTTCAAACCCAACAAGAAATTTACGAACAGTTGCGCTACGCAGTAGAGGAGGGTAGAAATGAACGTGCAGATGCTCTGGCTCACTCGTAGGTTCGATGTTAGGTTCAGAGAATGATTGGTGAAGTCCCATAGAGTATGGAAATGATGTTTGAAACAAGTTGTCATATCTCAGGGCAACATTGCGGAGAACTTGAGCAAAATCTGCTTGTTCTTGAGAAGTTAATTGAGTGATGTTCCCAATCTTTCTTCGACTGACGACAAGAACTTCAAATGGCCAAGTAGCCCAGAATGGTATAACAGCTATGAACGAGTCATTGAAGTCCACAAACCTGTTTTGTGAGTGATTACCTGATGATTCAGCTCTAGCAAGAATTGACAGTTCTTCAGTCACATAATTTTCTAGAAGTCCCTTACCGTTGTGAGTATGAGCATATTCAGAAAGACATGCATGCTCAATGTCAGGTTCTTCTGGAATAATACTAGTCATCCAGGCTTGGCCGTGAGGATGGGGGTTAGAGCAACCCATAGCAGCACCTTTGTTCTCGAAGATTTGACAATAGCGCACTTCAGGATTATTAACAGCATCAACATAAACTTTTTTCCATGCGTCAATAACGCCGCTTACTTGAGAATAAGTCATTTGAGCAAGAGTGATATCGTGACGAGGATTGAAACAGATTACGACACATTTTCCAGTAGTTTGTTCAGCTTTAAAAAGTTCACTGGTTTGATCCTCGTTTGTATCTGTTTCCTTTGGTAGCATCTCCCGTGGCTTTACAGCTGAGAAATCGTTTACAAACGCAAATGTCTCTTCGTAGTTGGGATTTGATTGGCCCTGAGCACGAGTGTTTCCTGGGCACAGGTAGCATTTTTCATCATACTCAGGTCTTTGCTCGATTTGAGCTTTCTCCTGTTGTCCTTGCCACGGACGTTGAGTTCGATGAGGAGAACATAGTACCCAGGATTTCCTCAATGGATTGTATCGACGGTGAGCTTCAGACCAGTGCATTTTGAATATAGAGATTGAGTGGGTTGACCAAAAGAAAAAGCGACAGAATGATAAATTTCGGAATAGAACTGTTGGATCATACATTAACTCCACGGGAACCGCCTAACCCACAACGGATAATTGGCCCTAACGGGTAATCCCCCCTTCCATTTCGGAGAAACTAGCGGAGCGCTTGAAAGGGTCAAAACCATTCAAAAAACAGAAGTTAATTAGATAATAAGGTTAGCTCATGATATTTATCCTAGGCTATATATCATAGTAATCATAACACCTATATATTCGATAATGAAAAACAAATGTATTTTTAGAAAGAAAAACTAATTTCTAGCAGAATATTGAATAAAGCATCACTTGCTTTTGGTTGGGTATAGTTAGATAGGTATCTCAATATTCTTCTTAACTGAGCATAAGTAGTGCCATTATTCCTCCACAAATTTCCCCTAATAATTTGCAGGAAGCGCATATATGTGTGCCATATATGTTATACATACAACTAACCAGTACGGCCATTAATGCGAACAATCAAAAAAAATATACCTTCCGACCAACTTCACATTAATTCTCGTATCTTACTAACCAACTAATTTATTAAAATAATTGTTAGTTACAAACCCTTAGCATAATTGCCAGTGGTGAGGAAGTTCTCGATAATAGCTACTATTTTCTCTAAAGCACTGAGCCACTCCTTTAATTGAGCCAGTACTCTATCCAGTGGGGTACCCAATTTCTCATAAAAATCCTTACGATAAGGACAAGCTTTCATAGCCAACTTGAATACAGGACGAATAAACATAGTGTGATGTTTAGATAAAGTAAGATTATAAGATTCAGTAAACGAGGTAGCCAATTCTTCAGATGGATTGTCAACGCTTCTTCTAACTGCGTCGGCAGTGAAACGGAGACCTCTAGTTAACCACAATAGACCTTGGGTAGCATTTTTGGTCTTTTCAGTCACTTCACCAAGAACGATATCTTGCAAATTTTCAGAGTTAGCGGGTCGCGAAAGTTGTCTAGTCCTAATTTTCTAAAATTTCAACGTTAGCTAAAAAACTAGTTTCCAACTGCTGTCTCGGTTCCACACTCACCTTGATATTACCAGTCATATCGTTTTGAACCACAGAGAATGCGGGACTTCCAAACAAATCTAGTAGTTCGTTAATACTGAATTACAACCAAAAAAGCGCACCGGTATCTTTTACTTACCAAAGAGAGTTACCAAAGATTCAGCAGCTTCGAGAAATTGGCTAGTGTCGATCTTATCATCAACGACAGAGACATCCTTGAAATCAAGTTTGATTTTATCAAACCAAGTGGATCCAGACATTTTCTTTTTATTAACGCTCTTTTCTCACTCCAGATAATTCACCTCAAGGGTTCTTTAAAAGATTGATAGTTACGGAGATAGGATGAGGTGCAGTTTAAATATGCCAAATGTGTCCTCCTCGATCGATGTAAATACCTCCAAGGTTTTCATAGCCGTGTAGAGAGCGCGATTGTTGCTGGGGTGGGGTGTATGCGCGGTAAAAATGTTATGTATACTAATTCTAAATAGCCGGGCTAGGGTGAAACTGATGGATAATCGAATTTCATTTCACTAGAGTCGGCATAAACTGCTTTAGGTTTATAAATATATATATGTATATGTGTTTCGAGTGGGAATGTATGAAATTTTATGCAACTAAGCGGGATCCTGTACAATCGGACCAGTCCGCTAGTTCTTGAATTAAATTTGATAATTGCAACTTCACGGACAACCGACAAGAAAAGATACAGAATGCTTCTCTTTTCCTTCTTTAAGACTTTGATTGATCATGAGGTATGTGGATATTACACACTGTCTCATTAAAATACAGAGCGATATTTGATCACTAACAAAGCATTAGATCACCGTTGAACTTAAGAATGACATGTCCATCCGGGGAACTCTCAAGTCTGTAGACCAGTACTTGAATTTAAAACTTGATGATATAACTACACTTGATGAAGCGAACTATCCACACTTGGTGAGTTGGCCCTTAAGGAGAGGAGCGCCTATGTCAGAGGAAACCTGTACCGTACTAACCCAAGACAGAGTGCAGTTAAGAATTTGTTTATCAGAGGTTCGGTAGTTAGATACGTCCATTTGCCTGCCAATGCAGTCGATACAGCACTTCTAGAAGATGCTTCAAGAAGAGAAGCATTGGCCCAATCTGGAAAGGCTATCAGCGGCCAATGAACAGATGATTTAATGATGATGTATGTATTTATATATTAATTAGTTAATGAATTTTCTATTTTTAAGCTGGTGGAAGAAATGATGCGTATAGTATTCCTTGTGCTATTATCCAAATAACTGAATAAGTTACAATTTTACGGCCCAGTTCGATTTCATGTAGAGAAGTACCATTGACAAGGTGTGCAACGAACCAATAAATACACGGAAGACTAGTAGAGATTCGGTTAATGATCTGAACATGCCACATCAATAGAGCACATAATCCTATAATCGACTGTACAGCGATGAGTGGCAGTAATGATCCGGTCAAATGGTTTTCGACAGTATGTTGTTTACTAGTTGTGGACGCACGTTTACCCGCTATATTCACTCTATTAGCCGGGTTGGTAGAAATGAAGTCTTTATTCTTCAGTAGCTCAACTGAAGATCTCCAAATAATAAATAATGTTGGCGCTGCAAATAAGAAGTTGGGAATATTATTTGGCGTCCAATATTTTAATAGCCCGACCCCCCAATATTTGTTTTGAACGTATGTAAATATCGAGGGGATCTTGTAGTGACACCATTCGCGATCTGATTGTGATGACGGTAAACAATATTGACGATATGCCAGAATTTGTAAAAATATAAATACCAATGCAATTAGACTCCCGCCAAGAACTATTTCTACTGCTTCCGCAACGTGCTTCCTTCCGATACGAAAAGAATCAAATGCAATAATGATAATATCTTGTTTATCATGATAACTTTTTTTCCATAAAGGAACGAGAACATTTCTGGCAAATGAATCAATCGTCACGAAAAGATCAAACAATAGCACGATACCCCAAAACAATCCATTAGTTCTATAACCACATGAGACCGCAAACAAGACCCCCGACGAAAAATACCGTTTCCTTTGTCTCAATAATAGTCCCAAAAATGACAATAAGGCAAAAGTACTTTCAATATACCCAGCCACTAAAAACATTCCCGCAGGTGATAATGAATATAAAGCAGCGGTTGTCTGGGCAAATCTAGTGCCCCTAGCAGGAAAGATCTCTTTAGTCAGTTTAAAAAGAACCAAGGTAGCTAGATAATGTGATAGATTGGACAGAATGATGCTTGTCAAAGCATACCCCTCAATCGAAATGGAGTTATCACTAGCAAACGAGGATAATGGGACATTTGATATCTGGCTTAACTGACGAAGAATGAAAGAAATGCTGTCATTCTTCCTAGTCACCAGCCCTACGAGAGTTTGCAGTAATAACGCAAACATATTCGTGACTATACGAATAGTCATCCACCAAAATCTTCCAAATGCCCATTCTTGCTCATACAATACCCCTCTCTGAGCCAGGGATGTAAAATATACTGAATCCCAGATAGTCAGTTTTCTAACCAACGAATTAGTAGCAACTTTGATCAAACTATAAATGCAACTTGACCAAGACGAAATTGATGTTACAGGGAAGGGTGCAATTAATTGTACATCTGAAGTATTAATAACCAAATGAGAAGAAGTATCATACTGCTTGGGCACTATTAAAAGGATGCCAATAAGTAATAATTTTCCAAGCAGAAATGTTTTGGTCAATACCTTCAATGAAGACGAAGGAGGGATCTGTTGTATATTCTTTTTATGATGGATGACCTCAGGAGACTCTGATCGACTACTATATTCGCTTTGAGAACGAGAGTAATTTCTGAACCGTGGATAGGTTTCAGACATCTTAGATTTAGCAGCCAATTGTGTCAAATATCGTATGTGCCGGAAGTATTGTGGAGGTCGACAATGTCAAAAACCTAGCCGTGTAACGAACGGATAGCATATAAGGCCCTTCACAATTACATCCGAGGAAGACCGTGAAATACCCTAAAACTTTGGATATATCTTTCTTTCACAGAAGAAATCTCATTCCTATGAACATGATAAAAATATTAACCTGCTAGAATAATGCATTTTTATATTTTCCTTTTTTTGCTATTTATCTTGCTTAGTATCCCAGTAGCAGGGAGATAGATATATGTATGATATTCAGGGGTAGAATCTCCCACTTACGGATATGCAGTAGAATTAAATCACCTCGAGATCTATGCTTCATTTTCTTTGGCGCCGGTTTCGTCCAGTTTGCTTTCATGCTCACTCTGAATGGAAAAGACGATATTCAATCATCCAGTCTCAGACGACCTAATATACCGGACGGCGGCATAGTAAGAATAAAAACCACACAAGGAAAAGACTAGGCTCTAAGATTCAGCACTGTATTAAGATAATCTCTGGCAACCCAGATTTAAGCCAGCATATATAACCAGCTTCTGTAGGCCTTTTTTGGACTATTAGGTACTTACTTCTGCTGGAAAAAGAGGCTGGCTATTATCAGCTTATGTAAGGGAAGCGCCTCATATGCTCACCGCCACCCGCGGCTGTACACGGCTGCATTCTGATATTTTTCATCAACACTGTTCACCATCACAATACGCTCATATTTATTAATATTACTTTTTTCGACCCTTCTCAGTACCTTTCCAGCTTTTTTGATTTTTTTCGTCCGGTTACTTCCCTTATTTTCACATTCTCTTCCAAAATCAAAATGTCTGTTGTTCTTTTGGCTGATTCTCCCGAAGCCAAACAGCTAGAGCGGTTAGTTTTAGAGCGCATTAGCACCTTTGGTCTTGAGGATGATCTGGATTTCATAGCTCAATACATTGTTGTAATGGTCACAAATGGTAAAGACGAAAATAATATTTCCGAAGAGCTGAGTGAATTATTTGGAAATAAATTTAATAATGAATTCACAAAATGGTTATTTGAGACCGCAAAATCTATAGTTGGCGGTGGGTATGAAGCTTCTAAAGCAAGCCAAAACTCTGATGATAAAATGATGGACAATCAACCACCGCCACAACCAGTATCTGCCTTTGGAGAATATAACTCGGGATACACTCCCCATGATGGAACCGTTCATGATCAATATAATCCATCTGATTTAGCGCATCGATTTAATTCAAGGCCTATAAGAGGGGGATTTAAAAGTAATGGCGGAATCTCAAAACATAACAATGGCGGTATGAAAGCTCGCGGAGGTGGGTTTAAAAGAGCCACTGGATTGTTTAATGCTGCAAATGCAGGTGCCTATCTAGATATGAATTCTATGAGCGCTGGGTTCGTGGCACCAAACGAAAATGGCGGGTATGAAGCGGAAAATAGCTTAGACCTTAGCGGTAATTCTCGACCAAGACCGATCATGGAAAGATGTAAAAACTGGCCAGATTGTGGAAATCATCCTTGCGAGTATCTTCATCCTACTCGTCCTTGTAGACTCTATCCCAACTGTCCCAAACAACCAGGAACATGTAATTTTATTCACATTGGAGAAGATAGTGCGCCACCAAATGGATTCAAGTTTCAGCTACCTCCTCCTGAGATTGTTGATGGCTTAAAGAGTGAACATGCAGCTTTTCTAGAGCGACAAAAGAGTTTAGTATCTTTTACTCAGCAAAATCAATCCAATCTCCCACAATATCCATATTACCCACAAAAACCAAAAGTTCATGTCCCAAAAGTTCCACCAATCACGCTTTGTAAATTTTCAGATCGCTGTCTTAATAAAGCATGTCCTTGTGGTCATCCCACTCCTGCTAATGATAATGCTAAGGTTACTAGCCTTGAATGGTGTGCTGCTGCTAAAGACTGCTCAGATACTACTTGTGATAAAGCACATCCTTCCGGTAGTCTAATCAGAATGCCCGCACCCCTGCCAACCGAAAAGGTTCTTGAAACTTGTAAATTCGCCGCTCGTTGTACTAATGTCAATTGTCGCTACAGGCACCCTTTTAGCCCCGTCATTTGTCGTGATGGAGCTCAATGTACTCGTCTCGATTGTATGTTTACTCATCCTACCGAAGAATCATGTTACTTTGGCGTCAACTGTAGAAAGCCCAACTGTCGTTTCCAGCATCCTGAAGGTTATCTTAACAAGTCAACAGTTTGGGTGAAGGACCAGACCCCTGGTTCAACAAGCGAAAGGCAGTTTGCTGAATCTGAAGACCAGGTTATGGAAAATGTTGTCCCCAGCTCAGAACAACCAACTGAGCAACCTGCCAACTAGGCATTCAGCATAAAAAGGATGATATGAATTATTTAATTATTATGTATTTATTCTTTGTTTTTAATGTATTCTGTTTTTGTGAGTGCACTGTCACTCTTTGTTTTTTGTTATAACTCTTTTAATGTTTTGCTCCTTGGTCTGGGCTACTATTGCTCAGACCGATAGGCCCCAGCTTTCCGAATTTTAACACCAGTGCTTTTTCATATATTAATTGTTTGCCAGCGGTTGGACTGGATGCAAATCACCTCAAACGGCACATAACTCGAACCATTCATCAGGAGGTTGTTGCTTTTCTATCTGGTCAGGTAGAATCGAAAATTGCATTAGCATGCCTGCCGCGGTATGCCATAAAATGTGGCCTACATGACAGTTAGAATCCAGCTCAATAAAGAAACACTCCTATCCTCTAACTTACAATGAAACGTCCAGATGCCAGGATTATCGGCAACAAACCGAACCAATGTCCATCCAAAGCCAGTTACCTGAACAGTATCACGACGAATTGGATTGGTAACATTAATGGTTTGGTACATTTCTGGTTTAAAATACCCTTGTCCAGATGCTAAAACCCAAAATTTATATCCGTGTAGATGAAATGGATGAGCACTAACAGGTTAGGTTTGATTCTTATCACCTTTTTCAAATATACTTACCCATCATCATAATTATTGATTAACAGATCAACAACCAACGGCTGGTTGATGGTCACCACCATATCTCCATTGGCCCACCCTGGCGTACTAGAGGCGTTCTCAAATACTTGCTCCGTTCGACCGGAATCCAGATTGCTATAGAGTTGATTTAGTGTAGAGTAGTTTGATCTGTGTGATTTATAAGTCGAGGAATTGAAATAACCTAGTGAAATTTGGTGAGCCCCGATCATAAATGATGCGTCAAGATGGATTAGCGTGTCCGGCTCGGGAGCTACCATTGGGAACGATGGAACCAATAAAGTGTCATTGAGTTGGAGACATTTGACAGTACCATCGAGTTGGCGTGATTTGGGTGTATTAGGTTCTGTGGGGGGAATTCCATGATTCGCCAACGTTGCTTTCGTTAGTGCTGGATACGAGAGAACCGCCCTGAGTTCAGGATCTAAATGAGGATTCTTTCCATCATAACAATAAGTATTCATCGATGCTCTTAACCAGAATTTGTCAGATGTTGAAGACTGGTCCATTGTAACTAATACGGAATATCTCTGAGCATTTGCCAATCGCAAAGCTTCAACGCTTAAGGGCTCCGTATTTGTCCCATCTGCTTCAATGACTCGTAGAATATGATTATCAATTGAGAAATCAAATTCGGAAAATCCACCGGCACTGATTATTCTAAATCTGTAAGTTTTGTTCTCTAACACGGGGATTACAGCTCTATGGTCCGCATCGGAACCCCTACAGGTATAGTTTTTTGATGTATCAATCGTACTGCAGTTAAAACTGTTTCTACCCTGAATTAGACCCAAATCAGGAATTGGTTCAGCGTTTTCAACATCTGGAGCAATATATGATTTGATTAATTCGAAAGAGTTATCAAAATAGAGGTCGCTTAGCAAGATTACCATCTCCTCGTCATATTGATCTTTGTATTTTTCATCTTCTTTTTTTGAATGAATAACTACTGGTCCAAACACCCCTTCAAGGTATTGGGTGCTGAAGTGTGAATGATACCAATAAGTACCCCAAAGATTGTCCAATGTGAAATTGTAAGTAAATGATTTACCAGGAGCAATTCCACATTGGGTGATTCCTTCTGCTCCATCCATGTAATTTGTTCCGTTTTGATGTAGACCATGGAAATGAAGGGCAGCATGAGAAGTAGCATTGTTAAAATAATTAACAACGATTCTATCTCCTTCATTTGCTTCGATAGGAGGACCAGGAAACTTCCCATTGACAAGTGTCATCGTTTTTTTAACACCAGCGGGATAGCTGTCTTCAACTTCGCTAATAGTAAAGTTATATTCTCTCGTCGTCGGTGCTACGTCGGAGTTCCATTTACCGAATCGTGATAAATGATATTCTCTTGACGTATCCAGTTGCCAAAATTCCAAAGGGGCGCCATAAATGGTAGAATTCGGCGTTCCAACTGCATCGTCGCTGAGAAGCATATCGTACAGATTCGAATATAAGCCTGGGCGTGGTTCACTATATTGACCATATGATCTAGCAATTGCCTTTGGTAACAAGACTGCTAGCAGCAACACAGATATCAGTATCGTTATAACAGTAGTTATTAGAGGGGTTTTCTTTTTACCGTTTGACCGTTCCAAACTCTCATCATCATTTTGCGAAACTACCGTTGAACTACCATTCTCCATATTTAGAAAATTATATGAAAATGCCATTTTGTCTAATGCTATATTATGTTGTACAAATATGATTCCAGCCTATCATTACGGCCATAGTGGGTATATATGGGTGTAAATTGTTTAAACTGTTTTCGAATGTGAGGTGACTTTATGAAGAGAATGGACACCCGTCGATTTTGCGTTTTTTGTCGTTTAATTTTAAACGGTTGCCAACTTCTCAAAATTAGTCCCACAACAAATTCTGTTTTCGTTGAAGTTGCCATTTTCAGCTCTATCAGGGGTCAGTGCACCTGCACCGTACACCGATATTTTGTCTAACCCACGTGGAGTTGATCGAATGGTATCTATGGGTTAATAAGATTATATGCAGCTATCAACGGCGCCAATGTTTTTGAAGCTCTAATCTGAACATTGGCACTGTAGGCGAGAAAAAAAGGCACATTAGCATACTGTACCTTGCATTCTTGTTCCTTAGATACGTTCGGCACCAGTGATTTATATATTCGGGCGGTTAAAACCTGAAATTTCAGAATATTTATTTAAATAAGAAGCAACAGGCAAGAGCTGCTTCATTGATTGTGATATTTATTTTTTCAATAAATACAACACGTCACTACACTAACAAATGAAGTATCATACGAGTCACATTCATGGTATCTTTTTAGGCGGAACAGACTAGGCCCAAAAGCTTAAATCGCCTAGCAATTTATCATAGCCGTGTATCTTTATTTCGGCTATAAACTTGAATTCCAGCCGTATTACGTTAACCAAATGATTATCTTTAAAAGGACCATAGTAATAGTATCTGCCATATTGACAACAGATCACCGTACCTTCCGTCAATCAAGGGTCGTTGGACCATTTCGACGACAACTTAGATTTATTTAACTTCTTGTCAGGACTCTTGTAGTAACTTCAATGAGTTCCAAGCAGAGAAGGGCCACTTCTTCTGGCCCTGAATTTGAAAGTGATACTAGCAATGGGTCAGAGTCACCAGTAATAGGAGAACCAAATTCAAATACCACCGTTGCCACTAGAACAACGTCTCAGGTTTCATCTCAACATGGCCTCGACGATGTTCCACAGAAAATTACTGATGATTCAAGTGAATTATTACCTTCATTATCCATAAATACTAATGCTGGTATAAGGCGAAGAAGAGCCAGTACAGGAGCCGCCAAAGAGACTGCGTCTCCCTCTGCTCGCGACCGATCTCACAGCAATGCTTTTAACGAAGATCGCAAACCCCGTAATTCTAGTCAGGAACGGGAGGTATCTACTAGTCGACCACTCACATTGTGGGACTATTTGATTCTAGAACTGGGCGATAATGATTATACAATATTCAACCAAGATAAAGTGGAGTATTTATTAAATGTTATTAAAGTACCTTTATATCTCGAGCGGGTTGTATTTTTTGGAATGTTAACGTGTCTAGATTCATTTCTATACATCTTTACCATTTTGCCATTACGCGTTCTATATTCGTTTTATAGACTGGTTCGGTTTAAATCATCCACTGCTCGTAAATCAGATGCTCTTAAAGGAATAATTTTAATAGCTGTTTTATATTCAATGTTTCAATTGGATACAAGTAGAATCTATCATAACATTAGAGGCCAAGCAGCAATTAAGTTGTATGTGATGTTTAATGTTCTAGAAATTGCTGATAAACTGTGCTCTGCACTTGGACAAGATATTACGGAATGTTTATTTTCTGTTGGTACTCTTACGAGCCCTTTACGAACGGCGGCATTTGGTATACTAGTAGGAGTATATTTTTATGTCCATTGCTTAATTTTGCTTTATCAAATTATCACCCTGAATGTTGCAGTGAATTCATATTCCAATGCTTTGTTGACATTGCTTTTAAGCAATCAATTTTCCGAAATCAAGGGTGCAGTTTTTAAAAAATTTGAAAGAGAAGAACTATTCCAACTGACTTGTGCGGATATCACGGAGCGATTCCAACTTTTAATAATTCTTTTGGTTATTGGAGCTCGGAACGTTGTAGAAGTTAGTAATGTCGGGGTTATACCTGCGTCTTGGGCTGGATGGAATCGTTGGCTTGGTGCGCTTTTCGGTCCCGCAGTTGTGGTAGTAGGCTCTGAAGTACTTGTTGACAGCATGAAGCATTCATATATCACTAAGTTTAACAGCTTAAAGCCAAAGATCTATCGAAAGTTTCTCGATGTATTAGCAATGGACTATGCTGATAATGCCTTTACTGATCAAATCATGGCAAAACGGACTGGCTTGCCAGTTTACCCTTTGGCCATTGTGGCTGCCAAGATGCTTTTGCAATCGTATTACATTCTAATTGAACAGAATGTCAGCACGAGTAATACTGAAGCATCTGCCATTCAGTCACCGACAGCATCAATCATCCTAAACTCCTCAAAGAATTCGTCATTATCTGTTCTTTCTAAAATTGATATGTTCTTAACGAGAATGGGATTTTGGCCCGCCCTTTCATCCTCTAATGTATCAGTGCCCACTGCGTTACCAACGCCTAAAATCGAACAGACATTACCGCATAATTCTGATTATTTTTCCTCATTTCTAACTAGACTCGATATTCCTTTTGAAGTTCTGTCTTTCTTGAACACATTCCTTATCTGTAGTATCCTTTACATCCTTCTCCTGCTTATTAAACTAGCCCTAGGAGTTCTTCTACTTCGATATTCTTCAAAACGACATTCAGTGGTTCGACGCAATAGACAAAATCGGAACCACAAGCCTCGCGACGATTATTCGGATATTAAGCCAATGGGTACCCTAGAAGAGAAAATCAGACATGGCTTATATGAGCCTGAAGAGAAAACACCAAATGCAAAGAAACCCAAGTACTCTTCTACGAGTGATGGGTACACGGAATTGTTAGGCGTTTCTCGGTTTAAAATGGCATCTAAAAGGATATGGTAAGCAGCTTTTTCTTTTGCTCTTTTCCTTGGTACTACTCTATTTATTATTTTGATGTGATTCCTTTGTAATCTACAAAAAATTTAGATTTCATTTACTATTTACAATATCATCATGTGTTAGGGATTACTATATACAGAGTGCGAACCAAACGTGACGGGCGAGTTCGCAGTTCAGATTACAACCTCTTGCCGGCCTTATTAACCGACTTCTCAGCAGTTTGTGACAGTAAGGTAACTAGCCGCTTCACTCTGGAGGGGGGTAAACGTAATCTTGCCATGAGAACTAAAACCGAAGTCAAGAAAGCCAAGCTCCCTGCCTGATGACTGGCAGCAAGCGGCGTAGGAACGACCCAAAGAAGTGTGCAAATACCTAAAGCAGCCTGTAAAGTAACAAAACCAAAAGCTGTAGCACCACTACGAATGACCGCACGAGGAACAAATGCTTTATACTTGAAACTATACAAATGCATTGCTAATGTAGCAGTCCACGTGCCAACTGCCAAAACCCTATGATTGAATTGGACAGCAGTAGGATTTTCAAGCATATTCTTCCAAAAAATATTAAAGCTGTTGGAAGGATCAGTAGCATATTGAGGGCTAAACATTTCAGTCTTAGATGGTGCTAGGCTTTCACCCATGAACGGAAATGAATTATAAATAAGACCTGCATCAAGTCCAGCAACAAAAGCACCAGACATGGAAGTGATAAAGGCAAGACAGACTAAAGCAGCCACGATTCTTCTAAATGGTCTAACTACGGGATTCGATAAAGCAGCAATTTCCTTTAGAGCAGCTTGAGGATTGCGGACCCATCTAGACTCGCGAAAAATATCGAGGCCAGTATTAATCATCGCAATATAAAGTAAGAAAGCAGCTCCTAAATGAGTAGCCAATCTATATTGTGACACCCTTGGGTGCGAGCCAGGTTCATTCAGAAATTCTTGATTAAGACCTGACTTTACCATCCACCACCCAATAAACCCTTGAAGAGCTAGCAGACCGGAGATGAGAACTAACCGTTTAGTGGCATGAGGGCTGGTTTTCCTAGTAAACATAAAATAAGCAGCTGGTAAGACAAATATAACTCCAATGGCCCGACCCCAAAGACGGTGTGACCATTCCATATAATAAATAAATTTGAACTCATCGAGGGTAATGTTTGAGTTAAGGATCTTGAACTCTGGGGAGCTCTTATATAATTCGAACTCTTGCTCCCAGTCTTGCAGAGACAAGGGAGGGATTGAGCCTGTCACCGGTTTCCATTCAGTGATACTCAATCCAGATTCAGTCAATCTTGTCAAACCTCCAAGAACAACAATACCAAACACGAGACCCGCGCTACTAACTAGCCAATATCCAACGAATTTCGAGGAGTTGGCAGGAGATCTTTTCGACTTCATCTTCGGGAATGATTTGTCCTGAGACTTGTGCAATATTTCTGAAACCAGCTTTTTTTGCCTTTGAATATTAGTAGAATCTGCAACAGTAGCCTCGTTATTTAATTTCACTGCATTTGTTGAAAACAATCTATAGAACCTGGACTCCTGATACCTGGTTGTTCCAGTAGCCTGCTTTGATAGTAGACTTGTCGAAAAACTTCTAGCATTACGAGTACTATTAGGAGTTATTTTAGAGACTGACTGTTGAGAGAATGCCCCTTTAGATTTTGAAATTCCAGAAAAAAGAGAGTTTGTAAGAAGATTTCTTGAAGAGGTGGCCTGGATGTTTGCAACGCAAAACTTCGACCCACATGATTTCGCTACTGAAGAAATGGACATATTTCTCAAAAAGAAAAATTGTGACTGGGCTAGTGGAGTCATTTTGAACGAATCAATTCAAACTGGTATAGGAACACCACTTATGAAGCTGTTAAGGTTCCTTCTGAACAGCGGATCTTTATAAGAAATATAATAAATAGTGTTTCGACACCGAAGGTGGTATGATTTTCTCTGCAAATTATTGGAAATAGCACAAATTTCAGTGGATCTAGCGATACGAGCTTACAGGTATGTAAAAGCCGTACTCTGCTGGCATGAGAGGAGGAGGAGGTAACAGACCATACGGACAGTTGCGGCAAGGGCAGTACCACCATCGTCCATCATAAATAATTAAGGCAACCGTTTGGTGGGGTTGGCCAATACACCTCAACTCCACATTGTTGGTTCTCTATATGCCTGTTATACTGGTAGTCCTATCTAAGTGAAATCGCTGGAATATACTATGGGTGCAATTTTTAATTCAGAGGGCACCCTCCAATTAGAGGAATCTCTTTTAAGAGTTCCTTATGAATCAATGAGAAGGACTTTCAAGCAAGCACAAAAGAACCTAGAGAGAGACACCGATTATGTTCGGGATTCGACTAGCGAGCTAGAGAAGATAAGCAACAAAAGAGACAGCATTGAGAATACTACTGTGATTAGTACGAGACTTGACGAAATGGTCACAAGGATGCGTGGGTTGAAAAGGAAGCTATCTACTTTAAAATTAGAGCAAGATAATCACCTGAAGACCGCTAAAGCGAGAATGGATTACTTGGGTCAACTATTCACAATTGAGAACTTTGAAAGCTTCAAATATGAAGAGTGGTCCAAGAAAAGGTTGGACATTCTGTTGGTGGATTATTTCTTAAGATGTGGGTACGTGAACACAGCCCAACAACATTCAAAAGCAAGAAAGATCGATTCTGTTGTCGATATTGATATCTTACTACAGTGCCATCACATTGAACAGAGCCTTCGTCAACAAAAGACTGTGGAATGTCAATCTTGGTGTCAAGAGAATAAAGCTCATTTGAGAAAGATCTCAAGCCCGCTTGAATTCGAAATTCGCCTTCAGCAATACATTGAACTAGCTAGAGCAAGGAGACTTGGCGAAGCCATTCAACACTCGAAAAAATTTCTTGTTAAAAGTGCCGATACACAGCTAAAAGTTGTGCAGCAGGCTTCTGCCTTATTAGCGTTCAGCCCTGATACTGATGTCACTCCATATAAGGAATTGTACTCCATTGATAGATGGGATAATTTGGCAACAATGTTTGTAAACACATTCTTAAATCTTCACGGATTACCAGGTCAGTCGGCTCTGATCGAATCTTTGGCAACCGGTATTTCTGCTTTGAAAACATACTCCTGTATTCAAACAGACTCTACACTTAAACCAAAACTAGATCTGTCAAAGGGCCATATGTGTCCAGTTTGTTCCGATGAGTTGAATAAACTATCTAGATCTCTTCCCTATGCTTTGCATATAAGGTGTCATCTTGACAGTGATCCGGTTGTTCTTCCTAATGGGAGAGTCTACGGAAGAGAGAAGCTGGTAGCATACTCTGAGAAAGCAGGTGTTGATGCTGAACAAATAGCGGATCCCACAACTCAGGAAGTTTTTGATATCACTGAGCTTAAAAACGTATTTCCAACATGAACGCTCTGTTTGTCCTATTTATATTTCTAATAAGGAACAATTAGACGAACTAATGATATTCCCCTTTACGCCCAGCATCTTATCATGACACATAACTCATTAATTATATAACTAAATAAATATTTATAATCATTAGACAGCCAGATTAGTCTTCATCGCTAGATTCATCCTTTCCGTTTTTAGGCTTTCCGCTGGAATCTTTCCCCTTTTTATCCTTTTTACTCTTGTACAGTTCAAACAGGTACATTTTAGCAGCCCTACTATTCTGGGGTTTAGATGTATGACCTTCTTTTGAAGTTAGATGATGATGGTATTCTGGAAATGCATCCCATTCAAATTTACCACTTCTCTGTAAGGCAAACCCATTAGCTCTAGCCAATTGTTTTATATTCCAAGACTCATAGGGCTCTCCGTCAAATAGAGTAAGTAGTATTTTGCCTGAAATCGGATTTATCATATTTTTGGCAGAGTTAAAAAATGACATCATGAGCTTCTGATGTTGAAGAATATTACGGTCTTGATCTTTTACCGAGTTTCCCAAATGAGGAAAGTTGAAAATACACACATCATACCGACCAGTATTCTGCCTTAGAGACTTCGTTTTTTCTAACTTTGTGCCATCAACTCCATACAATAACTCGGTATTTTCGGTCTGCTCTAGATATTCCAAATGCTCAGAAATAGAGCTAGGATATTTTTTTATAAGTTCTTCTTCGGTATCAAGACTTGTAGCAGTAGCATATGCGACCAGCCCCTGTTCTAGTATTGAATGAGAAAAAGAAAAATCACCTTCTCCGATAAGCAACACCTTATCTTTCCTCTCAAAAGGAATCCAATATCTCTTGGACTTTACAGGATAATTGCCATTCTCCTTCTCATCTTCTTCCCTTTTTCTCTTATTGCCGTTAACCTTAGCTTTTACATGCTCTTGCCTCTCCTTCAGCTTTTTAAGAGACTGTTGCTTTGAAGCAGAATCCTTGACTTTCTGCTGTTCCCTGACCAAAGCAGCTGCCAATCTGCTGCGTCCCATTACAAGAAATTGGATAATATAAACAATTTATCAGGCCTTGAAAGATAATAAATACCGCTAGGTCGGTCTATCTAGATAGAGTTCCGAAACTTTTCAGTCCGGTTAGGTTAACATTCCTAAAGCGTGCGTCTAACACCTAGATTGGATTATATGGTTCCATCTTCCAATCTCGTGATATTTCTTTCACTCCACGTAAATCATACTATCAGGAGTCAAATTTAACATCTGATTTATTCTGGAATTGATTTTCCAAAATTAGATACTTAGCATTATATCAAGTGGAATATTTAAATCAGATATATTTTCTATCTCTATTTCGATTTTTAGCTGTCAACATACCATACCATTTTAATAGTAATATAATGTCAAAAGTAAGCTCAGAATAAATAATCCAGACTATTACTACAAGTCCCTAACAAATTCTTTCTTTTAGACTGGAGAGCCACATACGCCAGCTGTCGCTGGTGATCCGACAATGAGAGCAAAGATGGAAGCTCTGATTAGAAGAAAACAAAAGGAAATTATAGCTGCTTTAGAGAAAGTTGATGGCGGCAGTAAAAAGTTCTTTTTGGATGAATGGGATCGTCCTGAGAAACGAGGAGGTGGCATAACCGGGGTTTTAGAAGGTGGAAAGGTAATTGAAAAGGCCGGTGTTAATATTTCAATAGTCCAGGGTGCCATTCCTCCTGCTGGAATTAAAAAAATGAAAGCTGATCATGCTACTGTCTACGCTCCTGAAGGTGAGAGTTTGCCATTTTGGGTATGTGGCCTTAGTATGATTGTGCACCCAGAAAACCCAATGGCTCCGACAACTCATTTGAACTACCGATATTTTGAGACCCAGAATCCTGATGGTAGTCCACAGGCTTGGTGGTTTGGTGGTGGTGCTGACTTGACTCCATACTATTTGTTTGAGGAAGATGCAGTATTATTCCACCAGGCTCATAAAAACGCATGTGATAAGCATGATCCAGAATATTACGAAAAATTTAGAGAGTGGTGTGATAAATATTTCTATAATTCTCATCGCCATGAGTCCAGAGGCATTGGTGGCATCTTCTTCGATGATTTGGCTGACAAGGCGCCAGAGAAGATTTATGAATTTGTTCAATCTGGTTTTGATGCTTTTGTGGAATCTTATACCACCATCCTTGAACGTAGAAAGAACCTGCCTTATACTGAGGCTCAGAAGAAATGGCAATTAATCCGGAGAGGGCGATATGTTGAGTTTAATCTCGTACACGATAGAGGAACTGCATTTGGTTTACAAACTCCAAATGCCAGGATTGAGTCTATTCTGGTGTCCCTACCATCCCACGTATCATGGGTATATAACCATCAACCAGAACCAGGTTCTGAAGAAGAGCGACTGGTTGAAGCCTTGAAAACTCCTAGAGAATGGCTCAAATAGTAGCTTAATAAAATCTTCTTCTTATCTCCTATTTTATATGAATTGCCAGATGGCTCTCTATTATTCGTGTGAACATAAACGAAATATAAATAAAATTCATTGACAATTATTTTGATTGTTTACATTTTTTTTATTTTCTTTCGTTACGGGCCCGCCATTAGATCCCGGGCCGAAAACATCACGTGCTGTACGCGACGTACCGATTGCATGTGGTAGTGTAAGTATGTAATCCCCAAAAGTCATTTCTTCTAATGTACAATTTGAGAGCTTCATTAAATGTCAGATGTCAGAAAGTATAGATATCGTTTTTGTTAGTGCAATCTCAACCATTAAAGCACTTTCCTCGAGACCGGGATCGGGGGGCCTTTCACGGCCGCCTCCTGAAAATCGAGCGCGTTTATATGGTTTGTATAAGCAAGCGACCGGTGAGTAACTCCCTAACGATTTAATGCCATGTAGAGCATATTGCCTAACAGAATGTGTAGAAGGTGATATAAAAGGACTGCTACCTAGGCCGACAGGTTCAGCACCGGAAGATGAAGCTGGTCGAAATAAATGGTAAGCTTCTGCAGAACATTTCGTATTTATTTAGCTGTCTCTGTTTTCTCGTTACTAACAAATAAGGGACGCTTGGAAACGACAGGAAGGTATATCTAAAACAGAGGCAAAAACGCGGTACATTGTACTTCTCATCGAGGTAGGATGAAATCATATAATATGCCTAGGCTAGATATGATATTAACGTTTTATTTAGACTATGAAATCTCATGCTAGTGGAACTACAGAAGCCAGGCAAAAACTGATTGAGCTTGAGGACTCTTGGATTCGTGTCAAGGGTGAATTGCCCTCCCCTAGTTTATCGACATTTTCTTACAGCCCACCATACGGTCAATATTCTCAACCAGTTGAATCGTCAGCCAGATCAATAAGGAGTCTAGGGAGTCGACGGGGGCAAGCACCCAGAGCTACACTTTCGGAATTTGGATTATCTACTCATAGCCAAAAGGGACTTAATGATGAACATGATGATTTTGATGAGTCTTTACCGGAAAAGACTGATGAAATGAGAAATTGGAAGCGAGATGTGACTTGGGCTCTTGAAACTATCAATGAAGAAATCTCCGCCTTGCGTCAACGATATCTCAGTACTCCATTTTCAGGAACTTCGCCTAATACTGTACTTCCAATAGATATCCATAACCCGATATCAACCTCCCAACCTCCCAACCATCCTATCGATAACTATGAAGCATTTACAAAAAGATTATTATATTCTATCATCAAGCATATAGCAATTGACGCCATTGTAGTTGTTCTAGGTGTTAATGCTGTAAAATGGATACGAAAAAACCCAAACCGGCTCAACCCATCTCTGGCAAAACTAATTCGTTCTATTTCGAGAGGTATTTCGGTAATATTTGAGTTTTTAGGAGTGACCGCCTCAAAATGGTGATTCAGTCGGTTAGTAGTTATCTTTTAAGTCTACGATTATTATAAGCTGCTCATAAGTGAGTTGTTTGCAACCAAGATTATATGTATACCATGGACGGTTAACCCGTACGAACCACATAATTTGTATGCATACATATCTAGTACCATTTTAGATAAGTATAAGCATTAGAGAGAACCATTTCGGGTATTAAATAATCCATTATCCAATATTTACAATGCAGTTAACCGATTAGCGAAGTGACAAAAAACAGCTCGGCCCAACGGACCAACGGAGGAAAAAGAGAGAGTAACTATTGTCCACTCTCCTTCAACTTCCTATCATTTTGAATTTGAGACTGACCTGCGTGTGAACTGGCGGACTTCTCTGGAGGGGTCGCATCAGCTTACCAAGAGAGCACTTACCAAGATTGGCAAAACTGACGCTGCAAGGTCCAGGATTGGAGATCCTCAGGGATCATGTCCATAATTGCTTTTTCTGTTATCTTTTCTTATCACTTACATGACGGAGCCTTATCACTTTATCACCGATTCATGGCTGCAAAGGGAGGGGAAACTATGATTTTCAAGTCAACCAACCATCCCCAATATTTAAATCGCTTAGTATGCAATGCACAAGCGTTAGGCGCTTAAAATATACAAATAGAGAGATTGAAATGAACATCGTAGATACTGAGAATAATATATATAAATGGTCCCAAGGTACGTCCAATTCATAAATATCTCGACATCAACAAGATATTATCGTTATTTGACTCTCTATTATCTACTTACCAGCCAAGATGTCGCCAGAAAAGATCGGAGTTTACCAAACTACTAGCAAGTCATACCAAGAGGCAATTGACTCCGCTCGTAAAACCAGAGATGATTCAATGGTACGTGCGGATAAACTGTTCCCTCCCCCACCAGCATCGAAGCACTTGGAAGGATATCCTGAAAAGCTACCCTTGAACACCACTCCGCTTTTGAAAGAACACCTTTCTCCAGAAGAATATCAGATTGTCAGCGAAAAGGTTGCAACATTGTTACAAAAGATTGCTACAGGTACCTATTCTGCAGTCTCAGTTGCAGGAGCTTTTCTTAGAGCAGCTATTATCGCTCAGAAAGCTGTCAACTGTATAACAGAACTTCTCCCTGAGGAGGCTCTTGAAACAGCACAGAAGCTTGACAACTATCTCAAAGAAAATGGAAAAACATTCGGTCCATTGCATGGATTGCCTATCTCCATCAAAGAGATGTGTCAACTTAAGGGACATAACTGCAACTTTGGATTCGTCGCTTTTGTTGACAACTATATTGAAGAAGATCCTGTTCTATTAAAGAATCTTTACGCTGCTGGAGCCGTTCCCTTCGCAAGAACTACGAACCCGCAAACACTAATGCAAATTGAAACCCACAGTCACTTATATGGAACTACAAACAACCCTCATAATGGGACACTCACATGTGGTGGTTCTTCTGGCGGTGAAGGAGCACTTATTGGATTCGGTGCTAGTCCATTTGGCGTAGCAACAGACATTGGTGGTTCTATCCGTACCCCTGCAAGCAACTGTGGTGTTTATGCTATTAAGCCCAGTAACAATCGTCTTCCTGGTGGGGACTTTTGTCACGCAGACACCGGAGCCGAAGCTATTCCCGGTGTTGTAGGTCCTATTGGTAGAGATCTTGACACAGTTGAGCTTTTCATGTCTTCTGTTCTCGCTCAAGAGCCTTGGAGATTAGACTCCTCTTTGGCCCCTTTGCCATGGAGTACGAAGTCTCGATTCGATAAAAAGATAAAGATTGCAGTACTTGATAATGATGGAGTTGTTACACCACATCCTCCTGTCCAAAGAGCTATTAAGGAAGTCGTTGCCAAACTCAAAATCGCAAAGTTCGATAACCTAGAGATCGAGCTTATTGAGTGGAAGCCTTGGCAGCACGACAAGGCCTGGGAAGTTATTTCATCTCTGTACTTTGAAGATGGTGCAGAAGAACAAAAAGCAATTATGAAAGCTGGAGGTGAGGAAGAGTTTCCACTGACTAAATGGATCTTCTCCCAAAATGTTCCCAAGAAGTCCTATACTGTGAGTGAATTGTGGGCCAAAAATGTTGACAAATACGCCTATCAAAGCGCCTACTGTCGCCTATGGGAAGAAACTGGTAAAGATGACGGACATCCTGTGGATGTCATTCTTTGTCCAGTGACCCCTGGTGCTGCCCCACCCCACCACAATTCCAAATACTGGGGTTATACAGCTCAGTGGAACTTGCTGGATTATCCTGCTGTGATCTTTCCTGTCACTACTGTTGACCAGAATGTCGATAAGAAGGACTTATCATATGTACCGAAGAATCCTTCTGATCAATTCAATTACGACCTCTATGATCCCGCAAAGTATGTTGATGCCCCAGTTTCTTTACAAGTCGTTGGTCGCCGACTCCACGAGGAGACTGCTATTCAAGCTTGTAGACTCATTGAGAAGGCTCTAGGACGCTACTAGTCTGTGAATGTACTCGGAACTATATACTATGACATAAATAAATAAAATGGAGTTATCGAATGAATTCGTTAACGGTAACTGATGGTGGCCAAGATCTACGCACAACAGAGCACTAGTACTAGAAGCTCGTTTCAGTTCAGATTAGATTAGATATGTTTGGTGATATGTACCTTTCTAAGATCTTTAGAGTGAGTGAGCAGAGGAAGAGGGGTTTGACTGACTGGTACTTCAATCGAACACTTACCTACATAGATTTGACCCCAATATGTTTGTTGTAAGAGCGTTACATGGTAGTCCTTTGAAAATCTTGAAAACAGAATCCTACTGCCACTACTATTACTACCGATAAGCTACCGACCGACCTGAGCGAGCCTAAGCAACAACTTAAAATCTAGTATTTATTACACATCACCATATCCATCGTATACGTAAGTAAATTGTCAAATTTGTCGCTAACAACAACTCTAACGGCCACAACCGGCCTTCGGCATATATTTTTCACTCAGCTATTGAAGTGTACGACTGGTTGCTGCTTATTTAGTTTTATTACCTGCTAATTCATGACTAGCAAGAAAATTTATAATAAGTCTACAACACTAGAAAATATTATATTCTCTGTCTAGCTAGCTAGCTATCCAACATGACTTTGTCCTTAAGTACTAAAAGTAACGACAAAACAATAATATTTCCTACTAGTTTATATAAATATGTAAGCTAAGTAAAAAAAGTTAACATACAGCAGACACAACTCAACGAAGCTAGCTCTAGCTACCACTATCTTTTATTTGCCATTATTCTTTCTGGGCCAGATCACGAAATCTGTATAGTTTTTATTATGATTATCATATATAAATACATACATCACTTAAGATGTGGCCGTATCGCTAATTAAAATGGCTACAAGTATCACTAATTCTTCTTATCAATCAATATATATATATATATATATGCTATTCTCCGCAATATATTATAAATTATCTTTTTATTTTTTATTTTAACGCAGAATAATTTCTGGGCTCAATAATAAATAATAATCATCATAAAACTAAATCATATTATTTCCATCTTTCTAGCTAGCACCTTGTTTTCTTCCAGTCTACGTTCCAATGCCATATCGGTATGCATACAGATCGAGTAGAAAAAAATAGACTTAATATATATATAATCACCACTTCTGAGTTATTTTCCCTTCATCCTATTATTTGTTAACTAACATACCTATAATTTTGAAGATATTTATACGGTTAACCAGTCCATAGTACATTCGTCGTTTGCTGTAATGCTAGTTTAGCAGATTTCAATTAATTAAATTTTTTGAAGAACATCTACTTGACCATCCATATTTAAATATATATTTATTTAAATATCAAAAATAAATTTTATATGGATTGTACGAATATATATTTTAGTTATATGTATGTGTGAATGTATGTATATGTATATAAATCGCTAGTATTTAAGAGCAAACGCATATTCGATCCACTGATTGAATATTTTATTATGCCAATTAGTAATAATATGATTGAGCGCCCTGAAAACGTTAATGATTGACTGAATAACTGATTACTCTCGTTTGAAATACTGACCTTGCTTGATCATCTATACCGTAAATGTTTATTAAAATTCTCATGTATATATATATATATATGAATTTAATTACTTGAATACATGTTTTATTTTATTTGTATTGTACTAGTATTTTACTAGTATTTTTTAGTAGAACTGTAAAAAATCAATCACACTAAGTGAATTCTGATATTTTTATTATTATAATATATTATATATATATAGATTATCTATTATTTGTTGATCACTAAAAAAAGTATTATGGAGGTTAATTAAGTTGATTTAATAATAAATAATAATAAACACATCGTGCGCGTAGCTTTGTTTTCGGATCAGATGGAATACTTCCTGACAAGTCGTTATTATTATTATTAGATCGGGAATATATAGGCGTATGTATATAAATGAATCTAAAAATCCCTCGTTGTCGAATCGTTTCAACAATTAATTTAATTGGAACGCCAGTTTCTGTATTCTATAAATGCCTAGCTATATATCAAATATGTATATATAATAAATAGTAGTATTAGACATTAATGAAATTAATATATATATATATATATATATAGTATTTAAGAGATAGTTACAACCATTGAAATTTCAATGGGAAATCCAGCAACATCGCAACATTCCGAAATCAAGCTATATCCAATAATCAGCCTGAAACCGGGCCAATATCAGAACAGTCCTCCTTAGAGATAGATAAGTCATGGAAATTTATTTGTATAATTTATTTGTTGTATAGGACTTTAATCAAGATGTATTCATTCATTCAATCAGTTACAACCAGAATTACATTCTCCAGATACTAGGAAGAGGAAGCTTCATATTAGTCCGAACGCTTTCTGTCTACCAACTAACTGTATTTTTTGATCAATCATTCAACATTTTGGGTGATGCTGGATTCCCCGCTGAAAACAATTAAATTCAGCGACCAGGCAACAGCATACGAGAGAAAAATAGTTTTGGGCAGGTTTTAGTCTTCGGCCGTGTACGAACTCACTTACTTACCTAACACTGATGTCAAACCTAGTATAGTTCCATGTCAATATTATTATTAAATATTTGGAAAAACAATCCAGCGTCTCCACTCCAATTCAAGTCTTTTTTTATATATCATTGTTTTTGCCGTTTCAGAGTAAGTAAATAATACACATGATAATTAATTGTTCAGTCAGGTCAAGAATTGCGAGAGCTATATATATAGTTTTAAAGGATTTTTAAACAGGGCATGACTGTTGGGAGTCTGAGTACGATTTACTTAAATAATGAGTGAGGTGATTGTAAATCAGTAGTATATATTCACTTGATTATAATAATAATATGTAGACCCATATTACTCTCGAAATTGGAATTGCAATATATATATATATATATTTGTCTTAATATTATTTATTTATAGCTGGCTAGCTAGTCGAATCTTGTTAAATTTCCAATCAATCGAGAAAATGAATATTTGGACTAAATTTGAATCAATATTAAATTTTTATCTAAACGATTTTGACCGGTCACGGCCCAATTACTCAATAGTAGTAAGTTTTATGATCGCTCTGATGATGTACATAGCTATTTCATTCAATATTGTAATATATTTTATGATTAAAGAACATTATTTAATACAACTAATTATAAATATATTTTAACGGGTTGCGGGTTATATGCATGCAGAAAGGACTGAAAAAATACCTTTAAATAGTTTTGTATTACTCAATGTACGTACGTATTCTGTAAAAATAACATTTTAAATGTAAGTGTCCTTCTTCTTCTAATGCCACATATTTAAGGCATATTGAAACCAATATGGTTTTTTTTAATATGGAAAATGAATATCCACAACTTGTATTATTCCTATTATCGACAGAAATTTGTTATTCGTTTTGAACCGACGTGCATATTTTTGTCAAGGACATTTATTTATTAATATATTATCAGGGGGAAGGGGGGAATATTGCCGACACCGTTTTAATTCACTGACAGACTTCCCGAACTCCCCTTCGTATTATGATTTTTGTGCAAGTAGATGCGGATCCAAGGCAATGATTACTTTGTTAGTGTTATTATTATATATATTATTACAGTCTAAGTTGAGATGAGTTTATTACTACTGATGATTCCCCATCACTAATTGCAATTGAAGATTGTTTCGGTTCAAATGTTCATCCATTGTCTATCATGGATATCTTGAAATAAAGGCTATATCTCAAGCAAGAAAGATATATTGTTGGCGTATACAAAAAGCTCGTTCTAACGATAGAAAATTATCATATGCAGCTATCGACTATTGGCACCAATGGTCTCGTCTCGTCTACCTGTTATGGCCTCAGACCGATCATTTTGTAAGCATCCTAGTGATAGATTTCTTGATGAAAGAGAAAGTTGCAGTCGTCACCTTATGCCCATGTGTCTCCTGCATGTTTTCAGCTTGCATTATCGTTGGTCTTTGTCTGTGAATCGGCTTGTATTTCAGTAGAAGAATACGTCTGAAAACTCATACACTACATTGTATCTCCCTTTTTTAACCTGCCAGACATGTTTCGTAAATGGTATAGATATACATTTATTATATATTAACGTCAATTGGCTGACAGCCCTCTTGCGTGATGGCCAACTATTGCTAGGGAACACCTATGATCAAGAGACTTATATCTCCAACTTTTTGATTCAAAGCGACACTGAAGCTGGTGTGCACGACCATCTTCAATTAACCAGCAGAAGTGACAGTTGTTAGCTCCGATGCAACCTGCCTGTCTGTGACTTAATCATTATAATTGAATAAGAACTTAATAGGACGATTAGAGAGGTATAGCCAATGATATAGAATTTGTCCCGTTTGACAATTGCACGTTTTCATTTATGTAGCTAGTAGGTAGGTAGAGAGATAGATGAGATACGTTAGATAGATATTGGCATACATACATATACGACTGACTTGCATATATATGCATGCATGCAACCAACCGCTAACGGTTTCAATGAAGTGCCCGAAGAAATTACTATTGTTATCTTTTGCACCATTCCCGTAACGAGCGAAAGTTGCCATTTGTTCGCTTTCCACTGTATTCCCTAATCAAGACGAAAGCGGGGGTACGTAAACTGCGAACTATAATTCAAAATTGACCAGTGGTGATGATGATGACCAGATTAGATATATATACGAAGTAGATGGATAATAGACATCAGTATAAGAACTTTCAGTTCCTTAGATCAATTAGAGCTACCTACCTAATTGATTACATTAATGATTTTATCAATTCGAAAGGGTTCAGCCAATAAGTCGTCTTTATAATTACAGTTCGGGTGAAGGATTCTTCGAAGGTCGACGATCGAATATATCTGTCTGTATGTCGAAGCACGTGTATGAAACGGCCCTGTATTTCCGAACTATTTTATCAATTGACTTTTTTCTTGCATGATGATGACAATCATGTCAATTAAAAGAGAAACCATTGGCTACGAGAAAGATCACCGTCGTTTTTATCGTGCTGAGTAATAGACCCCAATCATTTAATCCGGTGGGGTTATATAAACAACTCTAAATCCAAGATGTTTCTCATGTTTGACCTGATGAAAACGATCACTTAACTTGAGATTGCACAATCGAAATGCTCAAGTTAGTTGCAGTTGCCGGAGCAGCTCTTGCTTTTGGCATTTCGTCAGTTAATGGTGATGATGCTACTAGTACGGGGTCGACAATTACTGGTCCCGGGCTCTTCCGTATTGCCTATGCTGGACCAAACGGTTTCTCCATTAGTTGGAGTACGCCATCACAGGTTGAAAATCCAGTAATTAATTATGGGCCATCTAGTACAGATCTGTCGCTATCTGCTACTGGTGTATCTCAGACCTATGAGAACTCTAATACATGGGATAATCATGTTTTACTGAGCGGACTAGACAGCAATAGCACTTACTTTTACCAGGCTATCGGAGATAACTCTACTGTTCGCAATTTTACTACTTCTCTTGAAGCTGGTGCTACCGAAGAATTTACTTTTGCTATGGTGAATGACATGGGTACCTTTGGTCCTTTAGGGTTGAGTACTGTTGGAGGAAAAGGTGAGGGTGGTTTACTCGAGCCTGGTGAGATTAATACTATTCAATCGCTCGCTGAATTCAGCAATGACTATGAGTTTATCTGGCACGTTGGTGATATCGCCTATGCAGACTATTGGTTGAAAGAAGAAAACCAACATTATCTGCCAAATTCTACAATTGCTGATGGCTTTAAGATATATAATACTATTTTAAATGCCTTCTACGATGAGATTTCTGTCTTAACTAGTACTAGCCCTTATATGGTTGGCCCTGGAAACCACGATGGTGATTGTATTGATGGTAGCTTCTCCGCTACAGCGTGGGGCAAAGTTTTCAATTCCAGCATCTGTGCTCCTGGGCAAAAGAATTTCACCGGATATCAAAGTCACTGGAGAATGCCCGGCAGTGAGTCAGACGGTGTTGGTAATATGTGGTATTCTTTTGACTACGGATCTGTTCATTTCGTTCAAATCTCAACTGAAACTGATTTTGCTGATGGAATTGTTGCCCCTGATGAGCTTGGTGGTATACAAGGTGCTGTGTCTGGTCCTTTCGGCGCCAAGAATCAACAAGTTGACTGGCTAGTCAAAGACCTTCAAAGTGTTAATCGTACTTTAACCCCCTGGGTTATTGTTGGGGGTCACCGTCCATGGTATCAACCTGAGGGGGATGGATGTTGGGAATGTCAAGCTTCATTCGAAAAGATTTTGGTAGATAATAACGTTGATTTGGTTGTCCACGGCCATGTTCACAATTACCAGCGATTGGATCCTCTCGCTTTCAACCAAACTGATTCTCACGGATTAGATGACCCTTCTTCACCCTGGTATATTGTTAATGGCTTCGGTGGTCATTATGACGGAACTGATAAATTCGATTATCCTCTGGAAAATTATATTGCCGCTGCTCAAGACTCTGCCTATGGATGGTCGAAGTTTACGGTCCATAACTGCACACATTTAACTCATGAGTTTATCTCTAGTAGTAATGGCTCGGTATTGGATAGTGCTACCCTTGTTAAAAAGAGAACATGCGGCGATGTTCAATCGTCTAACGCTACTTCAAACGTTAATGTTACTGGTTCTCCATCGCAGGACAGTGGAGCTAGTACAATAAAGGTATTCTCTTCAGTAATCCTCGGACTCCTGATTGTTGCATATATTATGTAATTTAATTCTTAGAGATATATATAGACTGTAATGTAGAAATCATATACATGAGTGGATTAAATAAATAGCTGACTAACAATGGCATACAAGTAATAAATAAAAATGGGCGAAGCCTGGCCTTGGTCATAATTGAATATTCCAAACTTTTACAGTACCTTCACTACTTGATGTAACCAAATACCGGCTGTCAGAATCCACATCTGTACCAAGAATCATTCCCGGGTGACTAAGATTACTGATCAATGCCTTATTTTGAACATTCCATATACCGACGGTATCATTAGTATAGCCTTGAGCAACTAACGTCTTGCCTTTGTTGACGATAAATACACTAGAGCTTGAATATTTCCAATCGAAACCGTCTCCATTGTATGTTTTCACGCATGTATTTCTCATGTAGTCCCATAGGCGTACACGACCATCCAGTGTAGAAGCTAGTAAATATTTGCCATTAGGACAGAATTTGACATACATTACTGGAATATTCGTTGTTGAACCGACAAGGGTGAAAAGACAATGCCCGGAAGCCGTATCCCATAAACGGATCAGTCCATCATGACTCGAGGAGACTAATATGGTGCCGTCTCTGGAAAAATCTACTGCAGACACTGGTTGCGAGTGGGCCGCTAAGACCTTCATGCATTTCCCATACTTTACATCCCATACTCGAACATTTTCATCAGCAGATCCTGTTGCTAGTAAATTGCCCTTATAATTAAACGATACGGCAATAACATGGTGAGTATGACCTCTTAAAACACGTAGCACTTTGCCTGAATATATATCCCAAATTCTAACAGTCTTATCGTCCGACGCTGATGCAATTATTCTGGACCCGGGGGCCCAAGAAATATCTGAGATTCCTTGGATATGTCCTTCCAACGTGTTAACAAGCGAACCGTCTTGAGCATTCCAGATCTTTAGAGTTCTGTCATCAGAACAGCTCGCAATTAACTTATCGTTAGGGCTAAATTTAACTGCCGTAACTGGTCCCCGATGAGCATTAAGCAGAATACCATCTATCCTTCCTTTAGTATTTAATTCTTGAGAGATAGAAAAATGTGGGCCACCATTCGTTGAAAATTCGGGCGAAGAGCCCTTGTCACCGTCGCCGGGAAGAGTGTTCATAGGGACTTTAGATCAAAAAGTAAGGCTTTTTTAACAGTGCTGTCGAGCTTCATGACTATGTACATGAATGGCTAGCTAGCTGGCCGGCCGCAAGTGAGATTTACCACAAACATATCAGCCATACGGCGCTATCATCACGTGATATATGCCATACATGAAAAACTTACTTGAAATACTCAAACTCGCACACGACGTCAGAATCGAAAAAAAAATATTGTGAAAAGTTTCCGAACTCTTGAAACATCATAGGTGATCCAACAACTAGATTGGATAAACGGGCATTTTAAAATAATAGGAAATATCAAAGAAAGGAACCTATAGAAAAGGAAACATATACATTTCAAAAGGATTTGCAATCAAAAAGAATGGCTAAAAAGCAACAGGAATCAGCCAAGAACAAGGCTGTTAAAAAGCAACAATCTGTTAGCGATAAAACGTTCGGTCTTAAGAATAAAAACAAGTCTTCTAGAGTTCAAGCTTTTGTTAAACAGGTTGAATCTCAAAGTACTACCTCGTCTGCTCAGAAACGTAAAGAAGCAGAACTTGAAAGAAAAGCAGCCGAAAAGAAAGCCGCCGATAAAGCTAGACTTGAAGCAGCAGAATTATTCAAACCTGTTGCTACACAGAAAGTTCCTTTTGGAGTGGACCCAAAATCAGTTCTGTGTTCATTTTTTAAATCGGGAATGTGTGCTAAGGGAGCCAAGTGTAAATTCAGTCATAATTTAGATATCGAGAGAAAGGGAGCCAAAAAGGATCTTTACTCTGACAATCGTGAAGATGACAAACAGGAGGACACAATGGATAAGTGGGATGAGGAGAAACTTCGTAGTGTCGTCATGTCCAAACATGGTAATCCTAAAACCACCACAGAAATCATTTGTAAATATTTCATTGATGCTGTGGAAAACGGAAAATATGGTTGGTTTTGGGCGTGCCCTAATGGAGGAAATGACTGTAAATATAGACACTCATTACCACCGGGATTTAAGCTGAAAACCAAAGAAGAGCTACGGGTAGAAAGACAAAATGCCGCGAACCAGCCCGAAATTACCTTGGAGGACTTCATTGAGACTGAACGCCAAAAACTACCAAAGAACTTGACTCCTATCACATTGGAATCGTTTACTAAATGGAAGGTGGAGAGAATTGCCAAGAAGAAGGCTCAAGAAGAACAAGAAATTCAAAAGCAACAGAAATCTGGAAGCAAGGTTCTCAGTGGTAAACAGCTTATGGACTCGGGCAAGTTTGTTGCATTTGAGGATGATGAGGAAGATGAAGATGACAATAATGCATGGGATATGTCTGAGCTTCGGAGAAGAGTGGAAAGCGATGATGAAGATAATACCAACAATAATGAAGATTATAGTAGCATCAGCGGTGATGACGGCACTACCCAATTAGAGAATACCAATGAAGTAGAACCTGTATAAGGGTTAACATTTTTTGATATATGGAATGAATTTACGAAAAAAGCATGGTGGAGATATCGATTGTTGAGAGATCCAGATAAAAATAGTAGTAAAGGTAGGAGGAAGCTCAAGTAAAGATAGTTAGTATTTTTAGTTTTTTATACGCTGAACAGAGTTACTTAGTGTATGGTCTATTCCAAGAAATCGGAATGGTTGTGCTTGAGATAGGTGGCCGACCACCAAAGAGATAAATTAGCATTTTGATTAAGTTCTACACAAAGTCGAGACGACTAATAATTTATAGGCAATTCACTAGTTATTTATCATTTACACGGATATCGAGTTTATTTGGATTCCGTAGACGGAGCAGCCACCTCAGCTTCACCAGCTTCCTCAACTTCACCAGCTTCTTCAGCTTCTTCAGACTCACCACCGGCTGCCGATTGAAGAGAAGCCAAGTCACTAGGATTCAACCCACTAAGGTCAAGTCCACCAGGTCCACCCATTCCACCAGCACCACCAAGACCAGCTAATTGAGAAAAATCAAATCCACCAGGTCCACCGGCACCACCAGCACCAGCTAATTGAGAGAAATCAAATCCACCTTCACCGCCCATTCCGCCCATTCCGCCCATTCCGCCCATTCCTCCCATGCCACCCATACCACCCATTCCAGCACCGGCAAGATCTTCAGAATCTTCAACAGTGTTCTGTTCGTCTTCATCAACCCATTTATCGAAATCTGTTTTGATATATGGGTGCTTCTTCTTATCCTTGGTTAATCGTGGCCAATAGTCCTCTTGAGCAGTTTTCTTGCGAAGAATAAAAAATAATCCTCTGCCAGTGACATGTTGCGTTGAGTTATCAACATCAATTTCTTCAAAGAACTCGATATCAATGGCATACTTTTTGGATTCGTCGTCAGAGCTAATTCCTTCAAATTTAAGTTCGGAGGAAGTGAGTGATACTTTTGGGGTGATTAGATCCTGGACATTGAATGTCACGTAAAGTACATTTTTTTCAGCTTCAGAAGCATTAGATCTTTGAGCCCATAAGACTAAATAAACAAAGTTAGTAACTCAAGTCATAAGTTAATTGTAGCAAATCAATTTTATCCTCATCAGCACTCGAGTGAACTGCCTGCCAACTAGCTCTCTCAATCTTCAACTAACCTTCGGGAAACAAAGTGTGTCCAGACATTATAAAGATGTATCAATTGAAAATATTTATCAGAATAAATGTGGTATAAGCAATTGAAAAGTTTTCAAAATTAAAAAGCAGACTCGAAAATAATATAATATGGAGTTACGCTTACAGGAGAAATGAAATAGTCGGTGAAATTTAAGCAATCTGTACTAGAATATTCTCTTGGCACACCCTGGTTTTCTACGGGACACACAACCACAATTTCGCGGGCGAAGAGCTCTTACCGCTTAATCCGTACCCTACTAGGCACTGTCGGTTGCTCTGTTGGCTGGGAGAAGAAACAACAGCACAGCCAATTCCCTGTAGCGCGTACGGCGGAACCTGCTACATAAATTCCCACGAGCCGAGCGATTGTCAATATGTACCTTCTATGCGCCGCCAGCTTTTCCTGGTACCTCCCTCTCTCTCCTGCATCGGCTTGCCGCTTTACTTTAAAATTTCAAGCCTGCTCCTCCAGCCTTGCCCTACGAGTTTAGGGCAGGCAGTGTGTGGTTTCGGCGGTTACTTTGCTCTAGTTGGCGAACGGCTCCCCTACCATATCGGAACCAGAAGTTTAGAGAAAGCAGGGGGACATATACAAGAAGAAACTCATCTGACATTTCGTCCCTACGGTACTATGCAGCAACTCCACAAAATAGCAGACTAAAAATAACTGTTGGCTGCGATTAAAACTGTTATGCTGTTTGTTAGTGGTTAATATTGCCGACAATACTCTTATATGTAAATGTATCAAGAGACACATAAGCTTGTTTGTTGATATTCCCTTTGAAGCATGGTAATGGTAATAATAATATATATGCTGAGATGATTCAATTCGATAATAGTAGCCGGTCACGGTTCGATCGAATGCCTGATGAAATCGTGCTAAAGATTCTACAGTATGTCGATGAAGATTATCGCGTGTACACTGATAATGGTAGTGAAACTCGAGCGGTGTGGTTCCCAAGCTCGTTCTTTTTGAATACTCTTACTTGCTGTCGACGATTCAATGAATTAGGACAAGATCTCGCCCGAATCCAAATCTTCAGGTCGTTTGGTAGAGATATCACGCCGTTTATTGATGAAATCAATGACTGTCCTAGAAGTTCGATTGAAATCTGGCGTCGAGCAAAAATTATTAAGGAAGGCGTTAAACAGAAACTTCCTCAGAGCCTCCTATGGACAACCATTCTAATCATTCTGCGGAAGACTTATTTATTTATAACACATGATCATATCGATCGAAACACTCAAGAAGACATCTGGAGTATTGAAAGAGGCGAAAATGTTCCTTTAAGACACGGACCGTGGAGAATACTTCCTCCTCACGCGGTTTTAAATCCCTGGGGTAATACTCTCCATGCCGCCAATGTCACGTTTCTTCGATTACGGATGTGTTCCGTTTTGCTGCCTGGTCGTTACAAGATGTATTTAAGCATTTCCTTTGAATCACATTATAGATTGGCCAACTTGAAGTTTTCTATTAATGAATCAGAAGGAGTGTCTGCTAAATTCAGATCATTCCCACCAATTGGGCTAAATTTTAACAATGGCGTAGAAGATGCGAAATTACAAGTTGAAGAAAATTATATTGCTAGCACTGAAATATGTATTGGAGTCATAGAAGTCGCAGGAGAAACTGCCCGTTCAGTTACTCTTAGCATCGAAGATGTGAGTGTTTCAATGAAGAGAAATATTGGATTTTGGTTTCTATTTTATGAATGGTTTGATGTTGAAGGTGGAAATCTACCGCCCATGGCTACTCCATATAATCTCATCGATTGGAAATATTCGATTTCTGACCAGGGATGGGTGTTCCCTAAAAGAATATCCATGTGGCCAGATAGAGCCATAGCAGTAGTTCAGAACAATTTCAATAATTTGAAGCAGAACCTGTTACTAACAAATTGAGTTAATGTCATTTTGCATATATTTATTATATATAAAGATATCAATTTTTATGATTATTAAAGCGTTAGCTAAATATCAGCGGATTTCTGATATTAGTTGTTGAATTGACCAATTCTATTTCCCGATCGATAATCAGATATCTCTTTTAGCTTACCAGTACCCAGGATGGGCCAGTTAGTAGAGATTAGGCGGTTTCGGTAGTCCGTTATCTCTCCGCATTCCTGAACTGAGCCGTAGATACACTCTACTACTCCCATCGTGCATTATCGCACGTTCGTACCGCGATGAACTAAATAACTGAGCCTCACAATTTGTATAGAAAAACGCTCGCGCCTTTTATACATCACAAGTGACAGTATTGTATCCGCCACAGTTATAACCCCTCTCGTGAATTTATTTTAAACTATTCGTCCGTCTCTTGATTTGCTTGCAGAGGTAGAGCAATCTTTAAATTCAAAAGTTCACGAATCAATTACCTTGCTTCTTTCTATGATGGTACCGCTTAACTGTTAATTTGAAAATATGGCAGACTCGTCCTTAATATCCAACTCTTCTGTCGATTGGTCGGAATCGGAGTCGACACAGGAGGATAGCTTTTTGGCTAATCAGGAAATTACTAATGTTCCAATTGAAGATGAAGGAAATCAAATTATAGACTCACCACCACCTTACGAAGCCAATGATAACTCAACTTTCAACACCTCTAATAATAATAATGACACTAATGATAATAATGATAATAATGATAATAATGATAATAATAATAATGGACGCAATTCCAATCCTTTGAAAAAGCATGCGATCCCTCCTAAGCAGCCAGCTGAACAGTTTAGAGACTCCCTTGTGATGGAATTTTGTGGACATACAAAATTATCGGTAAATGATTTGCCCATTCTCCGTAATAATATTGTTACTGCAAGTAAGATATGGGATTTGTTGTTTATAGCTGATAGATCTCAAATACTTGTTCATGAGTATAGCGCTGTCACCCGTCGACCGGAACCAAAACCGAGCTTGGTAATTGAAACAAGGCCATCACATACCACGATAGATATGAGAGCCGGAGCGAATTGGACAACTGATCCGCATGGAATCAATTTTCTTAAGATCTCTAGCTTATCAGGAAGAGAAGTTCTCGCTAGTGCCGGTGATGACGGAAGAGTTCTGATGTGGTATACAGTTAATATCCAAAAAGCAGTTCGGAATGCGTCCAAATCTCTACGATATCGATTGAATGGAGGAATATCCTCCACCAGTTCCTCCGTGTCTCTAGCTTCAACGACAGGGTTGGTTCAGTCTAATACGACATTGGGAACTTCTACTATTACAGAACGATATCGACCAGGTGTAGATATTGAAACGGACCCATTCCTTGTTCTTCAAGGGCATAAGTCTTCATGGGGGATCGCAATTCATGAGTCAAAGAGGCTCCTTGCTGTTTCGGAAAACAGTTGTACTGTTAATGTCTATGTTCTGGGTCCCTATCTTGATGGTTTGGTAACTTCGGCGGAAATCGAAAGAGTTAGGTCTCCTGTTCTAGAACACAACATTCCTGATGTTGATTTTATCGAAGTTAAAACTCCTGAAGAAGGCATTGTGTATGTGGCATGTGTTTCCATTTCTGGACAAGCTACTATGTGGTCATTTTGTTATGGCGAAGCGGGTAAAATGTATCGTGATAATAATCGAAAGATGGAAGAGGAACGTGTCTATTCTACGTCATCTGAATTTGCTCATATACCTTCGGATAGCGGTGGTAGCGGATCTGCAGACAACCAGCAAGAAGTCGACGATGGGTCTCATGATGACAGAAATGGTCGTAATTTAGGTGATGCTGGTTCTGTGTCCCATGAGTCGAGCCTCGAAAATGGTGAAGTACATGACTCCGCAATAGATATAGCAGGCTGGCATGGATTCGGTCGTCCAACTCATGTGATGCAATCATACGAATATGGAGCTCAATGGTTTGAAGAGAATCTCAAACAAGAAGGTTGGTCTATCAATTCACTTTATGAAGATCATTTTAGAGCTGTTTCATCACTATTTGAACTAACCGGAAATAAGTGGCTTGCGGAAGAACCATTGTTCAAATTTGTTATGAAAATGAACAAAAAGACTCTCATAGATGACGAGACTTCGCAGAATGATATGTTTACTCCTCTAGCAAATCATGATTTACTGGACTATCCAGCTATTCGATTTATGACAAACGATATTGAAACGAAGTTCATACAAAAAATGTCCAATGCATCATGGTCTTCTCTCTCCCAAGAGCCACATTACAATCTTCCACTTTGTACGAAAAAAGAAGAAAAAATGTCTGCCTATTTCGAATTACATGGGCATTCAAAGTCATATCTCCGCGACCCTCCTTTCAAGAATCGGTTTTTCTTAATCACCACAAAGAAAAGTCTATACCTGTGTCAAGCAGAGGACTTGTTTTGTAATGCTGCTAGGTCAAATGTGTTTAGCTGGGAGTCGCCTTATGGATCAGATGAAATTTATTTCGATCGGCTGAATATTGTCGAGGTAATTAAGCCATTATCGGCTGTTGTTGTAGTGTCACAGATTGGAGCCATTTCAATATTTAGACTGACGCAATATCGTGGTATATTTGGTATGCGACAGGAATATGCATTTCCTGATGTGGAGAAGCTGCTTTTTGAAGGTACTCGTCTTCGTGTTCTGATCGGGGTGGCAGTGAGTCCTATTAAGACGGGTAGTGATAAAAGCATTCAGCCTAAATATCGATTGGATGTGGTCTATTTGGATGGACTTGTATTAACATTTGAACTATCTCGGAAGGGAGTTTCTAGCGATGAACTTTTTATTGAAAATATCATTCTGTAATTTATACGTATGCATTAAATTCGTTCTTTTTGTAGAACTCTAGTAATATACTATAAGGTAGCAATTTGAGAGCCACGAATATATTCAATATCACGAATCACTCCCGCCTTATCATAACTTAGGATGCCAGATTCGCCTTTGCCCCAGTCAAGCTGCAGTCGGCCATCGTCGAACTTTTTCTTAAGAAATGGTTTAAATCTACGTTCACCAATAGATTGGACAGCCCCTTCAAAGCCTTGCTCATTTATTGTCGTCAGCAAATAAAATTGGGGGGGCATTAATGCAACTCGTCCATTCTTGAAGGCTTCAATAGTTTTCCCAGCTGTCAGCCATTCTAACATTTCTACCTCTCTGTTAGATGTAAAATGTGCGAGGTCAAACTTTTGAGAGCTATAATACACAAAGAATTGGGTCATAAACCGTTTTCCTTTACTTAAAGCACTGGGCGTTGTCCATTCTGAAAGTTTGGATAATCCGCCGTCTGAACTCCAATCGAATTTAAGCGGATCCTGTCCTGTTAACGCGATAACAGCTTCACGGTAGCCGGAGAACTTGTCTCGCTCATGACCAACCGGGACAAATGAAACCTCTTCTTCCTGTGGAACAATTAACAACCCAGTTTCTTCATAGGTCTCTCTAAGAGCACAGTATGCTAGAGAGGGATCTGTCTCATCCAGTTTTCCTCCCGGGAAGACATGAGTTCGAGGGAAAGTCCCTTTTGGAGGTCTTAGCATAAGCAAGATGTTGTTACATGGTGAAACCACCAAAAGCGAGGCAGATGCCTTAATGACTGAAGAGACGTTTGACGTTGCTGACATTTTGTTTGAGCAAATGGTGACAAAGTTTGAGTTGATTCTGATAGGAAATGCGAAGAGTGTGGGGTAGCCTCGGTAAACTGCATAGGAGTCAAAAAGAGTCGGCATGGATTAAAAAAAAGTCGGCATTTTACCGGCCATTAAGGAAAACAATGCTAGTAGCGAACGTATGTCGTAATGAACTTTGATAAAGACAATAGTTTTATAATGGTGTGGTAACGGTATGAGATATATGCTTGTAAGACGAGTTAATTAAGATCTAGTACATTTTTATTGTTACAGGTAAGCTATACGCATGGCATATTAGATTCATATAGTTTGCGACGAGAACTAACAGATCCGAACTATGTACCTAATATAAATATAACTTGTCTAACGAATTATTATTATATATCTAAAACTTAATTAATCAAGAAGGTCTCTACATCTAGTTCGATACTAGAGGCAACGTAAGGAATCTCGAAGTTGGAAAGGACGTTAGGATGCAAAACTCCAAGGGTACCGATACTGCGAGGAGTAGCTCCCTTAAGTTCTTGATACCAGATACTGGCACCACGGCCAGAGAAATAAGTAGGATCATTAAGTTCAGCGATCCAATAACCGCGCTCGTCAGTCTGCTCATTAGACCAGGGGACTCGAAGCATTTTCATAAGTCTATCAAGAACACCGTGGACAATCTCGAAACCACTTGTCTTACCAGCGTATACGGCACCGAAACGACGGTTATTATAAGACTGGCGCTCGAGAGAGGTATCCTTGAAGACAACATCCGAGACTTCAAAAACTTTTAGGGGCAAGGAATGTTTACGGTTCTCCCTGATTGATTTAAGAAGTCCTGGAAGGAGCGAGGTACGAACAACTTGGTATTCGGCAGTTTTAGGGTTCTCAAGGTGAACAGCTTGAGTCCCGTTGTCTTTACGGTTAAGGAAGGCGAAATTTTCATCATGAGAGCACAAAGTAAGGGACATAACTTCAGTCCAACCAGCCATAGCTACTTCACGACGAACAATATCGGTAACCTTATTAATTGGAAGAGGCTCACCAATTGTGAAGGAATCAGATGGGAAAGTACGGGGAAGGTTGTTGAAACCATAGGCAATACCAGCATCTTCCATAATATCACATTGATGAAGGATATCAGAACGAGTAACGGGGACAACAACGTCGATAACATTAGCCGACGTGGAAGATGGAGCAGCGCTCAACATCATTTTACTGAGCAGATGACAGATTTCTTGTGGAGAGAGTTTGAGGCCCAGAACCGAATTGATATAATCGACCTCAGCACTGGTATGACGAGGGGAAATATTGGGACAAGTTCTAGTGAGACCATTGTAATCAGAGATAATCTTAATGGGCTCAATGGTGAAAGGAATGGATGAATATTCAGAAAACATAGCTACTATTTGATTAACAACCACCTCAATTTTGGTTTTATCAGTACCACTAAGATCAATAAAAATGTCATGAGTATCTAAGGTGATTTTAGTCTTATTGGAGTTGATAATAGGGGGCATGGATAAAACATTTTCTTCCTCGTCATAAAAAATTGGATAAACATCCGAATCACGAATCAAATGAAGGTATTTACCGATATTTCTATCTTTATCGTAAAATTCCATAAGTTCAGGACCAGTCATGACCTTTGTTTGATTCAAAGGAGCAAACTTCACCTTTTCAGGAACAACCCCTTTATATTGAAAGTTTGTTCCTTTAATTTTTGCTAAATCATGAGTACCGATAGCCACTAGAGAACGATTTCTACAAATATTGGCATGCAACTTCTCCTGTAAACCAATGAAAGATTCATAAGAACGACTAGTGAATTGAACGCCGCGAAGAACCGCTCCGGCAACATAAGGACGGACTTTATGAGTATTTGGATCAACGGTGATTGTAATTTGGTTCTCCTTTGAAGGTTCGACTAATTTGAAATTAGGAGCCTGGTCCCGGCCCAAGAAAACGTTGAGAGCTTTAGAGATACCTTCGAAGCATAACATATCGTAACGATTGGCCGGGATTTCGATTTTCAATTGTGGTCTTTCACCGGCTGGCAAATCTGATTGTGATGTATCTTCATCTAGCTCGATACCGAATTCAAAGCATAACTCATCGAATTCCTCGGTAGTATATTGTCTACCAAGGGATTTATAGAGATCTTCTTTATCAACAGAAATGGTAGGCATTGTGGTGTGGGAAGGGAGGGCTGTAAAGAAGAAATGAAGAGATGCTGCTGATGTGGAGACTAGACAGTGGAGTTTTTGAAAATTTCAGTGAAGCCGTGAAAGGTGGTGGAGTTGGAAGTGTCATAGGGTTAGGATATGTACGGCTGGGATTGTCAAGACAGAGTAGAGTGAGTGAGAGGTAGTTCGGTGTTCAGGCGGGATAAATGAGAAGGGAGTCGCCGATGCACCGTAATAATAATAATAACATGTGGGCGGCTGGTTATATTGGGAGAGAGAGATAAGAGGAGAAGACGACGGCAGGCAGCTAACGAAGATCATACATAGTAAACGACAATTTATTGAGAAGAAAGAATATCGAATTTTGAGATTCAAACGGACAGGGCCAGTATTATTTCCCAAATAAGTTCCCAACTAGGGGCAGTCCGTATCACCAATTGGGCCCCAAACCCCCTTTACAGTCTACCTCTATTTAAGTCCACTGACCTATATATATATCTATATATATATATCTTCACGCAAACCTTGGCAGGGTAACTGCAGAAATCAATCCCGATAACGCCGTGCCGTGCCGCTCCTCGAGCACATGCGCCGCGCTGGGTCGGTAGTAGCCTGAGTAGTGAGAGCCTGGGTAACACAATCTTAGCTGCGATTACCCCTACAACAGCTGAACACCACTTCCACTGGTACCACCACTGCCTTATACTATTCCGCCTTTCTTAGCACTCCCCTAACCAACAACTGACCTACCTACCTGCCTTCTCTTCCCTACCTAAGATTCTCTATCTACTCCGCTAGTCGATTTCCTTTATTATCGACTCCAAACCAAAAAAAGAGTTTCATTCTCCTTGATATCTTAGTTTTCTCCATCATCGGAACTTATCAGCACAAAAAAAGGTCAACGTTTCTAATATTTACGTACGGTTGCTACTGCTATTTCACTTCACACTTTAATTGAATTGGTATACTATCAGCATTAGCTAAGCAATTATCGATACTAGAGTATTCTTTGAAACAGGCACAAGTCATCATCATTCCAGTTTTCAAAATTGTCTTAATTCTATATCTGCCACAGATCACAGTTACCTACTAGTTCTTTATCTGCGCTGCCATAAACTGCATAGCAACAAATACAAGAAACCCATCTAAAACAAACACCAGCGCCCGTTTTACACTCTGTATACGCCGTTACATAATCTCGTTACTGAACCACCACCCCCCATTCAACTATGTCTACTACTCGTACTTACGACCTTCTAATCAAACTCCTTCTTATCGGAGATTCCGGAGTAGGCAAATCTTGTCTTCTTCTTCGATTCTGTGATGATCAATTCACGCCTTCGTTCATCACCACAATTGGAATCGACTTCAAAATTCGTACTATTTCTCTAGATGATAAAAGAGTCAAACTTCAAGTATGGGATACTGCTGGCCAAGAGCGATTCAAGACCATCACCACTGCCTATTATCGCGGTGCCATGGGCATCCTTCTTGTCTATGATGTTTGTAATGAAAAGTCATTTGAAAACATCCGGTCTTGGTATTCCAACGTTCAACAACATGCTAGTGACAATGTTGTGTTGATTCTCGTTGGTAACAAATCGGATATGAGTGACAAGCGAGTGATTTCCCACGAACAAGGACAGGAACTAGCTGACGAGCTTGGTATTCCTTTCATTGAGGCCAGTGCTAAAACTAATGATAACGTCGAAGATACTTTTTTCTCTTTAGCCAGAAGAGTCAAGGATAGCATGTTTTCCGACAACAATGAAACTATTGGTAACACTTCGGGTGGATCTGTCAATGTAGGAGGTACCGGCGGTAGTGGTGCCAGTAGTAAGTGTTGTTGATGGATGGCTCTACAGTTCAGTTTTATTGCCTCTCGGTTGTTTTGCTTACTAGCTGCCCTCCTTCATATGCCTCTCCTCCCTCCGCCTGGCTATATGTTCTCACATGATTTATCTCCTTTACTGGTTCCTATTTTTATTCTTAGCTCAAAGTCCGTAGAATTATTTCGTTCAATTAATTTATCCGTCGCTCCTCAACCGACGTTTCCCTTTAACTGCCTCCGGCAGGTTGGGTCCGACTGGTCCATTAGACCCTATATAAAAACGAACGCGCGAACTGGATCATTTACACTGGAGACTGCCCTGCCGCCCGAGCCAGATGCCGACCAAATTCACACTCACGTTAATGCTAATGTCATGTTTATTGGTGAGAGTCTACATTTATTCCGGTCGGTCGAAATATTTCCATTGATCTTCTAGTGGCTTATCTGCCAATTCTTCCCATGGCTTTTGGTCAGCGAGATACTCAGCCAAACGGAACTCTTCAGCTGCCTGCTCGAGAATCTCTTCTATCAACCCAGAACCTATTTTTTGTTCAATTGCCTCTTCTACCTCGTTCTGTTCGACAATGTCTTTTCTTGCCTTTGTAAGATTCTCAACTGATTGTCGATATACACTCTCGGAGGGGAATTTACTAGACAACAGCGATAATGTGTGATCATATACTTTAATAAGAGCAGGACGAGGATTGGGATGCTGCCAGATTCCAGTAATACCAGTAGGGTCTATAAATTAGTAACTAACGATCTTTTTAACCAATTTCGTTTCCACAAGTCAAGCCAGCTATTTACTTACTACCGGTAGCACTCTTAATCAAAATATCATCATTGGCAATTTTTAAAAACACGTCTTTGTTGGCACTTCTAGTCGTGGTAGCCTTAGCTTGTAGAGCGAATCTTGTGAATCTCATTTTCAATATTCGAGTTTGACTACTACTCTTAGTCTTGATCTTATATCGTGAACCCCCGGCCTGGTCGATATTAGTATAGTGAAATTCTTACATTTTGGTTGGTTGGTTAGGGTGTGGAACTCCCTGCCCTGGGTTAGTCACGTGATCAATTATGGCAGTATGCAGTTACCCTCTCGGAACTCGCGTGAAATGGGTGTGGGATTCACATTAGTACTTAATCACTTCAAACTTCCTTCTTGTGTGACCCTCGAAGTGAGAAAGACTCGATTAACCGGGGATTTGGACATTTTATACCGGCTTTCTTCTTTACTGGAAAGTGAGGGTTTATCAGTGAGATAGATAAATTAAAATCAAGCTGAGATGGTTTTTCCAGCTCCTTTGGATCCATTGACCTTGAAGTCTTCCGACAAAAGAAGTGAGTGAAGAGCAAGCGGGAAGAAAGAATATTAAAGGAAGCCACAAGTGTGGATATGATACTAACAAATATAGGGGTTGCTTATTTCTATGATTGTAAGTGGATAGAGATTTGGAGATGGTTCCAATGAAATATCATATATTTGAAGTATAACTGCTGTTGTAACGTCAAACGAACCTTCAGCTGAAAGAAGTTGTAGAAGCTGCCACAAGATTCCGGTAAACATAAGGTTTATAAAGGCAAACAAGGAATACAAGTATAAGAGAATGGGAATCTAACTGATGGATGTAGCTGATGTCGGAAATTATGCTTATGGTACTGGCCATCCTATGAAACCCCATAGAATAAGAATGGCTCATAGTCTGATTATGAACTATGGATTGTATAAGCATATGGAAATTTATGTGAGTATTGCACTGAAGGACAAAAAACAACCATCGTTGATCTATGAAACTGACATATACGATGTAGCGAGCTAAGCCGGCCACCAAGCAAGAGATGTGCCAATTCCACACTGACGAATATGTTGACTTCTTATCGCGTGTGACTCCTGATAACATGGACTTATTTGCTAAAGAACAAGTCAAATTCAATGTTGGAGATGATTGCCCAGTATTTGAAGGATTGTTTGAGTTTTGCGGAATTAGTGGTGGCGGCAGCATGGAAGGAGCAGCAAGATTGAACAGAGAGAAATGTGATATTGCGGTTAATTGGGCTGGTGGTCTCCATCACGCCAAAAAAAGTGAAGCAAGTGGATTCTGCTACTTAAATGATATAGTTTTGGGGATTATTGAATTATTGAGATATCATGCAAGAGTCCTATATATTGACATTGATGTTCATCATGGAGATGGTGTTGAAGAAGCTTTCTATTCTACCGATCGAGTCATGACTTGCAGTTTCCATAAATATGGCGAGTTTTTCCCTGGTACAGGAGAACTACGAGATATCGGTGTTGGAAAAGGTAAAAATTACGCAGTGAATTTCCCATTCAGAGATGGTATTGATGATCGGAGTTATAAAAGCGTTTTTGAACCAGTTATTTCTGCAATTATGGAATGGTATCAACCAGGAGCAGTTGTATTACAATGTGGAGGCGATTCATTATCAGGCGATCGACTCGGATATTTCAATTTGAGTATGCATGGACATGCCAATTGTGTTAATTTTGTCAAGTCTTTCGGAAAACCAACGCTTGTAGTTGGAGGAGGTGGTTATACGATGCGTAATGTCAGTAGAACGTGGGCATTTGAAACTGGGTTGTTGGTTGGAAAAGCTCTTGGCCCGGAGATTCCATATAATGATTACTATGAATACTATGGACCTGACTACCGACTTGAAGTGCGCCCATCGAACATGCAAAATACTAATTCACCTGAGTACCTTCAGAAGATCCTCGATCAAGTTCTTCAGAATCTTTCACGTACCAAATTTGCTCCTTCGGTTCAAATGCAAGATGTTCCAAGAGATGCCCCTGATGAAGGTGATGCTGAGGAGGACACTGAAACAGCCAAAGAGACGCGCGGAGGTTCTGAATTCGCCCATGATGAGCGTGTTGAGGCTTCTAATGAGTTCTACGACGAAGAGGATTCAACAGGAGGTAAAAAGGTATCCAGTACCAATTACAAAGAAACAGACGGTGATTTTTCAATGCAACTATAGCTCTGAATTCCTTATGGCCTGATTCCGTGTACTTAAATATATATTTATAAATTCTACATGTGTACTTGATTTTTATTTGGGAGCTTTTGTAAACACGACACCAGGGACTATCTGGCTGTTGTGATAACGGAGATGAAAATGTCACTCATAAAGTTTTAGAATTCTATTTAATAAATACAATGATACGATACAATCACGCCAGTTTATCATAGTACTGGCTAAATGGGCAATTAGTTAGGGCTGGTAACTCTCTGACCAAAGGAATGATTGAACCCGAGTAATTCATTAACATGACGAACCCAGTCACCATTTGTACGAGCTACACACCAGATACCTTTGTTGACGCCTTTCTCTGACTCAACAGTGACTTTGTCACCTGGATGCAGCAATCCCCGACTAATACCGTCAATGGATAGTTCGGTGACCTGGCCACGAGATTGTGGAGAGAGGCCAATTGTAATTTTGGAGCTCGACGGGAACACAAGAGGACGAAATGAAAGTGATCGCGGACAGATTGGCGTTATTAGTATACATGAAACAGAAGGGTGGACTATGGATCCTCCGGCAGAAAGAGAGTAAGCAGTAGATCCCGTTGGAGTCGAAATGATAACCCCGTCGGCAATACCACGGGTGACGAATAGTCCATCGACAGAAATATCAAGCATTGTCAGATGAGGGTCGGATCCTCTGTGAATGTTGAGGTCATTCATAGCATGGATGAGCCCATGCTGGCGACCATTAATCTCACATTTAAGACGCATTCGATTCATCACGCAGCACTGAGACGTATAGACGCTTTTAAATGCGTTTGCAGACTGTCGAAGATCAAATGGAAGTAAGAAGCCGAGAGTGCCTAGGGAGAAACTCAGTACTGGAGGCGTATCTCCTGATGCAAATCTCGAAGTAGCATGAAGTATAGTACCATCTCCGCCAATGGTGACGAGAAGATCAGTTTTCTCATATAGTATCTTATCACTTCCAGTATAAAGAATGGCATCATTGAGGGCTGTTTCTTCTTGTAATTCTTCGGCAACGTCGTCTTCAACAATGATATTCACTTGTGGGTATTCCACTGATAAGTGTTTGATAAAATCGACTGCTGCACTGCGGACAGACGCACTCCATGGTTTCTTGATAATAAAGACATTTCTAGGAGGTATTTCCCAAAAAAGGGAATAAAATGACTGCTGAGATTTTAATGCTGAACCAGTTAGTTTTCTTAATATCTAGCAATAGATAGTAATAGATATATATATGTGTATATATATATGTATGTATAATCTCACATTTATAAGTAGGAACTGTTTTTGTTGGTAGCAACTCGGCAGATCTTATGATACTATTCAAATTTCGAAACGTGGAAAAGGAATAGCTTTGAAGCTTCCTATGCCTAGCAAGATTTCTTGCCAGATTGGGGCGACAACCAAAACCTCCAAAATGGACTGTCATTGTCGGTCTGAATTGGTTTCGCGACAGTTGCGATAACCGGAGCTTATTTTCAGGGGAGAGATATTGCCAGTATGCGCCTTCTTAATAATTTGTAGCCGTGCCGGATCTCGGAGACCAGGTGCGATATAATTAACAGCACTTCTCCAAGTAATTTACTAGTTCGCCAGGTTTGATGACATGGGCCCAGTATCGAATGGCTGGATTATCAATAGAAGATTTGGCGTTTTTTGATACTCGTAGAGATGATGGTAGTGTTAGCAATAGTCCTTCCAATGTTTCTATGCCAACCAAGGTAGCTGACCGTGAACACGTAGAAGATGATGCGTTCGGTGATTTTGTGGAATATAATCAGAGCAACGAGGATAAACGACCAGAGAATCCTACTACATCTTCTGGGTCGATGGTAGATTGGAGTGATTTCACTCAAACTCCGATTGCTGCGTCAATTCCTGTTCCCGCTCGAAATTCAGCCAAGCAACCTCCTCAGCCTACATTTAATAAGAGTATAGATCTATTGAGTCTTTCAGATTCCACTCCGGCCAGTCATGGCCAAGAGCCAACACCGAGCTTCAGTAATACCACCACTACATTGCATTCGCTGTCTCCAAATCCTCACTCGGTGTCTATCCAAAGTCAAGCAAATGACCTCTCTTCCTACACATCAGAAATTAAATTTGGGCAGCATTTAGAGCATAAATCAGGCTCTTCTATTCCCACTAGTTCTGCAAATTTAGACCAATGGAATAGTATTTTGTCCGCTTTACCTGGCCCAAGTAAGCCTATGAGCTTTAAATCCCCCTCTGAGAAACTCCCTGCTTCAAATGATCGATCTGTCTCTGAAGAAGCAAGCCAAGATACATATTCGTTTCCTCTTGCTTTTCGAGGTGCTACTATATCCCAAAAGCCGCCAACAGAAGCAAATTTCGACGATTTCGATGACTTCGACGACTTCGATGATTTCTCTAAAGCTTCTGAAATCCCCCCACCTAGCCAACTGATTATATATTTCCAGTCCAATGTTATCACTCTGCTCAACAAATTCTTTGATGATCTTGTTCCAATAAGCTACGCATCAAAGAAGAGAACGATAGCCCGTCAAGAAACAAAGACCTTTCTTAGTGGCTTCTTTCAAGCGATGGTAGTAGCGGGTCGTATTATGACTGGTCGGTCGCGAACCGCCATTGATGAGTCTCAATTAACGCAAGCTGATCGCGAAAGTAGAGAGCTAGTAAGAATCTGGAAAGAGGAACTCACTGGTAGATTGAAATCGTTATTACCACCATCTTTGGTATCGGAGATCCCCACTCTAGATGCTAGATTCACAGTTTCTGGTAAATCAATTGCAGGAAAAGAATATTGCCCTATCTGCGGATTATCGAAGACTGAGCTCGTGAAAGGCTGCCCTCGACCGGAGTGGGATGCTAGTTCACAAGGTCATAAAACTTGTCTTGCATTTTGGGATAAGCGATCCACGTTTGGAATAGATTAGATTGATGATATACAGATAATTATTTATATGAACGTTAACAAGAAATGCCTAAATAATCTTTTAATCAAAAGACATGGTAATATCACCTTCTTCCGGAAATTCATCCCCATAATCAAAATAATGATGGGAAGCTCCGTTTCTAGTAGGTCCAGTATTTGCAGCTTGGGTATCTAAATCAGCTTGAGATTGTGAACCAGGCAAAGAGGAAATTGACTTTGATGGTTGAATAATAGAAGGAGAAGGAGACACCTCACTGACGGACAAATCTGTTTCAGACGATCTAGGAGGAACATCGCGTTTCGAACTCGTTTGTAAGACAATAGATGGCCGTGACGCATTAGTAGTATCCGACATTATGGACGTAGGTCGAGATACAGGTAGAGACAATGATTGAGATGGACTAGTAGAAGGCTTTGCGACTAATTTTGAAGAAGATAAAGTAGGCACACTGAAAGTACTTCCGTTACCATTAGCCACTACTCCGCCGCCCGTTCGTTCCGCCTCATCATCTTCAAACGCTTCAAACGACATTTGAACATCATCATTACGACTAAGTGCATCAGGTTCATATTCTTCAAACTCGGTATACGCGCTATTAGCTACCGGTATCGTATCCGACACATCCTTCATGTTCCGATCTTTGTCGTCAACTTTTGCTAGACTATCGACTTGGTGTTTAATGGCATCCAAATCAAACATGATATCACCTCCTTGATCACCATCACTTTGACCCGGGTGATCCTTTTTGACAGAGGTAGAACTTTGTACATCTTTATCTGCCAGTTCCCACCACTCCTTCTTTTTAGGCTTCATCCATGAAAAGAGTTTTGATTTACCGTTACTTTTCTTCTGTTCTTTCGCCTCTTTTTCCATTTGCTTTCTTGCTTCGTCGAATTCTACAATCAGTTCTCGCTGCTTTTCTCTCAGCTTATCAGGATCAGGATCCTCTATTTCACTGAATTCTTCGCTTAGAACTTCCCATCCACAAGTACTTAATAATTTAGGAATCGCTTTACGATATCCCATATGCCCGTCAACCATATCAGTATTATCAAAATTCTCAATGTCGGCCACGGTCTCAATTGGAGCTAGCCCAGCTACACGCCCTAATCCACCGCTGGTAGCCCTAAATAAGTATCCTAGGATCCAATCTTTACGGGAAAATCCATTTAAGAATCTTCCACTAACTACCGACCTTGCTAGCAAAAATTGATTCCGCTTAACTACAATTGGAGCACCAAAAATGAATACATCTTGAACCAATCCAAACGCTCCTCTTCTTGCCAATTCAACTAAACACGAATAAATGACTCTGGCTCCCAATGAGAAACCTACCAAAGTCACGGGCCGGACTCCTAAGTTTCGATTTATTAAAGAGTCCGCTAAAATCAATCCTGAAGCCCATGCTCTATCCAATGATACACTCCATGGATTATCCAATAGATAGCCCAACTTGGACAAAACCATTGGCAATTGAATAGATGCCATTAATGCTACCAAAACGGTGGATCCTAGGACTTGTTGGATACTCTGTGTTAGCACCTCAGTAGCCAAAATATTAATTGTTTGTCCCATTGACTGCAACATCTCCGGTTCCCATAAAACAGACAAAATATCCCCCATGATAGGATCGACTGTTGAAAATGGTAGTCGAACATCATCCTCTTTACCCAGCATCCATCCAGATACCGTGATGATGGCATTTACTCTCTTATGATTATGCAACGGTCTAAATTCAAAGGTCTTGACATGACCCATTCTCGTAGCCATTCCTTTTGATCCGATTCTCGCTCCAATGGCAGCACCAGTAGTCGTAACTACAGCAGCACCTCCTGCACCGGCCAAGAAACCTGTGGTACCAGTAATACCTATCGTCGTGAAGCCAGCTGCTAGGCCAGCACCAATAACGGGAGCTAATAAGCCAGCAGATAATCCAATCACAAGACCGCCCCCCAAGGTTGCTAATCCTACGTACATGTACTTTTTCTTTAATGCTAATTTTCTCCTACTCTCCATAATCTCACTCTCGTCCCAAGTCTGGATGCTACCCTCTTCAATCTCTAGAGCATCTGTCACCTTGCATTCAAACTGGGCAATTTCCAATGGCGATATGCCCAATTCTTTACCGACATTTTCAAACAGAGTTCTAGACCGAGAATCATAAATTGAGTCTGATATTAGCACCAAAAACAAGTCACACAGAATTGTCCAACGGATATCAATATCTATAGTTTGCAAATCTTGCAAATCTTCAGGTCGTTGAACATTCATATCACTTGCTTTAACGTGATCCTTATAGTCTCCCGTATTGTCCTCCTCTATGATCTCCGATCCATGTGATCCTTTCGCCATTGGGTTCTTGACCTTTGCAGTTTTTAACAGTGATGGTGATAGGTCTGACGGTAACACCCCATGTTGTGATAGTTGTTCTATCATGATTTGTTCTACATGTCAGTTAGTATTGGTACAAGATTAGGAGCTCAGCGGCATGGCTACCAAATGTGCAAAAAAAAAAGTATATCAACTTACCTTCTGGTCGAATATCCATATGAGCGTATAAGCGAATCATCATTTTCTGAGACCACATTGCCATGTTTCCTTGAGCACTAGAAAGCGCCCGCGCTATCAGCCGGCTACCTCGTAAGTTTGCTAGTTCCACCGCCAAGCTGTTCATCACCAGTCGACACAACCCAACATATGCTATTTTTTGACTCTCAGTTAGCATATCTTTTGTAGCTTGCAGCTGTGATAGCGGGTTTCGCTCAAGCTCATCCTCACCAAATAGAAAATCGGTGTTCTCGTCCATGGAATTTATACTCTTAGCATCATCATCCATTGCAACTCGAGTATATCCTGCAGCAGCCGAGGCGTGCCCGAGCTTTTCTCGGTTAGACTCGGACTCATTCTCATTGGAAGTTTTGTTTTCAATATCAGCTTTTCGATGAACCACAACGCGTCCTTTATCATCGTAAACTTCATAGCTACCGACGGTAATCATATCTTGCCATCCCTCTTCTTCATGATCTGAGTGGGAAGAACTATCGGCTGACGGTGGACGATCATCTTTGCTATCATTGAGATGAGCAAATTCATTTTGTAATGCACTTTGGTGAGAGAATTCAGACGGTAGAGACTCATTACGAGTATGCGTTTTATGGGGATCTAGGCTTTGGGAGAAGAGCTCTTCTTTCCGAGGTGACTCATGGGTATGTATTTTTACATCTGAAACAGAAGACGGAGAAGGCGGAATGGTTGGAGAATCGTTTGATACTTCGTTGGAAGATCGATATTCATCGTCATGTTCTTGAATACTTGATTTGGACAGAGATGATACATCATTGAATGCGGGGTTCGAGATATTTTTGCTATTCTTTGACGAAATTGAGTGCTGGATCAGCTGAGGTACACCATCCTCAGTCGACGTTCTATTTCTGATAATACTTGAATCGGCATCATTCAATTTGAACTCTAAGATCTCATTATCTTCGTCAAAATCGTCTTCTTCACGTGGTCGTACAATGCTTAAATCTATATCAGATGACGTGCGGTCATATAATCCCGTTGGCGCTGCTCGAGACAACGAGGCACTACTAGAAGAAGTGGCTATGGAGATATTGCTATCCCTTCTCAGAGGATACGAGCTTTCTCGTACCTTTCTTGACACTAAATCAATTGAAGTTCTTGGCCTGGCCACTCCAAAAGTACCACTTCTTCCGTCAATAGAACTAGAACCTCTAGTATCATTTCTTTCATGAGAGGCAAGCGAAGTAGATGATGAACCAGGATGTATTGGGGATTGGGGCCCACCAGGAGCCCTTCTTTGAATTGTTATACTTGATCTTGTTGACTGCGGTTTATGTAAATGAGGGACAGCAGACCTTTCCAAGTCCAAGCTCTTCGCTGGAGGAGTTATTGAAGAGCCTGAAGAATCATCCGGTAAGGGCATATTTCAGAACTTGGACAGGACCCGCCTATGTTGCATATAACTGACAGTGGATGTAAGGGATTAATGAAGAAGGTTTGTGCCCTGGGTCGATATTTGATTTAGATAGATTCGTAAATATCACAAAGAGCGCATTCCTCCTTCCCGCCTTTAGAGTTTGCTAATATATATATTTGATGGTCGAGTTAGAGTAGAGAGAGCAATTAAAAGTTAGGGGACGAAACGCATCGTGAGGGAAATACCTGAGCCGAGCAAGCAATACAGGTGAGTTATGCACATTAGTTGTGATACGGTGGTCATGTATGTGGTAGTACGAAGCGTGCGCCGATCAATTAAAAGATAAGATAAGATAAAACAATGAATACGCCGTTGAGGGTGTCTCGTGTCTCGTTCAATTGCTAAATATTCTTCTACCCATAGCATAAAGGAATGAACAAAGTGAACTACCAGTCCTGGCCGGCAGAAGACACCTTCCAAACAACAATACACTAATTAGTTTGTCTATTATTATTATATAGCTAGGCCAGTTCCTCCTGAACACCATCGATATAGTCCAAGTACTTCCCGCCGACGATTACGAGCTTCTTTTAGCTCGGCAGTGATTCCATCCATTCCAGGTAAAACTGCCGGGCGAATTGCTCCACGAAGAATTGCTCGGAAATTACGTTGATACTCTGTGTTGAGAGTGACTATACAGACTTCATGAGCATGGACAAGTGTTTCGCATGCATCACGTACTTCTTTAGAGGTTTCTCTTCCAAGCTTGTCAGCTAGGCAGAGAAGAATGAATCCTGCCTGTAGGAGCTGGATGCCAAAAAAATAAGGAATCAACCGGAGGTCGGGATCGAACACAAGCACCAGTTCGATGGATCGAGCAGCGGCAATGGAGTGGTCAATGCATTTGTCAAAATCAGGGGTATCAAGAAGGCTATCTATTGAATTCAGCAAATCAATAGGATCCATATATCCTCGTATTAGGATATGGAATACATGTACCAAACATCGGCAATATTCTTTCCATGCTTGCACGTATACGCCTAAGCTATTATTGGGTATTTGCGAAGCGAATTCGTCAATTGACTTTTCAAATTCGTCTAAACGCACTGCAAATCTGTTTCGAAGAGCCTCAAGTATTTCATTCGACATGGCAAGAGTTCGATTGAGTTGAAGGAAATGAAGGTCGAGGATTCCTCCAAGCAACGTCATTAATGGTAGATACATTCCAAACAGACCGGAGTCGCATACTTTAAAAATAGGGCCCTTTTGCCGACTTGGGTCCGATTCAGCAGACTCTAGTGGTTCATCGCTGCTCCATTGTTTTTCATTTATAGGAATGTATAGTTCAGTACATTCTGAATCTAAAGTTGATGGCGCCAGATTATAACACAGGGCCAAATGCCGATCGGTCAAGAATAATAGCCACCAACACCTTCTTTGTTCTTCTCGTCTTTCTTCATCGAGAGCATCGTTTTCAACATTAAATTTAAGCAGTCTCGCTAAGCCCCAAGCGCCATGCCACCATCTCATAGCAGCGCCTTTGAATTCAGACATGGAGGCCAATATGCCTAAATGGATGTACGTTATAACGTCATCCAGATCTCCTACAGAATGTAGAGGCCTCATGTGGGATATTACCAGATCGCTAAGACGAGAGGTAATCATTTCTCGAGTCGATGCAGTGGCTTTTATTAATGGATGGTCTGTAGCATTGGCCGAGACCAATAGAAATGAAAAGAGCAATGCTCGGGAACAATGTCTTGGGTTGTGAAGAGAAAGCAGTGAAGATTTCCGGATGATAGGAGCAATTCCATAAACGCTATTAGAAAAGTACACTTGGATGAGGTCATCTATTAACTCTGGTTGCATGAATCCTAGGCTGTCTATAATCGGTAGTAAGACTGGATATTGTACAGAAGCATTTGAAAGTCTTTTCGGAGCATGGGATGTAGCAAAGAGTTCAGTGGGAAATAGAGTATTCATATTTAGCCACCTAGGACTATTAAAGGCTGACTCGGTCATTAATGGAGGTAGTAAGTCAAACGAATAGGATGAAGGGTTCTGTTTATCGTGAATAGGTTCCGAATTGTCTGGAGATTCATTCAGCGGGTCTAAATCCAATCCACTAATAGAAACATCAACAGGAGCCATTAGCCCAGATACTTTGACACTATGTGAGGATCTATCGGTTTTGCCATTGGATCCAGATTGTAGCTCCTTTATTGGATAATACTCCACTGGATCTGCGACTGAATTGGACGTAGATGAGTTGGAGACATTATTGTTAATGTGCCTACTGCCGTCATTATCATTCTTGTGGTCATTTTCGTAATCGTTAAAGGACATTCCATCTTTCAGCATAAGCTGGTTGTCCGGGTGGCTCTTCTTGGAGAAGTACAATTCGCTACCTCTACCGCGTTTCTTTCTTTGTTGAAAGTACTCGCATGATTTCGAGAGACCGGTGCATCGTTGACAAGGATGGGACCCATCACATTTGGTTCTTGATGCTCTACATTGGTCACAAGCTCTTAAAGTTCTTATCCGCTTGTTAGCATTGTGATACAGTGGAGGCACTGGGGACATCATTTATGTGTGTGTTAAAGAACTAGAGCTGAGCAGAGTTGAAGTACATTGAAATGTTTATGCGGGGAACCGCACGCCGTATCAACCAACTGCTGGTTGAGTGCGGAATGTATGTGAAGTTGAAGTTGAAGTTGATCTGGCCGAAACGCTCAACCGTTAAGAGTATGGGTATATTGTTGGGATTCGGTTGAACGTATCTGGTATGCTTCAGTATTGAGGGTATTTATATTGATATTTTGATGGTTATTTTTTTTTATTATTGTTGGTGGCAGGAAGAAAAAATAATACGGAGGTTTTTGAGAGGAAATGACTTAGTCTGCTGTATGCTACCAATATAGCTTTCATACGGTAAGTAAGTTCCACAAATAAACAAGTGCCACTTTGTAGTTTTGCTTAAGAGAAGAGGAGAGATATGAAATCTCATATTCAGTCTAGATAGAGACGAACAGAGACAAAGGCGACGATGACTGAGCTGAGATATGGTGGTGATGGTAGTGTTTCCATGCAGGGTCGCATGCAGGGATCCGAGAATATATTTACGGCTGACCGATTCGTTTCCAGATCATTTACTCACCTGTTAATACTTGTCATCTACTACCTTAACACCGAATGCGGATCCTAACGGTGTTGCAACCCATGTACCTTTTAGCACACCACCTGTCTCCTCTTTACGGCCCGTAGTTCTTCTGTAACCACAGACAGATCCCACCCTGCCGCTCCGACAAACGGCCGTATCTAGCAGCAGATGGAACATCGTAGAAGCGGCAAGCTGGCTCGTCGCAACCGCATCAGCACCAGCCGCACGATGAAATTTTTCACATACCCTGGACCTCACAATATATTAACAGGTGAAATTCCTCATGGACGGCAGATTTTTTTTTCTAGTTCTTTTTCTTCCAGAAGCAAGTTATTTTTTGTGGCTACCGAAACCTTTTTTTTTTTTTTGAAAAAGAGTCTCCTTCTAAAAAATAAAACAAAACAAAACAGACAATTGAGATCGGTTCGTTCAAAAACTGTCTCTTTTTTTGTTCAATCCGCTAATTTTGTACATATTTTATTTTCCCACCTATTTATTATAATAATCCGACAAGACTACATCACATTTCATAATGTTGGCTGCTAGATTTGCTGCTCGTCGTGGAACTGCCACTCCTCGTTTGGCCACCTCAACTTTATTGAAGAGATTCAATTCCAATGGTAAAGTCCAAGGTTCCGTTATTGGTATTGATTTGGGTACTACCAACTCTGCCGTTGCCATTATGGAGGGCAAGATCCCTAAGGTTATTGAAAACTCCGAGGGTGCCCGTACTACCCCTTCGGTTGTCGCCTTCACCAAGGAAGGTGAGCGTTTAGTCGGTGTCCCTGCTAAGCGTCAAGCTGTTGTCAACCCCGAAAATACCCTGTTTGCCACTAAACGTTTAATTGGTAGAAGATGGGAAGATAAAGAGGTCCAAAAGGATTTGGATCAAGTCCCTTATAAGATCGTCAAGCACACAAACGGTGACGCTTGGTTAGAGGCCAGAGGAGAGAGGTATTCCCCAGCTCAAATCGGTGGATTTGTCTTGAATAAGATGAAGGAGACCGCCGAGGGATACCTTGGTAAGACCGTTAAGAACGCCGTCGTCACTGTTCCTGCTTATTTCAACGACTCTCAACGTCAAGCCACCAAAGATGCCGGTCAAATCGTTGGGTTAAATGTCTTGCGTGTTGTCAATGAGCCTACTGCTGCTGCTTTGGCCTATGGTTTAGACAAGACCGAAGACAAGGTTGTTGCCGTTTTCGATTTAGGCGGTGGTACTTTCGATATCTCCATTTTGGAGATCCAAAAGGGTGTGTTTGAAGTCAAGTCCACCAATGGTGATACTCATTTGGGTGGTGAGGATTTCGACATCGCAGTTGTTCGTTTCTTGGTTGAAAAGTTCAAGAAAGAAACTGGAATCGATCTTTCTGGAGACCGTATGGCCATTCAACGTATCCGTGAAGCAGCAGAAAAGGCAAAGGTCGAGTTGTCTTCCACGGTTGCCACTGATATCAACCTGCCATTTATCACTGCTGACGCTTCTGGACCTAAGCATATCAATGTTTCCATCAGCCGTTCTCAATTCGAGGGATTAGTCGATGGGCTTATTAAGAAGACCATTGACCCAGTTAAGAAGGCTCTTAAGGATGCTGACATGACTTCTAATAACATCAATGAGGTTATCCTTGTTGGTGGTATGTCGAGAATGCCCAAGGTTATTGAGACGGTCAAGTCTCTGTTTGGCCGTGACCCTAACAAGTCTGTCAACCCCGATGAGGCCGTTGCCATTGGTGCTGCTATTCAAGGAGCTGTTTTGGCTGGTGAAGTTCAAGACGTTCTTTTGCTTGATGTCACACCTCTTTCTCTTGGTATTGAGACCCTCGGTGGTGTTTTCACTCGTTTGATTAACAGAAACACTACTATTCCTACTCGTAAGGGCCAAGTTTTCTCCACTGCTGCTACTGGGCAAACTTCGGTCGAGATCCGGGTCTATCAAGGTGAGCGTGAGCTTGTCCGTGATAACAAGTTGATTGGAAACTTCACACTTTCTGGTATTCCTCCTGCTGCCAAGGGTGTTCCTCAAATCGAGGTCACGTTTGACATTGATGCCGATGGAATCATCAACGTTTCTGCCCGTGATAAGGGTACCAACAAGGATGCTTCTATCACTGTCGCTGGTTCTTCTGGTCTTTCTGACACCGAAATTGAAAAGATGGTCAACGATGCCGAGAAGTACAAGGAGCAAGATATCGCTCGTAGAGAATCTGTCGAGACCGCCAACCGGGCCGACTCCATCTGTAACGAGATTGACAACTCTCTTTCTCAATACAAGGACCAACTCAACAAGGATGAAGTTGACAAGCTTAGTGCCAAGATGACTGAACTCCGTGAGCTCGTTGCCAAGGCTCAATCTGGTGCCGACGCCGTTTCTGTTGAGGACTTGAAGGCCAAGACTGATGAGGTTCAGAACGAATCTCTTGATGTTTTCAAGAAGATCTATGAAGACAAGGCCCGTAACAACACGTCTTCTTCTACTGAAGAGGAGCCCAACAAGCCTGAGGATAAGCAATAAATGAATCGTTAGTCGCCCCTTGTATGTTTTTAACTTGTGTTTTTTTTCTGTTTAATTGTTTTTGTTCTTACGATATATATAGCTTGTCAGTCCTCCATTCTTCGCCCTTTTTAAAATTTTTGTACATAGAGAAATAGCCTTATTATTACTACTACTGAGAAGACAACGCTCAATGGGGTTTGTGTGCCTCCGGCAGTCGTAGCTTGCTAGGGTGTAGGGGACGAAGAGCCAGACGGCCTGGCTGGAACCAGGCCAGGGGCTCCTGGACCTTGAAACCGCGGTCTTTCCCCAGATTCACGTATGTACGGGTTTACTATGTATATATCGCTTGTAACTGTCGAGATCTCGTTCCTGTCACACCGAGACATTCCACGTCTTTCACGCTTCTTTCCTCTCTGAACTTGTTTTGGAATCTACGGTCATTGACCGATCAATTAATCTCAGTCGTATATACATATCTACCAGATTGACTGAACGATTTCAGTGTCCAGCTGAGCCCAGTCCGCAATGAGCGCGAGCCAAGTCAATACTGACTGATACGTCTCCACGCCCGACTCGAAAACCAAAAACAACCAAATATATCAGATGACCCTATAATACCAGTCCTGTAGCACCTCCGAAGAACCCAGTCGGAATCAATCCACTCCTGTAACGCAGGGTGCGGTGAACCCTGTGACGGTGGAACCATGTCCCCGTGTAAGCCGGGCCGTTGGTTCAAGTGACCCTGGTCCGGCAAGGTGAGCGCGAAATGCACGGCTGAAGGGTGGGCCGCTGAATGTGGATCGTTGGACAGGGAACGGTGTAGAAAACACCGACGGGTGGACGTACAAATGTAACAATATGTAATAAACTTCACGGGGTCCGAACAATGTGGGGTAGGCCATCGAGTCTATTCTCGGGGCGAAACATTTCAAACGAGAATGGCATTGATTCCGAAGTGTTTGACGTACAGTTTAATGAAAAAAAAAAAAAAAAAAGTACGTTGATCTTTTTTTGTTTTCCGTTGGCGTGGACGATCGGGCATTGGGTACTGCCGCGCTCCAAGGACCCTGGCGGTAGTCGGCGGATTTCCCCACAAAGTAACAAAGTAGACGCGAGCGAGCAGGAACGAGTTTAACCGCCATTGAAAAGTCAGTGGACAATATAGCTGGAGGTTGTAAGTGTCATTAAGGTCCTGGATATTAATGGCAGTAGCAAGAGAATAGAGCGAGCCGCAAAAGAAAAGCGTTTATCATGTTGGGATCTTATCCAAGGAGGAGATGTTAGTGAATAAGCGCGGATTACAGTATTAGCGGTGTGGTCTCGGTCGGTCAACCGTTTGAGTCAAGTGACCTAGATACGTTTACGATGAGGAGGAAGAGGTGGAACAATCGTGACACAAGGTAAAAGGGCCGAAACTAGTAGTCGCAGTAGGAAGTACAATAGAATACGAGATCCCAACAAATTAAATATTCTTAACCCCGCCCGCATCTGGATAATGATATTGTTAGAACAGCCAGGGCTACCATTTCCACTATCACTCTCCTTCACTGCCGATATCACTCTCCTCCACGGCCGATGTCACCACCTCCTACACTGCTGACATCTCCACCTCCTTCGCTGCTGACATCTCCACCTCCTTCACTGCCGACATCTCATCTCCACCTCCTTCACTGCTGACATCTCCACCTCCTTCTCCATTTTAATGCGCCTTGGGGAGGTTAGGCAAGGGACCCGAAAATGGAAGTATAAAACGGACCTGGCCATCGCGCATGGTCTACAAGCGACGAGATGGAGGCTTGTTTTGGCTCCCAAACGCTAAAGGCGCGGTTCCACCGGGTCGGTGCCGCCAGAGCGCAACGTCCTGTTTTACTTTTGTATACATTGATTTTCCTAACGGCGTGAATGTTATCAGCAGGTGCCAAATATGGCAAACGGCAACAACCCAGCTGCACCCCAAACCCATACATTTCATTTCATTGTACTTTTACCTAGATTGTAGAGGCAGTGATAAAAATAAAAATAACAACTATCAAAGCTAACTAGGAAAAGTATATAAAACAAGGATCGAGACTGTCGTTGCTATTCTTGTAAATTTTTTTTGTTTTTGTTTTTAATAGTAATTTGGAAGTCTATTGAGTTAAGGTGCTATCAGTATATTTAATATCAAGACGCTATCAGTATATTCTATTATCAAGACGCTATCAGCATAGAATTATTCACTATCAGGATAGTATTTATTTATACGCTATCGAAATAGTACTATCGAGACATCAGTACCATCTCATCATTATCATAAGCAATATACAATATGGTTTCTCCATTAGCTGCTGTTCTTGACGCTGAGTCTGGTACTAGCCACGGCCATGGGCATCACCATTCTCATAGATATCATAATGTTGGACATGGTTCCAAGCACGCTTTGGCAGTAGCCGCCGCCGCTTCTTCTTCTGGAGGTATTGATGGGCTTCATAAACCAAGAATCATCAATTCAGATGAAGGTTCTGGCTATAACTCTGCTGCCTTTGAAGGAAAGGAGACCCAGCTGGAAAGTGGTAAGTATGACAATGACAATGGCCATGCCCATGCCCATAGACCCAAGCTCTACTACATACTAACATGGCACACTTAGTTATGGACGAGATTGACAGAAGAGGGTTTATTCCGGAAGGATTGATTGAGAATGAAACAAACGTGAGTAAACTATAGAACCCAGATGGCTTGGCTGGCTTCTACTGGATCTGGTCTCTCGACACGGCGCCGTTTCTTATCAGGAAATGTCTGAACGAGTTGCGAACATGCGAACTTGCCAACATGCCGGTATTGGCTCAACCCATGCGCCGGCTCCGTCCAGTACCGGATCTGCGATGTCCTTGCTGCATATAAATTCAACGGAAGCACTCACCGCCTGTACACGGTTACCCACCCGCTTTGCCAAACTCTCTCGTTCTTTCTACTAACTCAAACATTAGTGGTTCTACAATAACCTTGGAATCGATGATTCGTATTTCGCTACCGAGTCAATCGACAATATCGTCAGCTATATCCACTCGCTCTATGCTGCCAAAGTCGCAGCATATGCTAGAGACGATAAGAGACTGGTGATTCGTCTAGACAGAGAATCAGAAGATCATGCTGTCTACATTGATACCTCTACCCCTGGTGTCACCCATCTGGATGGTCCCATGTATGAAAAGAGAATCGACGACAAGTACCTTACTCCTTCAAACCAAGAAGCCGCTTATCGTTTGGAAACTTTCCGCTCTGTTGGTGCGGCAATTGATACTACGGGTGCAGTTCAGAACCTGCGTTGCTACTTTGTTTACAAGTGTAACTTCCCAGCCGTTAAAGACGGCGAGACAAAGGTCTCGGAAGACGAAACAGACTTATTTAAAATCTCCGATAAAGCGTTTTATGAAAAAGCCACCGACAGAACAAAGATCTTCTATCAGTCCATTATTTCTCAAGTCGTTCGTCGCACTGGCCCTGTGATTGAATTATACGAAGTCGACGGATCCCGCGAAAGAAGAATCATCATTGGTTATAGGCAAGGATCTACTCCAGGATACTTTTCTGCTTTGAGTGATTTGTATCATTACTATGGTTTGACTTCATCTAGAAAATATGTCGAGCAGTTTGCCAATGGCGTTACCATTGTTTCTCTCTATTTGGTGCCTACCAACGTCCCCCAAACAGCTCGTACCTTGGAAGAGTTAAAGGCTCTTAAGCAATTCCCACCCATTGAAAGCTCGATCCATCAGATCGTCAAGGAAGCAAGTTTGCTATATTGTGTTCCACAGAATACCTTCCAGCATCACTTTGCAAAAGGTGACTTGTCACTACAAGAATCTACTTATGCTCATTGTGGATTTATTTTTGTCTCTCATTTCTTGAATCGTCTTGGCTCGGAATATACTACTCTTATGAGTGTGTTGGACTTGAACAATAGCTCTCATATGGAAGTTATGGAGAGATTGAAGAGACGATTACGTTCAGAAACTTTCACCAGAGAATATATCCAAGAAATATTAAACTCTAGTATCGATGTTATTCGCCAACTATACTTGCAATTTGCCAATGACCACTATGTCCAATCTCACGGTGAAGGCGATGGCTTTTTGCCCACCTTATCTTATCAACGTCTTCAAACCAGTAGCGTCATGTCATCTGAAGAGCTCAGTGCGTTAATCCGTCGTACCGCCACTAATGACCACGAAGTGCTTGTTTTGGAAGGGTTTTTGAGATTTAACAATCACGTTTTAAAGACTAATTTCTATACTCCTACAAAAGTTGCATTGTCGTTCCGCCTTAAGCCGGATTTCCTGCCAAGCAGCGAGTATGCTCAACCATTGTTTGGTATGTTTTTAGTTGTTGGCCAAGAATTCCGCGGATTCCATTTAAGATTCCGGGATATTGCTCGCGGTGGTATTCGTATTGTCAAGTCTCGTAACAAGGAAGCTTATTCTATTAATGCTAGATCGTTATTTGATGAGAATTATAACCTCGCAAATACTCAGCAAAGAAAGAATAAAGATATTCCGGAAGGCGGCGCCAAGGGTGTGATTTTGCTGAATAATGAACACCAGGACAAAGCTACTCAAGCATTCCAAAAGTATATTGACTCGATTTTGGATCTACTACTTCCTGGAAATACCCCGGGTATCAAGGACGCCATTGTTGACAAGTATGGATCCAGTGAGATTTTGTTCATGGGACCTGATGAGAATACTGCTGGTTTGGTTGATTGGGCTACTGAACATGCAAAGCGTCGTGGCGCTCCATTCTGGAAATCCTTCTTCACTGGAAAGAGTCCTGAACTTGGTGGCATTCCTCACGATGAGTATGGAATGACTTCATTATCTGTTCGTGAATATGTCAAAGGTATCTATCGTAAGCTTGAAATTGATCCTAGTCAAATTAAGAAGCTTCAAACTGGTGGCCCGGATGGAGATCTTGGTTCAAACGAAATCTTGCTGTCGAATGAAAAGTATGTCTCTATTGTTGATGGTTCTGGTGTTATCTGTGATCCAGAGGGACTTGATCGTAATGAACTTCTTCATCTTGCTAAAACAAGGCAAATGGTTAGCGCCTTTGACATTTCTAAGCTAAGCTCGAGTGGTTACCGTGTATTGGTTGACGATAAAGATGTGACTCTTCCAAATGGAACTGTCGTTGAAAATGGTACTTCTTTCCGTAACTTGTACCATCTCATTGCTGCTGATGAAGTCAAAGACCTTCAAGTATTTGTTCCTTGTGGTGGTCGTCCCGAAGCTATTGATGTTAATAATGTTGGTAAGCTTATCGATGAGAATGGAAAGTCAAAGATCCCATTTATCGTCGAAGGAGCAAACTTATTCATTACTCAAAATGCCAAACTTCGTCTAGAAGCTGCTGGCGCAATAGTATTCAAGGATGCGTCTGCCAATAAAGGAGGTGTTACGTCTTCATCATTAGAAGTCCTTGCATCTCTTGCATTGAATGATTCAGAATTCTTTGACAACATGTGTGTCCATGACGGCATCGTTCCTCAATTCTATAAGGATTACGTCAAGGAAGTACAGTCGATCATCCAGTTAAATGCTCGGTTGGAATTTGAAGCTATCTGGAGAGAACATGCGTTGACCAAGAAGACTCATTCCCTCCTTTCTGATGAGTTATCTCATGCTATTAATGATTTGAACGAAGAACTGTCCAAGTCAAACCTATGGCAAGATGTTGAATTCCGTAATTCTATTCTTGGCGAAGCACTTCCCAAGCAATTGATCAAAAAGATTGGTCTCGAAACTATTCTCGAACGTGTTCCTGATTCTTACCTCAAGGCCATTTTTGGTTCGTTCCTTGCTGGGCGTTTTATCTATGAGCACGGAGCTAGTCCATCTCAATTTGCGTTTTTCGAATACATGGTAGAGAAAAGAAAGAGTGCCTCTCCTTTGAAGTAGTAGATTTACTCACTCTTTTCTGTATCGAAAAAAAAATTTTTTTTTTGAAATATTTTATTTATCGTACCTAATACATTACAAAGTTTTATTCCTGCTGTGCCTTTTCCTTTACGTCTTATATATTAACTTGTACGCCTGCCTGTTGTTACGGCCCTTGAAGATAGCCTGACAGATATTATATGAGCATTTAAACTTAGCTTCTACATGCCGAATCTTATTTCGAATCGCATACTCAGTTATACTCTTTTCTATAATATGCAAAATATTATTTGCTCTATCAGCTTGACTTAAGATCTGTCCACTGCGTGTTATTTGCTCTACCTATTTCCCAACCGCTAGTTTACTTACTTCCCCAACCAATTCCATAATACATCAAAAAAATCTATTTGCTCTACTTCGTAGAACTGCCTTCTTCCCTACCCATTGTCCAATGCGCTAAAAGTATCTGCTCTAGCGACTCCTGCTCGGAACCCATTACGGCTCCATCCATTCTAATGCACCAAAGGTTATTTGCTCATGCTGATATCTTCACGATATTCGCATTCGCATACAATAGCCCAATCAGGCAATGCTTGATCTTATCTAGTGAACAATTCATCAGATAACTCCCAATCTTTTGCATTATAGCCGTATAAACGCACTTCGAGAACCTCGAAATGAGCAAAATACCTGAAAATAACCTCAATAATATGCTCACTGCGTTTCCAACTAATAAGAAGCGACATATTATTCAAATTCTTACTTAAATGACTAGTAATCACTCGCTTATTTCTTTGCGGTCCATTTTGCGCTCGGCTCCCTCACTTTATAGACAGATATTTTGTTTGGCTATCTTGGTTTAAAAGTGTGTTTTACCTCGCTTAGAACTCAGTACTTAATCCTTATCTTTTAGCCAAGGTCTTGTCCATCGCTAATCTTTTGAACATGAGAGTGGGATATCAAGACGGAATAGTTTACAACTGTTCTGCATCGGATACTCCAGAGTATGCTGCTGGTAAAAAGATTGCTTCGACCCATGTTCCGTGGATGAGCAATATTAAATATGGCAACTATACGGTGTATTTTGTGGTGGTGGTAATTTTCATTGCAATGATTCACAGAATCTATAGTATATTTTCGGATGCTTCATACCGCAATAAAAGGGCCCAGGCTCGAGCCAGTCTGACATCCCTAGAAATGACTGCCACTGACAAGAAATCGCAAGAAGACGACGAAGGTAAAGCAAATTCCGATTCTCTGGCGTCTATCACTAGTAGTACTATTGTCGTGCCAAATTCAGATCCATCTGCATTTACAGCCCCAGTTAGAAAATTTGTTGCTTTGATCAGACTTATTGGCTACAGACGGTTTCCTAGTGCTTTTACTGAGAAAACTGGTTGGCCAACCTCGGTAGGATCTGCCCTTTTATTAGGAGCTGGGTTCCTATACCTTCTTCTATTCTGTTTTATCCCAAGATCTTACTATAAGGCCTGTATTAACTTCGGGTCTCCTCCTCTTGCGATTCGATCAGGACTTATGGCCAATGCTTTAACACCATTTATTTATGCATTTGCTGGAAAAATTAATATCGTCACCTTTTTCACTGGTGTCAGTTATGAAAAGCTCAACGTTTTCCATCGCGGTGTTGCTTGGATTTCGTTTTTCTTCGCTATGGTCCATACTATTCCATTTCTGGCTCAACCAGCCTGGGAAGGCGGTGCGAAATATCTTCATACGCATTTCATGGAGACTTCTCAATATGCCAGTGGTGTGGTTGCCCTGGTATTTTTATTTGTCCTGGTGATTTGCTCGTTGAAATCATTTAGAGACAGATTTTATGAAACATTCCTCCATGTTCACTGGCCGGTCGCTATTGCATACCTAGGCATTTTGTTTTGGCACGACACCGGTTCTTTAGAATCTTGGTCTTTCCTCTGGGCAACCATTGGTGTTTTGCTGAGTGGCTATCTTTATAGATATTTCTACAAGACAAATTATATGCAATTGAGACGAAACTGGTTCAGTCTTGATGATGCAGTAATTCGCGCTGTCGGTGAACGAGCTGTTCAAATTAATGTATTCAGTTCTGTTATTAGTCGATGGAGACCCGGCCAGCATGTCTATCTTCGATTCCCAGAAATTCAACCTTTAGGTAACCACCCATTTTCGGTAGCATCTTTACCAGAAATCGTTGATAAAACTGACGGTACTGCCAAGTTGAGATTCATTGTTAGACCACATGGTGGTTTCACTAAAATCCTTTATGAACAAGCACTTAAGAAACATGACAAGGAGTACCAAGTTATGCTAGATGGTCCTTATGGCGGCGTTGATCGTGATTTATACTCATTTGATGATGTTAGTTTAATTGCCAGCGGTTCCGGTGCTACTGCTATCATACCATTCTTTACTGATCTGACGAGCAAGTTGGCAAATGTAAATGAGTCTGGATTTCCCCTTGCTACACAAACTGTAAGACTATTATGGGTGGTAAGAAGCTCGGCCGATATTAATTGGTTTGTAAATGAAATCAATAATGCCGTATCAGTGGTGCCAATTGGTATGGTACAAGTGTATTTGTATGTTACTGATCAGAATGAACCAAAGATCAATACAATCGACTCTCCTAATGTGACAATCACTTATGGTGTTCGCCCTAATGTTAAGCAACTGCTGCCCGAGTGGAGTGAATCCTTTGGTCGCCGGTCTCTAGTTGTTACTTCAGGAGTTCGGGGATTGAATTGTGATGTTGGAAATGCTGTAGCTGGATTACAGAAACTGATATTATTGGGTAAAACAAACAAACAAGGTGTCAAGTATGAAGAGATCAATCTTCATACCGAGATGTTTGGCTGGTAAGTATTTATATCGAGATATTATATTGCATAGAATAAATACAAATTGCATTTAAAAGTATACAAAGTAGTGGTGAATGCCATCTCTTATGGATTTCCATGCAGGGTCTTCCATCCCTGCATATATCGGTTCTGACACCTACACTCCAGCCGTGCCATCAGGGTATGGACAGATTTCACCTTCCAAAAAAAAATTTCAGAAAAAGAAAAAAAAAAAAAAAGATTGAAATCTTGAAAAATTGAAATTTGAGACTTCACTCAATTTTGAACGTCCTTCCGCTTTCACTTTTGGACATCACACAAGGCAATATTTAAAGATGTCGAATTCAAATGAATCATCTGCTGGTCCGACCTATGCTCCCGATGAGCCGTTACAAATTCGTCTAGATAAAGTTCGTGCTCATAAGACTTCGAAATTAAGCCATCAGAGCCATGTAAGTTAAAGAATGAGAACAGAGCCATGTAGCCCAGCCCATGATCCACTTTTCCACTCAACTAACCTAGACAGCTTGCTTTAATTCTTTCTGCTGTAGAAGAAAATTTAGAAGATCAAAAGACTGATGAAACGGCCGCTGCGTATTTCGTATCATTTCTCTCGTTATTGGACCAAGCATTTAATGAATCAGGAATCGCTAATAAAGAACTAGCTTTATCAACTACCTATTTACTTGATTTGGTCGTTCCGTATATCTCTCCCGCGCTTCTGAGGTCTAAATTTACACCTATTCTTTCCAAACTTGGCCAGGCCCTGACTAATCCAGAATCCGATGCTCCTCTACTAAGATCGTGTATGGGTGTTTTGGAAACCATTCTTATCGCACAAGATACTAGTAGTTGGTCACAGCCTGTTACTCAATTGTCACCCAAGAGGACAATTTTAGGATTATCTGCTTTAGCTGCGGATCCAAGACCAAAAGTTCGTAAGAGAGCACAAGAAGCTCTGACTAGAGTTCTATCAAACCCTCCCCCAAGTCCTAAATTTGAGCACCCAGCAGGGTCTATTGCCGCCGAAACAGCTTTAAAAGGGCTGATTCAGCAACTTGAAGAGGAAAAAAGAAACAGTAAGAAGCAAGATACTAAATCCCAGTCAAAGTGTATTCATTATCTTCAACTTATTAAATCCATCTGTAGAGTAAATCAATGGCCGTCTGAGAAAATCGAAGCATTATGCCAAGTTTTATTAACTATCACTCGTACTTCGGATCAGTATTTGGTTGTGGCTGCATTTGATGTTTTCGAGGCTATTTTCCAAGGATTGTCTGATGAAGCTATTGATGAACCGAAAATTATTAAAATTCTTGACATTATTGTTGATTTAAAGCCATCTGTCACTGATCAACATCTTGCCCCCGCTTGGTTAGCAGTTGTTGCACAAGCTGGGTCCTCATATGCCAGATTACAACCCACTCGATCATTTAGTCGCTTACCAAAGCTTTTTAACTTGGTTGTTGAATTCTTTCAATCAGACTCGAAAAATGTCCGTATCTCCGCATCTCAGTGCTTGGTTGCTTTGATTTCTACTTCTATTCCTGTTGAACTTTTAATGTCAAAGAACGCATCTGATAGTACTGATAAAGTCTTGACCAAATTGTCCGAGACTATATTTAGCCTGTTACACATTCAATATCATGGATCATGGCAAGAAGTTACTGAAGTTTTGGTGACTCTTTTTGACCAACTTCGTTGGAGATCTGCTCCTTATCTCATCAATGCACTTAAAGTTGTTGGCTCGCTCCGTAGTGAAGAGTCATTTGCTGATGGACGCGAATCTTCTGACAATGTTATTGCTGCTGCCATTCGAGCCTTGGGACCGGAAACTGTTCTAAAATATTTACCTTTGAATTTAGACCCCACTCTGACAACCTCCAATGCCGGTAGAGCCTGGCTTTTGCCTCTCTTAAGAGATAATGTCCAACATGCTAAACTATCACATTTCATTACTGAATTCGTTCCCTTGAGTGAAAAGTTTGTTGCAAAGGTTGAACAATTACAAGATGAGGGAGAGAGTAGTAAAGATAGAGGCATGCAAGTAAAAATATTTCAAACTCTTAATGATCAAATCTGGTCTCTTTTACCGCGTTACATGGACTTGCCTACTGATCTTCGCACTTCGTTTGACCAACCGTTTGCCGAATTATTGAGTAACGTTCTATATCAAAAAGTCGAATATCGTTCAAATATCTGTCTTGCTCTTAAATTAGTCGTCGAGAGTAATGTTGCTTATTCCGAGGGTGCCGTTGAGGATGATATTCTACTTCTGGAGAAGTTCCCTAAAAAGGAAGCTACGAAAAACATAGACTATTTGGCCAAAAACTACTCCTCCAAAGTGTTATCTGTTTTGTTTAATGTCTTCAGTCAAACTTCGCCGGAGTTTAGAAATTACATTGTTGAATGCATCAATGCTTATTTGGCTATTACATTAGTGGACGATGTGGAGGCTACTTTTAATAAAGTAGCCGCTCTCCTTCATTCATCTTTGGAGGAAGAGGTTAAGGCTGATGCTGATACCACTGCTGGCGCTACGCCTGCTAACAAGCAAGCTACTGCTATGTCCGGAACAATGCTTGATTTAGTGGTAGCCATGGCTCCTTTCCTTCCCGAGTCGTCTCATAATTCATTACTTTCAATCTTTGTCACCCTTTCTAAACTCTCTGACTTCCCTCAATTACAGAAAAAGGCGTTCCGTGCCTTTACCCGATTGACTGAAAATGAGGAGGGAGAGAATACTGTTAGAAAAAATATGGAAAATATTCAAAATGCATTTATTCAGCTTGGTGATAAAGTCTCCTCTCCCGCTAGAGGTGCTAAGTTGGCCGCTCTTAGTAGAATAGTCGAACTCATGTCATCCTCTGATCTCCATTTCATTCCCAGTATCTTGTCCGAAACTGTTTTATCCACCAAAGATGTTAACGAGAAGACCAGAGAGGCGGCATTTAACCTACTGGTTCAAATGGGGCGTAAAATGCAGCAGGGAGGTGTTGTTCAACACTCAAAGGTACCAAATATGGATGCTGATGCTCCTGATGTCGATGCCAGTTTGGAGGAATATTTCACAATGGTGTCCGCTGGTCTGGCAGGTACTACTCCTCACATGATCAGTGCCACTGTGACAGGATTGAGTAGAATTTTGTTTGAATTTAGAGATGATATCAGTGTTGATATGCTAAAGGAGCTTTCTTCAACGGTCGAACTTTTCTTAACGTCTAATAATAGAGAAATTGTCCGATCGACTCTTGGGTTTGTCAAAATCACTGTTATATCACTTCCAACTGAGATTGTCGAGCCTTCTCTTCAACAATTAATTTCCAATCTCATGGTTTGGTCTCACGAACACAAGGCTCACTTGCGTGCCAAGGTCAAGCATATCATTGAAAGATTGGTTAGAAGGTTTGGCTACGAAAAAATAGCTGCTAACTTTCCTGAAGCGGATCAAAAGTTGTTGACTAACATTCGTAAGACAAAAGAGCGTGCTAAGAGACAGTCTAAGAAGGAAGAAGAAGAAGAAGGTCAGCAACAGCAGCACCCACATAAAACTTCCAAATTCAGCAATGAATTTGACGAGGCGATTTATGGCAGTAGTTCTGATGACAGTGATCGGGAAGGCTATGATTCTGACGTTGAAATGGGCAATTCTCGAGGAAGTGGTAAGAAGCACCAGAAAACGCAGTCCCAAAGCAACCGTTATATTGTTGAAAATGAAGATGAGCCATTAGATTTGCTAGACCGTCGTTCTTTGGCGCATATATCATCTACCAAACCGCGATTGAATTCTAAACGTGAAATTAAGAACAAGTTTTCTCGAGATACTGATGGAAAGATTGTTATCAAAGAAGCTGAGAAGGAAGATAATATCGACATTAAGAGCGGCATCGATGCTTACGTGGAAGCTATGAAGAATGGTCCTATTCGTGGTCAACGTAACAAGCTGAAGTACAAGAGATCTAGAAAGCATAATCAAGATAGTGATGATGATGGAGATGATGAAGAAGTCAATGGTAATGCCAAGTTTGCCAGAGGCGGAGGTCCCAAAAGAAAGAATGATACTGCTGACCAACGAGGTGGAAAGCGAGCTAGACCAAATAATCAAAGACGTAAATTATAACGAGCTATAATTAAATATATGTTGATTGTGTTTTAAGAATGTGTAGAGTCTCTACCAAGGCTTGTAGTCTAGGTTTACCTGACTAACTTTCCTAGGAAGATTGGACGTGGTTAAAGGAAATAAATAATTATTATTATTTGATAGTATATCATTAGCATTCATAAAGTAAAACAGAAAATTGAGCTGGAAAACATTGGGCTTTTCTATCATGAGGAATAAAAAATAGAATTAAGGACAATAGGATTGCGGGTGATTCGCGAAACAGGCGATTTTGGAAATGTATAATATGTATCGAGAAGTTTGGGAGTAGGAGACGAATTGATTGACCTTGATCTAGGACCACAAAGTGCCGAAGATGAAGACTGAGGGGATCCGAAAAGCGTCATTTCAGTAAGAACTGGTGTTGCTGAGATCCGCTCAATAGGCATACTGGTGGGGGAGTCAGTAGATTCACGTGCAGGTATAGAAGACAGTGAGGATTTCCCCATAATTTGAAGCAACTCATCGGCAGAGTCGTTATTAGTATACAGCTGCCCAAAACAGGCATCATGTTTATTCGTTTTGTATGCAGATGAAGAAGAACTATGAATTGTTGGAGAAGGAATCAACATTGTACTGGAATTGCTATTACTACTGGAGCTAGTAGAGGGTGCTAATAGTAGAGATGCGATAGATTTATGACGGCGCCGTAATTTGATAGGTCGAGGGGCCACTACGGCCGTGGTGGTAGTAACAGTTGCGGTATCTGGTTTATGGCCAGTATAATCCAATTCATCAACAGTAACTTCGCTATTTTCATTACCATCTTCATATGCGTGGGTACGTTTTGTCAGACATTCTGAATTACTGGGCACCTGTAATTTGGAAGCGAGTTTTAAGGAAGCAGTTTCTGTGGAACTCATTAAATTGCTATATGAGTTTTCGGCGCTATACCTTCGTAGAGGTTAGAAATAATGACGGTAAAATATTTTTTTTTAACGGAAAATCGATTCTTCTGCACACCCGATATATATGGGTGTTGTCTTTCGACGGTCGTGATTGTTGTTTGTTGTCTCTGGTCAAATGGATCTTGTACGTGAGCTTCTCAAAATAGAAAATGCAGTTATTATTTATTTGCAGATATAATGCATTATATACACCGGCGATAACTGGCCGACCGGAAAACACTATCAAGTAATGAAATAATCTTTTTTTTTGCATCGTTTTAAAAAAAAAGCTAAAGTCACTTTTATAACCGCTACTCATTAATGTCAATGGAATCATCAGTGCTGTCAGGTATAATCGATGCCGAGATACGATGAAATTAGATAGCCAAACTCTAAATGCGTCCAAGGAGATCCAGAAAAGTGTGGGCAGGTCATAAATATTGGGTTGTGCGAATAAAGTTGAGTTGAATTAGCTAAAAGAAGTTACTCATATCTTGTGTGGCGTGATTTGAGAGGAATAGACAGTTCAAACGGGCCACAACACGTTAGGTTGGCCATAACAGTTCTCTGGCCAGAAAGATGGCTTGCGCAATGAAAATGCGCAGATCACACCTTCGACGTTTCTTATCAGCGCACGACTCAAATGCCAATCTATGATTGAGCATATTATAAGTGCAGGAATAGGTGTAGGTGTAGGTGTAGGTGTAAGTGATGGTGCATTGAGTCTTGAAATGAATAGTAAATAGAGTTGCTTATAAGGACTTTAAGAGAGAATTTCAGCACCACGAGAATATATTTTCGAGCAACGAACTCATGCTTACAGTGATTTGCATCATTGCTATCTGATACTATACAGTGCGTATGACGTAGATTATTATACCATTTTAAATAATAAAATTTGATCTATTTTAGCTGAAATTAGGCAACGCTTGCGAGTTCAAGATCTCGGAAAGAAAGAATCGGATATGACCTCTTGGACCCTGCATCTGGTTGTACCTGCATAGTATTTGCCGTCAGACCTGTTTGCAGTCCGATTCGGAGGTCCAGGCTGGAATACTCTCCTTGTCAAAACGAAAACATAAAACAGGCAGAGCATAAAACGGATCCAGGCAGAGCCCGGTCGCTTAAAGCATATTCTAAAATACAAATATTATTGATGTTATTATTATGACAATATTTAGAATTGTGGTAGTAGTTAGGCTTCGACTTCTTGGGGCTGGCGCTTCTGAACCACAAGAGGTTTACCGGTGATTCGTTCATAAATGTCCTTGACATCATCAGTTGTAGTTTCAAAGTGCGAAGTAGAATCATAAGACTTCGAAATAAAGACATTATCCTTGGAACCGTCTTCAACGGGTTCATATAGTTCGGCGATTCCCATGAGAGTATCGATACGCGGGCCGAGAAGTTTAAAGGCTGGTTCCAGCTCGAGATGGGGGGCATCTGTTTCTATGATAGTGGACACAATAGCAAGATAATGGTCTTTGACTGCTACATTATGAGCCGCAGAAACAACCGCAATATAGATATCATGCTTACGTTTGACTTGGTTTTGAGGAATGATAATCTGAAGAGAGTCGAGGTTGTCTGTGTTGGGAATTGGGTGATTGAGAATACACATAGCACGGATAACCTTATGGCCGGTCTTACGAACCTTATCCGGGAAATAAGTAGGATCACCAATAACCATCTTTGCCTTTGCAGTTTCATCACCTGAACGAACTCCTTCAACCTTGCCCGACTCTTTGTCGTAGACGACCTCGTCAATTTGCTTGTCAAGCATATAAGTACCACCGTAGATAGCTGACAATCTAGCAAATCCTTGAGGTAATTCACCCAATCCATATAAAGGATAAATATAGGGGGATTTACCGTAGCGAGCTACTGATTGAGCATAAAGGTTCAATCGGGTAAATGTCTCTCTAGCAGGATCTTTAAGATAATCATCAGTAGTCCAAAGAGCCATAGCATGGCCGACGAAATCACGAGTACCCGGCTCAAGACCAAATTTAAGATAAACTTCCGTCATGGTGTTCTTATCTAAATTCAGCCCTTGATGGGTTGATGGCTCGTCATCTTTATAGTTGCTGACAAATTCAAGGAACCGCTTCATACGACGTTTCTCAAAAAGACCCATTAGAGGAGAACGAATGGCCTCCATCTCACTAGCTGGAACCTTCGCGATTCTTCCATCTCTGTATACATAAGAGCCAGAGATTTGCTTGAATTCCAAGTAACGAGTGACATCAGTGTGGACCAAGATATTGGTCAATTCGCCGTTTGCCATGAGAAACTTTGGAATCAAGTCAACATTCCAATCACGATCACGGCCAAGACCTTCAGGAGTAGGTCCGGCAGGTCGGAATTTCTTATAAAGCTGAGTTAGATTGAGAGAAGAACTCTCACCGCCATAATGATCCTGACGATCGATATGAAGGACTTTTTTACCTTCGACGGAAAGCAAACCCGACAGAATACACTCGGTAAGACCAGTACCTTTAACGGTAAGAGGTTAGCAACAAACGGACGTAATAATAAGGTCCAGAAGGATGATATAAATAAACGGAAAAGGAAGTTGAGAATTGGGCACACACCGTACTCTTTGCTCAATCGGTTGTAAGTTGAGAATGGGCCGTGGTCTCCACACCCTCGATCGCTTGCTAAAGCTTCGTCATACATAGATCCTCCCGCCTATGCCTACGGTGGCCGACACCCAAATAGCCGACACACCAAAATACTCACCTAAAACAATGACGTCGTATTCCTCATCCATTGTAAGAGTTGTTGCTTTGAAGAATCAATTGAATTTAGAGCTGTTGTTGGATTGAAGCAGTTCTGAAGAACAGTGAGAGGTGTAAATCGCTCGGATGTTAGCGTATGTTTGTATTGACATGAATTGGCAATCTCCAGCCGTAGTATCGGTAAAGGCACCAAGAGCCAAAGGGCGGTCGGTAACCAGTTTCCAGTTGCGCTTTGTCAATGATGCGAGGCTGTGCAGAGGGCTGATCAACTGGGGAAATACGAGTACCGTGGGATGATACAGGCGAACCTATGGCTTAAATAGATAGACGGTAGTGGTAGGAGAAAGAAGAAGCGGTAGGAAGGTTCACACCATTCTACCCGGGGCTAATAATTTTAACAGAGGTAAAATGCAAAATAAATATATTCGCTTTCAATTATAATTACATAGTCGTTATTCGTAAAAAACTTGCTTCTTGGTGATATTAGCACGTTTGTTGAGTCCAATAAAATACATTTCCTTTGATTCTTTTCTTGATGCCGCTGGCTTGTCTCGTTTGACTTTTGAAAATACCTTTTTTAGACGTGCTTCTAGGAATTTATCTTCAGACCCGGTATAGAACTTACAAACGAAATTCCCCCCCGGTTTGAGGGTGTCAATGGCAAACATGAGTGCCGCATCGCATAAATCCTGGAGTGTGAGTGTTAGTAAATATACCGTGATGTCTGCCTCGGGCAATCACCACTTTCTGCCAGATCTAGGTTTATCTGTTACGTCGTTATGCCGTTACGCCGTTACATCCTCGCTACGTACGATACTTGCTCCATGGTCTCGAACTTGTAGCCCGCTGGTATTGGCCATCCTAATATAAGGGTTGTTAACACTTCTGAGCCAAAAGCCCGTAGATTGGGGGAAAGTTTCGCACATATCACTTAGCACCAGGTCCACTGAATTTTCACTTGTGGACGCATTAATGTCCTGATGAGAGGTGGTGGCATCTGCCACTGCATGACGTTCTCTATCAATGTAGCTCCGATTAGCCTCCTCAGGGTCGTCTATTTCGGCATCAGCATCGGGGTCGACAAGGGATTCATCGTTTGCTTCCTCTCCCACCTCTTTCAGAATCTTTCTAGGTGGAAACGGTCGTCCTAAATGGGGATCTGCTAGCAATTCCTTCAGCTCATTCTGCACTCTAGCACTCAAAAAGTTGCCTTGGATAACACTAACTCCTCGGGGCGGTTGACAAAGCAAAATGTCCAGGCCAATGACTCGACCCCGAGGAGCAGTTTTTTCCACTGCCACTTGTGACCATGAACCTGGAGCAAATCCCTAGACATCTTTAGTTAGATCTATGAAACCCTTTCGACAAGGTGGTTTAAATTAACCTACCAAATCAACCACCGTCATGCCTGGTTTCAACAACCGGAATTTATCATTCAGTTCAATTAATTTAAAAGCAGCTCGAGATCTTAAGTCGAGAAGTTTGGCTTCTTTTGTGTAATGGTCTTTCCCTTGTCGATTCAACCATTTGTTGGATGACGCTGACCGTTTAGCGAGCTGGCTCGAAGCAAAGCTAAAAGTCCGCGAAGATGCGATTGCCTTGACAATGATCCGAGAAAACCCCAATTTGAAAATAGATGGCTGTTTCAGCAGGAATACCATTTCTCGTCTACCATTGATCATCAGGGGACGATTCGGCTGGATGTAAAACAGCGAGAAATCTGAGCTGCGTCTTGAGTCCGCATTTGCGCGTGGTGAGGCTTCTCGTGCTTCGAGGTGGGCATATTCAGGGGTAACGGAACAAAGGACCCTGCGTTATCCTCTCTTAACCTCTACAAGAATCCATTGCTACTTTACGTCCGGATTATAAAAAAAATTAAATTAGATACTTCTTCCTACTTCTATAATAAGCTCAGGTAAGAAGAACTGCCTCTTTAGCTTCCGGCCAGTTCAATTCCTCGTATCATTCAAATGGCAGATAGAATTTATGGATATACTCATAACCACCACTTTCTAGATGTCTACTTAAATCTTAAAAGTCCCAATCGAGTGAATTTCGAAGCTAAACAGTGACTCTGCTACCGATATAGCCATATCTGATTTTATTCTCCGATATGGGACCAGCAAACGTGACAATACATACAAGTAGTCCGAGATCATCTTCTTGGATCTGAAAGTTACAATATGAATCAGCAGAAGTGGGCGGTCATTGCGCTTCGCATCCTACATTACCAAGAGCTGCTTGCTTTTCGGTAAGCAGAAGTCATCTTCAGATGCTCGGGCATGGTCACTCTCACGCTTGTATTGGTGCCTAATAAAGTTGACGGGAGGAGATTACTAGAATCTACTGAATCGACCTATTTAAAATTGATGTTGTGGGACTTAAAGAATATCCTTCATCTCCTTCTCCGTAGAATCGTTCAGTTTTCAGCCAAATATTCCCAGCCGTCTCTCCTACAATGGACATTTAAAACAACTCATTTAACTGATCTTACCCATATCACCTACTACACATACTTAAATTGCTAGATGGCGTAACATTTTAGTAATATCAGATTTTCCTTAAGTATCCATTTTACTCTCAATTGATCAAGTAATGTAAGCAGATAGATTTCTAGGCACTCTTGTATTTGAATTTAATCCCTGCCCTTTCTCCCTGGTAGCTGGAATGTTACAGGTTATAAATCATTCTCTCCGTGGTAAGATTGTGTGGAGCGTGCAATCCAATGTCTGTGTGCAAGGAACCTGTCCCTGAATTTTTTTATTTGAAAAGCAAAAACGCTAGCATTTTTTAATCTATGGATTTTAGCAACTCATAGCTATGTCATAATTCCTACTACTGACGCCTTCTTAGCCAACTCAACAAGCTCATTAATATCAGGAACTTGAGGTGGACTCGTCCATGCTTGTATTGCAAGCTCTTTATCCGGTGACGCCAGAACGGCCGTGATAAGCAGCTGCTCGTTGTTTGGAAGTATTTCTCCTCTAAGCTGAGGTACCAAAGTCCTTGGGAACATCACATTAGTATTTCCCTCGGGTTTATGGATTCTTCCCATTCTCTTTTCTATAGATAAATCAAGAATACCACTAATATCGTCACTGGCAACGATTAAAGCCGACCCCTCGCTGTCCTGTCTGATGTCTCTACCAAAGTCTGCAAGTGGAACGCAGAACCCTCCTTCAATCGTTGATAATTGCCTTGGAGACTTAATTTTATGGACCCGCAGCTGCCATAATCCACTAGGAATAAGCCAGGTATCAACCTCAACATCGTTCCATGGCTGCCAATGTGAGTACAAAATAGACCCTGATATTTTAGCAATAGTACACCTCTCACGGACTCTAAAATAGGCGTTATCATCCGAAAATCCAAGCATATTATCGAAAACTCCAATATCAAATCTTCGATAATCAGACTCTACACTGAATCCGTATCTTGTGGAATAGGCAAATTTGTTGTACTTTTCTGCCACAAATCGCATGTCCTTCCTCTCCGGTCCCGATACTAGCATCACGGTATTATTTGGATTGTGGACGAACACAAACCCAGGAATTGTTGATGGTACCGGCTGCTTCGAGTGTTGGAGATTAAGTTCTTTTGCTGACCAGAATGGATGTGTTTCTGGCAGAGCAAGAGGCAAAAAAGCCTTCATTGCCCAGTAAGGTGAACATGCAGAATTATACCCCTCAGAGAAAAACGTATTTGGATAACAATAGCCAATAGACAACAAATTAGTATTCAGTAGAGAAATGGGCTGCGTGGACCACCATCTGAGATTCCGTAAATATAATCCTTTAATGACACCCCATGGCAAAGCCTCTTCGTTTGCAAATGCTAATCCGCCCCAGAAACTACCACAGGCAAACCGATACGTCAAACTTCGCCCATAAGGCATATTTGACCCGTCGTCGGCAAAGAAGTTGATGAATTCACTGGCAAATTTCCTACTTCTTTCTCTATATTTCTCGCATCTTTCAGTATCGTCTGGTTTTAATGCACAATATATCAGTCCATAAAGATGCATGGCAAACGGGTTATAATAATCCATTCTATATAATTCACCTTCGGGATTTCCATCTCTATACCACCCTTCATCGATGTAATACATATCAATATTATCAAAGCTTTCATTGCTAAGTTCCTCTTTGTCGTAGGAAGTCCCAATTCGATTCAAGCCTAGATCTATTAGCACTCGGAAAAAATGCCAGTTACAGTCCGGCATTTTATGTTCTCGGCCCATTATCAAATATCTACGGACGTTCTTTTTCGTCTCCTCGGTCAAGGGGTCCCAGAACTGCTCGGGAATAGTAGCCAATGCAAATCCAATGGCTGCTAACTCTACCTGTCTCTGGTCAACGTCTTCTATATCACCCCAGTATTCCGGATGGTTGGGATCGGTACCACTTGAAATTCCTCGGTTAAACAACTTCCAGTTATCGAAGATGCCACCTCCCAGAGTATATGATACAAGACCCCATAATGGCCGAGCAAACCCTTCCAAAGATATGGCAGCCCTATCAAAAATGGCTCCACTTTGATCTATTTGAACTGTTGCACCCTCAGCGGAAAATGCTGCAGTCAACGGGTCAAACAAGCTGAAGAGTGCCTTGACAACATCCTCCCGGCTTGCGAAATTGTTACCTGCAATTGGAGAAAATTTAGAAGTCATCTGTGAATCAGGTAACAAAATTAACAAGAAGGAATTGAGGGTGGAAATGACCAGATATATATATATGTATCGAAAGTTGATCGACCAGTGTGGGGTACGGAGAAAGGCCCGGGGGTTTTTCCGGATATGGGTTGGGGTTGGATCCAGTGCGAATAGCTAGCTGGTGCTTCAATTCAAAGCTTCGTGAGGCTTTGAATTCGGACACTTCATACTGTATAGGAGATTGAAAAAAAATTACATTCGAGCAAATGATGCCAAATCTCAGCAATGTTAATCCGATCTCGTGAATCCTAATTCAAAGGGTAGCCACACACGCTGTCGGTCTTTGTTGCTGGTGCGGCTCAATGGATATAAATCTATTAAGAAATTGTTCAATTAATAGTTGTATTCTTAATATAATGTTTAATATAACGAAAATATCAGTGAAATATCAGCAGTAAGTAGGATGAAATGGTATACGTGCACTGTATAGTTTTTTGCTATCCGAACTCTTAACAACCTAGTATACTCTTTCAGTTTTGGCTAATCAGTCAACATTAACAAATACAAATTCAGGGGGTAGCCGCGTACGCGGTCGCGAAGATAATAAATATATTTTTGCATCACAGCGCATGGAGAAATTTTTTTTGATTGACTATACCGAACCCGGTTCTTCTTAACCAACGTATAATCGGGATAGAACTCGAAACAATGTCGAGACCGGAATATACAGCTCCTCCGGAGATCTTTTATAATGATAACGAATCCAAAAAATATACTACTTCTACACGTGTCCAACATATTCAAGCCGAAATGACGTTACGAGCATTGGAATTACTAAATGTACCCCCAAGTCAACATATTCTTGATATAGGATGTGGGTCTGGTCTATCTGGAGAAATTCTTACTGAAGAGGGTCATAGTTGGATTGGCATGGATATTTCAACCTCGATGATCGCTAATGCAATTGATAGAGAAGTTGAGGGAGACTTGTTCTTGGCTGATATCGGTGGTGGTGTTCCATTTCGAGCTGGATCCTTTGACGCTGCTATTAGCATCAGTGCTATTCAATGGCTATGTAACGCCGATACATCAGTTGCGAATCCGAAGAAACGGTTGATGAGGTTTTTCCAAACATTATATGCATCATTGAAGAGAGGAGGCAAGGTTGTTTGTCAATTCTACCCATCAAATGAGAAACAAACCGACGCTATCTTAGGTGCAGCCAAGATGACTGGTTTTGCCGGAGGTCTAGTTGTAGATAATGCGGAATCAAAGAAAAATAAAAAGTATTATCTTGTTCTTGCTGCTGGTCAAACTGATGCTGATCAGGAAATCAATCTTGATGGAATTAAAATGGACTCGGCTGTTACCGCTTCTAGGAAGCAACGACGAAATAAGGATGAGTCTCGTAAGGATTATATTATGAGGAAGAAGGAGCTTATGAGGAAAAGAGGCAAATCTATTGCTAAAGATAGTAAATTCACTGCTAGAAAGAGAGGTCCCAAGTTTTAAATATTTTCTGCATTTTTTCTGTTGTTTCATTAAATCTATTTATTTCTTATATTTATTAAATATTGCTGTGATTATTATATAATTAAACCACTTTATTCACTTTGCTTATATAGGACATTCCCAAATTTGTCTCTATCAACAACTTTCGTGTACTAAAATAGCGTTAGAAGCCAGAAATACTCCAACTCTCGTTTGTCACTTACATCTACATGAGGATCATATTCGCTCCACAGCGTACATGGATACATATACTTATGGCGGTCGTACCATGATCGATGGACGACCTTTGTCAATGATACGTTTTCATTTTCAAGATTATTCAAATCGAAAAGTGGTCCCTGTTTTGTTTTAATCTTCTTAATTTGGAATTGATACAGATCAAGATGCTATGGATTTAGTTAGTACCAGAGATACAACAGCATTTGATATTGATATGGGTACAACTCACGTGTGGTATTATAATATTATGTTTGACGAGCATGATATCGTCGACTGTACCTCGATGAAATATTTTATTATTCTTACGGGTCTTTTCCAATATCATCCATACTGGATCGCCCTTTTTGATCTCCACCGAGCTGGGCACGTCTGTTCCATCATAATACACAAATGGGAACCTTATTAGCTCTTGTTTAATTTTATCATGCTCTCTGGAGTTTATAATTTCCTGAGCTTTTAATGCTTCAAGTTCTTGCTGGAGCTGCTTTTTCGTTTTTAGGGCCGATGTGTCGATTGTTGAGTCTCTTTTGGGTTTTAAGCGGGTGATTGTTATTCCTGTGTCTTCCTCTTCTTCTTCTTCTTCTTCATCGTTAAATGATAGCTTGGAATGTCCTCTTTTCTTATTGGCCACCGAGGCTTTCTTTGACTTTCTTTCGTGGGACAAGTCAGGACTAGAAGGTCGTTTGCTGCCACTTGAATCTGGCTTCTCGGGCGCGGAACCTACATTCTCGGGGGCTTCCGACTCTTCTTTTCTTCTACGAAGTTCTTTCAGACTTACGAGTCCAACATTTAAATTCATTGCTGGATTCTTAATGGTGAACCTTTAGCTTGGCTTGGTACTGTCCGTGCTCTGAATATCGGACCTTAGTCATGTGACTTCACAAAGCATTTATTCCCGCGTCTCGTCGAATATGATCTCTACGAACCAAGCGAGACCGACCACCCCTGCTTTACATCTACAAACATGAACCTCGAACGAGAGACATGTAAAGGAAAGATAAAAGCCACTGCTTTGGAGTATCTGGCTTATATGACACGGGTGCCAGCGACTTTTCGTGTCATTAATTCCATCTCCAAAGTCAAAATCTACTTGGATGTTAGGGAACTTGGCTGAAAAATTTCAGCACCATAGCATACAGTTAACGAATGATCTGCCGATGTATTTACCGCTTCCAGCAAACCCTTGAGAGTCATTCCAGGCACTCCTTGTACTACTTCGCTATATCGATTCTTCAACAAATATCTTTTTAGGTTAATTTTATTTTTTTCGTTTTCTTTTCTTTGATATCTCATTTTCTTATTCACAATGCCTCTCAATGCATTAGAACGAAATCGTCCAAATTACTTTGGAGCTGGCCCAGCTTTACTTCCTACAGAGGTTCTTCAACAAGCAGCGGTTGAACTAATTCAATATGACGGCCTTGGTGTAGGTCTAGGCGAAATGTCCCATCGCTCTTCTCAAGCAATTGATATTATCAATCGTACAAAGGAAAAAATCATCAAACTTCTAGATGTCCCCGACACTCATGAAGTTTTTTTTGGCCAAGGTGGTGGCACTGGTGGATTTGCTGCCGTTGCTGGTAACTTATTGGCTGCACATGCTCAAAAGACTGGTAAAAAAGGAATCGCCAATTATGTTATCACTGGATCTTGGAGTCAAAAGGCTGCTGAAGAAGCTGAAAGATTAGGAGCCGATGTTAATGTTGTAGTTAATTCTAGAAAGTTCACTGAGAATGGGAAATACGGAGTCATTCCTCCTCAATCACAGTGGAAGTTCACGCCTGATGCGGAACAGATTGCTTATGTCTACTACTGTGACAATGAGACTGTGGATGGAGTTGAATTCAGTTCTCCTCCTCAAGTTCCTGAAGGGGTGGAACTAGTCGCTGACATGTCGTCCAACTTCCTTTCTAAGCCAGTGGATGTCTCTAAATATGGTCTTATCTTTGGTGGAGCGCAGAAAAATATCGGAATTGCAGGTATCTCCCTTTATATCATCAAAAAGAGTCTCCTCAACCATGCTCCTCTTGAGAAACTGCGTCAATTACAGATCCCCATTATTCCAATTTTCCTTGATTTCCCGACTCTTGTTAAGAACAACTCCGCTTATAATACGCTTTCCATCTTTGCGCTTAGAATTGTCGAACTGAATGTCGACCATCTTCTTGCCAAAGGAGGTCTCAAAGCTCAAGGAGAAGAAAGTGAACGCAAAGCTGACAAAATCTACACCTTACTGGACAAGCATGCCGATATCTATAGAACTCCGGTTGCCAAAGATGCCCGCAGTCTTATGAACATTGTATTCACCATCCCTGGTGAAGGCAAAGAGGAGACATTCCTCAAAGAAGCAGCTATTTGGGGACTTACGGGTCTCAAAGGTCATCGTTCGGTTGGTGGTATCCGAATCTCGAACTGTAAGTTAGCTTTTTTTTTTATTTTTTTTACCTTTTGGCCCGAGTTGGGCCATACCATTGGCATTACTAACATTCCATCTAGACAATGCGGTCACCGAAAAGAGTATTGAGCTCCTGGTGGACTTTATGAATGATTTCGTCAAACAATAAATATTCTACATATAATATAATACTAGCCGATATACACACTTGTTATATGTAAGATTAGCTTATTACTAAACATCATATGTAGCACTGGCTGATATAACAGCCATATTACTACACGTCAAGATGGCTCATATAGTATGTCAGAACCTCCTCTCTTTCATCTTCATCCTCTCCGTCGGGAGAACCTCTATCCAGATAGCAATAAAGTATCACCGCATACTGATTACATATTCCAACTACAATTCTCTTCACAACATTTGTAATTTGAAGAACATTGGATAAATCTTTGACATTCACCGTGACATAGGAAGTTTCTACTTTCTCGGCCACAGGTGATGCTGTGGCACTACTTTCTCCTTTATCATCTGGTACTACTAATGTACCATTTTCATAAACTGTTTCAACCCTTAAACCATCTCCTTCAATTTGGAATGAAAGACGTCCTTTATGATCTATTGTAATGCGAACGTGTGATCCAAGACCCTTGAGTTTATCGATCAGCTTGCTTACTTCACTCATGGGGTTCGGCAGCTCCAAATAAAAATCCGGCACGGGGCACTGTGGCTCCTGGATGGCCAAGGATTCATCTCTATGTACTAATCGGACGGGAAACTCGTGTCGAACGTAGCTGATATCATACCCAGCAATAGCATTCTGTTCAAATTCAATTCTCAACATTGGCAGTTGGTCATGCTTGGTAAGTTTCAAATGCACTCCATCCACACCGCGTCCGCCAGCGTCGTAAGACCGGATTGAACGGTATAAACTATCGATATTTAACTCGAGAATAATGCAATTATCTTCATTTGACGTGACAACATGTTCATCGAACATCAGGCTCGTCGGATGTACACTCCACAATTGAGTACTATTTTTGTCTACAAGAGAAACCATCCGGATCTCATCTGGCGAGAGATGGATCTGACATATCTTCCTCAAGCTAGCTAATGCGCCACATATATCTAGAAGGAAGATGTTAGGACTGAGTGTATCTATAGTCCTTTAGCAGCCGAGACGGGTAGGTCTGCTTCCACTGGAGCGAGCAATAGCACGGGGAATCGCGTTTGGCGAGCAAGAGAACGAACCTTTAAAAACTGCAGCATTCTTCAAACTGGCTTTAAATTTCATACTCGATACAAGGAGAAACGAGTATACAGAGAGCGGTGGTGAACTGAATAACGCAGAAAATGGAAAATAAATTGGTTATAGAGCCTCGTCTTAGCCCTGCATTTGATCATGCAAGATAGCGGTAAGGACTGAACTGTCCTAGAGACTTTTATTGAATAAAACTTGGGCTCAAATTTAGACCGGAAGGGTACTCTGGTAATGTCTAACGAGTCATATTCGTCTGTAGAACTGAACTAAAAAGGTTGACGAAAGAATAAGCTGAGTTTACTTTTTTGAAATTAAAGAATGCCTCTGGAAAACCAAGATATTGGCAGCACTTCAGGAGATACCCAAGTCTGTCCGTGGTGGCTAGTTCAATCGTCTTTACAGATATTTTTACTTTTATATAGTCTCTACATCATTACAAACTGACATCTTGGTTGCTATAATGATCTAAAATAATTCTATAAGTAAAACTCGGTGAAAACCCACCAATATTGGTAATGTAGATATCGATATGTTCTGGTGCCACATAATCATAAACCGGATTCATCACTTCCACCTCATCCATCAGTCCGGTATCATTAAATCCGATTACTTTGCCGGTATCACCAACCTCAATTAATTGATCAATATCAAATGGATATAGGGGTGACAATTTATATAATCCCGATACGGCAAGTACAGGAACACGATATTCTTTGGCACTTTCACACACTAATGCCACACCCGACGATGAAACACATCCGCCATTAGCTAGTACTGCACGAGTACCGATAATAACCTTACCGACTCTACTCATGACCGCAGAAGTCGCAGTATCAGGTATAATTACTGTATGAACTCCAGCTTTGGACAACTTTAAGGCAAATTCATGTGAAGCAGTGATCTCGTTAGGAAATCCTTCTGCCACTAGAACCGTGAAGGTCCGTTTTTGACTTGCTCGTAATAGAAACTCCAGTACAGTGTTTGAATTAGGACTCGGGGTTAATAGTACCTCGTTTTCATGAATCATATCTACGCTCATTCCAGCAATAGAATCGTCAATATTTGATATTTCATCCAACAGTTCTTGAATCCCTTCTATAATATCAGCCTTCGTATCTCTATGGGCCCTTCTAGAGTCGTCATTCGATAATGCATTTGTTGGTTCGGTGGTAGGTGATTTATCAACCGATAATAGTCCAAACATAGAAGAAGTTGAAAAGTCCAACACTGAGTCTAACTGACTATTATTATAATTCTGTGTATGAACTTCATTAGCATTGCCTTCGCCGACTTCTCGGATAACGGCTAGAACTCTACGAACGACATTACCCACTACGAATTCCCGTGGTTGAGCTTGGATCAGACTTTTACCCAGTGCCCTTACATCCTCAATTAATTTAGAAATTTGGTTCCATTTTGATGCTGATACATAACGCAGTAACAGGTGGCCACAAGCCAGTCCAACTGATTTAGATCCGGTGATTTGACATCGTTTTAGTTGACTAAGGATGACCAGTTAGTATTGTAACCGTTATCGATTGAAGTTTGGGAGTTTACTTACGCTATAAAGGTAGCCACCTGGGTATGGATGTCTCCTTTATGGTGAACAATTCCCGTGGATGACATTATCAACAGGAATAGATGTAAGATGGCATAAATGAGGTATGATGGTGATGGTGTACGGGGGATCAATAGATGAAATAGAGAGTAATAGGAAAAATTCCTGAGGTACGGTTCTGCGCCTTTACATATGCGGCTGGGATTTTATTGTGAGCGAACCAGCACAAATAATAATAATAATAATTAATTAATATTAGTTATAGCTGAGATTAATAATTGTATATGATATTAAACGATGATACATAAATTAGGAGAAATAAAAAAACATTATTATTCTGGTCATTTGAACAAAGTTTCAAGTGTTCCTATAGTTTTAATATTCTGGTGGTGGAGTTGTTTCTCCCAGTTTATAGAAAAGCCGCTTCACCATCCAGTCACTCTCAAGACTTAGCAATATCCATTACACAAAACTTGAATAACGTCACAAAACGGACCTACTGCCGGTCCACCGTTCAAATATGACTTATATATTTATTAAGACCGTTGCAGGAGTCAAAGACATTGGGTTAAACATAGACACCCCAGAGTCGACGACTGTATCTCAACTCATAGCTCTAATTCATGCCAAACTACCTCCAGCAGTGGCTAAATCGACATATGTGAGCATGCAAAGCGGCGGCATAATCAGTCAAGACCATAGCAAGACCCTTGGAGAACTATTCCCAGATGACCCAGATTATCTGCTACTTCGGTTAAATGCTTGTCTTTGTGGGGGCAAGGGAGGGTTCGGATCGATGCTCAAATCTCAAGGCAAGAAAAAGAGAAAGAAGGGACCCCGACGAGAAGAAGAGAATGACAGTTTCCGCACGTTAGATGGTAGAACTATGAAGAGTATTCGCCAAGCAAAAGAGCTTTTGGGTCATTTGGAGAAATTTCCTGAACTGGAGCAGCAAAGAATTGAAAAGAAGCGCGCTAAGTTACGGGCCATTATCGATTCTGCCAATAGGATCGAGGGTCCAGGATCGAGCTCGACAAGTAAGTTTGCCGACACCGAGTATCTTGACACTTCTGAAAGTTTAATAGCCGATGTGAGAAAGGCAGTTATGAAAGATGATAGTGAAGACGAGCATTCCGATTCTGAGGCATTATCTGGCACGTCGGTGAAGTCTTCATCTTCGTCTATAACCGATGAAGAAGCTGTAGGATCTGTAATCAGTGGGAAGGGTAAAGAAAGAGTTGGTTTTGTATCTCCACCATCGACACGGCAGCAAGTACATGAGCAAGTACCAAAAGCGGTGAATTTCTTTGACGACGGAGGGGAAGACTCGGAAGATAATGAATAGCTACTGGGAGAGCTGCTAGAATATCTACTAGGATAGCTGCTAGAATTGCTAATAGAATAGCTGCCAGAACAGCTTCTAGAACAGCTTCTAGAACAGCTACTAGAACAGCTACTAGGACTACTAGAACAACCCCTCGAAACAGGCACTCGAACAGCTGCTAAAATAGCTGTTAGTTTGTCATCAAGCTCTTTATCTATTAGGTATTATATATTTATTATTCTAGTTTCTCCTCAAATGTCACTGCTTCAGCAGAAACAGTTGCTAGTGTATTACCAAGTTCTTTATCCATTTTGTATTATATATTTATTAGTTTCGTTTCTCCTCAAAGGGCCGCTGCTTCTGCTAACAAAGACCAATCAACAAGGCTACATACAGCTAACTAATTCGATTGAATTGGTGGACAGCAGAAATATCATGGGGCTTTATGGCCGGGGCTTTATGGCCGTTGAACAGAAAAGCGGGGATAACCACACTCATAGATCGAACGCCAAGATTACCCCTTATGCCCCTACACAATATGCTGCAAATCATTGGCAAATATGTTGCCAATTGGTGATGCGCAGTTCGGCCGAAGCTAGACTCGGGTAATAGCTTAGCCACTAACCCGGTACCGGTCATCTTGTCCACGTCTTTTCTATGTCCCAACAGTAATATTGCCTGTCGTTATAGCTCATTCCTGAAAAGGACTCATTTCTCTACGTTATCGTAGGTTTCCTGGTCTCCTTGAGCTAGCTTTCTTTTGCAGACCGGAGATAAAGTCATCCCCCGCAACCTCTGCACTCCGCATCATTAATTCTTAATTAGAGTTGACATTAGCCTACTACATGTGAAGCGAGCTTATCTATGCAGCCGTAACCTACTGCTGAAAAGTCTGTGTCCTATCGGATGAAAGGATCATGAAGATCAAAGAATAGATCTCCTACCTATTCAGTTCATTTGGCGATCCAGCTCGATTTTCTTGTAACCCCCACTAATCAGACGCTTTTCTCCGGTTTTATGGTTAAAAGAGAGTCCGCTGAGGGGGGGGGGGTTAAGGCTACGATGAGGTGGTCGAGGGAGTCGTCATCATATAAATATTGGTATATATTCTTGTAGAAATTATATTTCGTGCTCTATATATCCTGTACAAAACTTGACTTTGAATTCAAGATGGCATCAGAAAATTATGTGGCATACGTCGAAGATGAGAAACCAGACCTATCTCTCCAATCAATCAGACGATATCTAGGATCGCGTCTCACCACGCTATTTCAATTACCAGAGTCAGATATGAAGGCTCTGAACCCACTTCCTGCCTTGAGAGTAATGAAATTAACACACTGGAACTGGTATATGATGGGTTTCTTAGCATGGACTGTGGACGCAATGGATTTTTTTGTTGTCTCTTCCTCTGCTAGTGCTATTGCCAAATCCCTAGATGTCACTATACTAGACATTACTTGGGGAATGACTCTGGTATTGATGTTTCGTTCAGTTGGTGCGGTTATATTTGGTATTGCTTCTGATACCTGGGGTCGTAAATGGTCCTATATTGCTTGCTGTCTGTGCTTCGTCGCTCTGGAAATCGGCACTGGCTTCATCACCTCTTATAAGCAATTTTTGGCTGTAAGAGCATTGTTTGGCATATCTATGGGAGGTAAGGAGATTAAATTATATTATTTGTTTAGGAACTTGATGTAGCTGCTCTCTTACTAACTCATGAAACAGGAATGTATGGTACTGCTGTTGCTACTTCTCTAGAGAATATTCCGGCAAAGAGTCACTCGTTGATGTCGGGTCTTTTCCTTCCTGGATATAATCTCGGATACATTTTAGCAATTGTCTTTTATAGGGCTTTTCAATATACCGACGGTGGTGAAGGATGGCGTTCATTATGTTGGTTCAGTGCTGGACCGGCTGCTCTACTCGCTGTTTGGAGATTATGTTTTCCAGAAGGAGAATACTTCCTCAAGCTTAAAGAGAGACGTGACTTTGAAAGAACCAATTCTATCAATCAGACGAAAGAAATTAAAAAGGCCGTTGCCAGCTATTGGCTTGTTTTTGTATATTTGATTTTCTTGATGTCTGGATTCAATTTCATGTCTCATGGTACGATGGATTTATACCCTACTCTACTTCTAACACAAGCCAAACTTGACACAAATGCTAAAACTATTGTCATGGTTGTTTCCAATTTAGGAGCAATTGTTGGCGGTGTCGTATTTGGGCAGTTGTCCGAATTACTTGGTAGAAGATTATGCATTGTCATTTGTTGTCTCTTTGGCGGTGCTTTCATCTATCCTGCTTTCTTATCTTCTAACGAGGCAGGCTTGATTGCGGGGTCCACTCTATTAATGGCCGGCGTATTCGGTGCCTGGGGACAAATTTCCATCCATCTTTTCGAGCTTTCACCACCAAATTATAGAACGTTTGCCGCAGGACTTTCTTATCAATTAGGTAATCTTGCTTCTTCCGCATCCGCTACAATAGAAGCCACGCTTGGCGCCAAGTTTCCTATCGAAGGAAGACCGGGTGTATATAATTATGGCTTGGTAATGTCAATTTTTAGTGGAGCGGTATTTGCGTTTGTTATAACCTTGATATTTTTCGGTCCAGAAAGGTTTCATAGAGATTTATATGAAACGGTTGTACTTGAGGATGACAAACTCCGTGATGAAGACTTTTCTGAAAAGGCGGAAATTGAACATGAAGATTATGTTACCCAGGTTTAATGTTTTGTAGTTTTAGATAGTTGAATGAATGTTGTAGTTACGTATGCTGGCTTATCGTTACCCACGCTATTGAATGTCATCAGCCACTTTAAAGAACCATCGGAAAATGACAGGAGAGATCCGAATAAAAAAATAATTAGCAATAAAATTATATAATACATATCAATTCTGAAACAAAAACTGCATGTCCGCAGGTGTAAGTTTATTCATTGCGGCATCGTCCGACCCAATCGTAGCCTGAATCATTCGAGCTTTTTTCTCTTGTAATTCGATGATTCTCGACTCAATACTATCTTCAATAACCAAACGAGTGATTTTCACCGGTCTATGCTGTCCAATTCTGTGAACACGGTCCCCACTTTGCCATTCAACAGAGGGATTCCACCACGGATCGAGAATGAAAACTTGAGAAGCTTCACAAAGATTGAGTGCTACACCGCCGGCTTTCAGTGATACTAAAAAGACTTCAACTGATGGAGTATTCATGAAATGGCGAATTATATTGTCTCGTTGTGTCGGCGACATGCTACCTTGAAGTTTGACGGTCTGGAACCCTGCTCTCTTTAGCCTCCATTCAACAAGATCCAACATACTGGTAAATTGGCTGAACACAATCGACTTGATTGTCTGCTTGTCACTGCGTAGCTTATACAGCTCTTCGACAAGACCTTCAATTTTGGTGGACGATCTCCACCCACCAGTCATGTTGATTCTGTTAATAATACTGCCTTTCTTGACGACTTGCTCATCGACTTCAATAGCTGGAGCAGAAAGATCGATTGTTAACTGAACATGGCAGACTGGGCATTCTAAATCAGACTCGTTTCCTGTCCACCCTTCAACATATTCCTTAATACAAAGTCGACAAAAAGTGTGATGGCAACGAGATTTAATCGCATCCTCAGCTTCATCATCGCAAATTTTACAGACTAACAGATTATTAGCATCGGATTCACCCTTTCTGGACCCAACATGTCGCCGTAAAACAAGATCTGGATGATCGGCTATTTGCCTCATTCTAGTGATTAAAGTGAATATATTGGCATAGTTGTTTAAAACCACTCCCGAATTGACATAGGTATTGAATTTACGGTTAGAGTCCGAATACACTGATGCGTACAAATCCTTTTCTTCCTCGTTAAAATAATCACGACGAATCTCAACTACTCGAGGAGGTAAACCTAAATCATCGGCACGCTCAATTTTGGTCCTTCTCAACATAATTTGACTCAAAAGAGCTCTCATGTTATTCATGGCTATACCACCATCTCCTGAAAACCCATATCTCTGAATATGTTTAAGCAAGGAATGGTTAAAGAAATTAACGTGTTGCATAACAACATGATTACAAACATTGCAACGAGAAGAATTAGTGAAATTCCATGTGTGACTTGCACAATCACATTTTGTACAATAATAGTTGCAAAATGGTTCAATGTTCAGGAATCGAATGAGCGAATAGATTTCTCCAATTCGGTTTTGCAAAGGAGTGCCGGAAAGGCACAACCGATGATTTGCTTTCATATTGAATACGGCACGAGCAGTATTTGATTGACGATCTTTAATGTTGTGGGCCTCATCAAGAACAATTCTATTAAAATGGATTTGATGGAGCGGAGATTTTTCTTTTACGATTCCATTTTTACGACGAAATCCACTTTGTTGCTTACGGTATACTGACTCCAGAACTGCATAAGTGGTCAGAATGACGTTAAAAGATTCCAAGTGTTCAGTATCCGAGCTACGATTTTGACCGTGATACAGTAGGACAGACAATTTGCCTTGAGTATGCATATCGATTTCATTCTTCCATTGGATGAGAGCAACAGTTGGAGCTACAACTAATGTCGGAGGAGCATCGGATGGGTCTGACATGAACAAAGCAACTGTTTGGATGGTTTTACCCATTCCCATTTCATCTGCCAAAATGCCTCCTTTGTACAACCCTTTTTCTTGCTTCAAAAGCCAATTGAGGCCCTCTTTTTGGAATGGCAATAAAGTACAAGCCATTCCATCTGGTTGAGGAATTTGCTCTGGATCTATCTTGGGTCTATTAAAGATATCTTCAAAGATATTCTTCAACTCTGGGTGGTTTTCATGGAGGGAGGCGTTTGTCTTTTGAAAGATGACGACATGACGAGGAAGTCTTGGACCCCTAGAACGGGCGGTTCTGCGATTTGTACGACGGGCTGGTCTAGGTGCAGGTTCAGGTTCAGGCAAAGAATCATCAGGATCCGAAGGGTCGGCATCCTTGCTGATAACAATGATATCTTCTTCGTCTTCATCCTCATCCTCAATGGCCAGGGTTTCTTTGTACTCATCATCGTCATCTTCTTCTTGTTCTTCTTGTTCTTCTTGTTCTTCTTGTTCTTCTTCTACTTCCTCATCAACCTCATCATCATCACTAGACTCAAATGTAACTCGCCTCCTACCTTTAGATCTGGGGCGCGATACCGTACTTTTTGCCGTTTTAGCATTCTTTTCAGCCGACTTGGATAGTGCATGTTTGGCCATTTTCTTCGCTGTTCGACTGGGTCGGGCTTTTTTAGTTGGTGTGACGGCAAGAGCCGCGGCCTGTGCGCTTGACATGGGCATAGACAATAACTCGATATCCTCTTCATTGCTGGAAGGAGGAGTAGACAGTTCCGAAGATGACGAGTCGCCTAGATTTGGGGTGCTATCCATATTTGAGTTGTTGCTGGGGGTTGCAATAGGAGTCCTATTCTTAGCGTTGGGGGACTTCTTTGAAGTGCGTCGTGAACCACTGTTCCTGTCAGAAGTTCCATTTGTTTTTCGCTTTTTCTTTTCCGGAACAATAAAGCCACCTAATAAAAGTTAGCAGGGAATCTTTCAGTGGGAACTAACTGACAAGTTTGAGCGGACCTCCTCGTCTTACCGAGGAAAAGGACTTACCGGCTTCCGAGTCACTATCGGAGGTATTGAGTTCCACAACCTCATTTGACACTGAGATAAGGACGACGTCTGAGTTGTCACTATCAGCAAGAGATGCTCGGGCACTGCTACGGGTGGTACGCTTAACCATAGTGTTTTAATAGACAAAAAGAATCAGAGTAATGTTGAGTAATAACGACTTTGCTTTCTTTGAAATAGGACCAGCCAAGCTAATGAACTAGACGGGAACACAAAATTGGACCTAGCAAGAACCTCCAAAAGCTCTCTTCACAATAGAATCGAATATAATTTAGAAAACAGGAGGCAAATTAAGATCCCATATTGAATATCCATCTAACCCTATCCTTTATCTACTGATGGAACAATTGTTGTCTGTACACGGAGCAATAAAAAACATTTTTCACTGAGCCCCATGCAAGGCGAAATGAAAAGTTGCAGATTGACTTTATCACCGCGTAATATAGCACGTAAGATACGCGTGGCTATTGGGAGTTGGGACGTTAGTCATGCTTTGCTTAGCACGAGCCGAGGAGTTGTAAACAGGGTAGTAGTAGGCGCCTAGTCGGACAGAGAGTAGTCAACGTATTTCACTAGCTAGAGAGGTAAATGTAGCAGCAGTCGTTTGGATCAGCTAGCAATTGAGCTGATTGATTTTTGGGCAGCGACAATCTCATAATACATATTTTATCTAGCGTAGGTAGAAGGGTCGTAGTGGACTTTGCATCATGTTAGTCAACTAAGACAATGATAAATGACATATATATAATTCAATGGTTCCGCTACCATATATCGGTTGTTCAATTTAATAAGATAGTGCGCCAGGTCCAATATAGATATGGCCAGCATAGTTCCATTGTGTTTCCGTTTAGGTAGTTATAACAGGCAGGGCCCACAGGGCAGGGCCAGGTTTAATGAATGAACAATAGTATTTCGTGACAAGATGTCAAGAGCTCATCAATAACGTTTATACTAATATGTGTTTCAAAAAGGAGGAGACCAGCTGTCAGACACAACTAATATAAAACAATTCTAAATGCAATTAGAAAGGTTGGCCAATCATACTCCTCTAATAGAGAAACAATACGTCTTCATGAGACTGAGTCGACCAGTCGACCAGTCACTTGAGTGTATTTTCCTGTACGGGACATTAACTACATACTTATACTAATACTTATACTCTTACTCACGACTGCGCAAGATAGAATCACATTCGAACGTTATATTTAGCAAGACATTTATCATTAAAAATTAAATAAGAGATCATAAAATGACATAGTTATACGAAGGCATTTTTTTTTTTTTTGGTCTGCTTATTGAGGACCGTCAATGATAACCTTGACAGCCTTACCACTCATGACAAGTTCAAAAGCTTCTTTGGCTTGCTCAAACTTGACAGTGTGAGAAATAAGTTTCTTAACATCGACCTTACCAGAAGAGATCAGTTCAACGGCTAAAGGATAATCTCCATATCCGTATCTGAAAGATCCCTTGACAGTCAATTCCTTACCAATAATATTGGCAATGGGGAAAGTAACATCGGGCTTACCCATACCGACTTGAACATAAGTACCGCCGGGTCTAATCGCAGAAATGGCTGCATTGATAGAAGATTCAGCACCAGAAGCATCAAGAACAATGTCGGGTTGAACGCCAGCAGCAGCAATGACCTTCTTGGCGGTTTCAGCAGAAGTGTCCTTAATAGATGCCAAAACAGTATGGGTGGCACCCAACTCCTTGGCCAAATCCAATCTGTTTTGAACAATATCAATAACAGTGACAGAAGAGGCACCGAAAGCAGACGCAACGGCGGTGATCAAAAGACCAACGGGACCAGCACCGAATACGGCGACCTTAGATCCAGGACGAACACCAGCCAATTTACTGGAATGAACCCCTACGGCCAAAGGCTCGACTAATGCACCTTCTTCAAGAGAAACATGGTCGGGCAATTTCACACAGTAATCTTCAGGTAAAAGATAATATCTAGCCAAAGTACCATCATAAGGAGGAGTGGCAGCAAATGCCATATCAGGGCACAAGTTATAACGACCAGACTTGTATTCGTCCGAGAATCTCGAGGGTACACCAGGTTCCATGGCGACACGGTCACCGACCTTGAGATTCTTAACTTCAGAGCCAATTTCGACGATTTCACCAGCAGATTCGTGACCTAACACCATAGGGGACTTGACGACAAAGTCGCCAATAGCACCATGGGTATAGTAATGGACATCAGAACCACAGATACCAGTCTTCTTGACAGCAATCTTAACGTAGTGAGGATCTTTAATTTCGGGTACTGGGCGTTCCTCGAAGGAAACCTCATTGACCTTTTGAAGAACAAACGAAGGATTAGACATTTTTTATGAATGGAAAAAGGGGATTGCCAGACTGACTAAAGTGAGAAAAAAACTTTGCGGGGGATTGGCGATTTATATATACATCCCCACTCTGCCGGGACTCAGCCAATCTATGCGCTTGGGATCAATTTTTCCGATTCTATCTTGATCTTGCATTAGAGCTCACCACCTCCTCCTCCTCCTCTCCACGCCCCGGTTAAATTGGAAAAATGTCTCTGCACGGCTGAAGGGCGGACTCGACCTGCTGTCGGCCGGGGGCAGTCCGAATAACTCAGGCAACAGGAACAGTAACTGTCTCCGTCGTCTGGTAGAATGGAGCAGTGAGGAAGAGCCAACCGCGTGTATATCGACATGGGGGAAGTTCTAGATCTCGGTCGATGGTACTGCCATAATGTGGGGTGATATGATATACGTGGATTGACTGTTTTACAAGGTTCAACAGCAGAATCTACAAATACCTGAGCCGAGATGACCTGTAAATCAGCATTGATATCGTGCCTGTCACTGGTAACATTCTCCAACCTCTGGTCTACGTTTCGTCCCCCCACCACCCTATAATTTCTGCTTCACCTCAGATATGGCGGGCCACGGCCAACTTGACTACCTACGACCCTAACAAAACCGCATGTTTTATCCGGCATTTTTCATACCTCCCACGCACGGCGTAGGTAATGAAAAATTTGGAATTTGTGGGGACAAGCTTGTCAACGAGGCAGCCATAAACCACTGAAATTGGATACGGATGATATTCCTAATTGAGATATCTTAACGCATCTTTACTATGTGTAAAATCTGAGATTGAGTTTCTGACCACCCAAACGTATATAGAGCCTACATCGATATACCCGGGATAGCTGTGAAGTGGAAGAGGGCTCAGCGAGTGTACTCTTTGGCTGTTACTATGTTTAGACCGATAATGGAGATAGGAGAGGAGAAACGGTGAAGGACGGGGATGATTTGGAAATTGAGTAGCCATCCCATGAACCAATATTTAACGACCCGATAATGGGCCAGACTCTGTTAGGCTTAATAGCAGTTCTTCTTCACGTAAACCGGAAACGGCCACGCCGAAAGCGCTCTTCGAGCTCTGTGTTTTCTATATTTTTTTCCTTACCCTTATCAGGCATCGATAAGGAAAGAATAATAAGAGTAGCAGCTGTCGTAACTGCTTTTGCGCTTTCTTTTAAAGTGATTGCATTGTCTAGGCTGTCGCTAATGTCAGGTACCTAACTAGACTCCAAGTTTCCATCGCTAAGCTGCGTTTGTATATGCACTTACTATGAAATATCTACCTACCTAAACTATAACTAGCCGACACCGCCGAGAATAACCATCAATTGACCGTTTACCACGCCAATGTAAGAGAACTCTACTATTCTTTACCAACAAAGTACAGGTTCTATATATAAATAATACACATTGGATGCAGACCACCACCGCTATGCACATCACGTGACGATTCCCTCCAAAGTCACATGTTAAAATAACTGTTAAATGAAAAAACATTACGACTCCCTCCTATCTACCAACCATTCCAAATATCCTTCGTGAATCGCAATGGCAGACTTATCACCAGATAATTCGCGAAGAGCGAAATACGATAAGTCTAGTGCAAATGAGGTCCGGCTCTGGATTGAATCCGTTATTGGCGAAGGTCTACCGCCTGGTGACTTTATCGATGCCCTGAGAGACGGGGTTGCGCTCTGTAAACTGGTGAACATTTTTTTACCAGGGAGTGCAAAATATAAACCTTCCAACATGCCATTTGTAAAAGTGAGTAATTAATCGTTTACACATCTATATAGGACGTCAACGGTTCGCCAAAACTAACAATATAAACATAGATGGAGAATATAGCTGCGTTCTTAAGAGCAGCGGAAATGATTGGTGTCCCACACCATGAATTGTTTGAGACAGTCGATTTATATGAAGGAAACGATCCTGTGCAGGTCATCATTACCCTCCGATCACTGAGCAGGCATGTTCATTTGAAAGACTCGACTGTACAGGTACTGGGCCCGAAATTACAATCGCCGGCTGCTAAAAAGAAGGAGTTCAAACATGCAGATGTTCCTGGAGTATACCAAGGAGCAGAGGGGGCTATTTTTCGTGGTACCAGAAACATCGTCGTTCCTCAGAGCATTCACTCTGCGCCTTCTCTCAGTAGTAATAAACCAATCGTAAAGACCCCTCCAACACCAGGTCAAAAACCAATTGGATTGTCCTTGAAAAGTACTCACAGCAGTTCGGATGCCAACACGAGACTTGGGGTGGCCCCTCGAGGTCCCCGTGCTTTTGGAGCCAGTAATACTAGCAATAGTAACCCCAGAACAACATCTCGATCGATTTTCGGAGAAGCCGGCGACGAAGACGATGATAGAGAGCAGTCACAAAGCTCCTCCTTTTCGGGTAAGAAAAAAAAACAGTTTCTTGATGACCGGAAAAGAATGAATGCTCAATTAGTAGCTCATGGGACGAACAGTCGGCCACTTGCGGACTCGACTTCCGAAGGCTTGGATTCTTGGGCATATGCTTACGACGATGTCTATGATACGATGAAGTCGGCCGAGCGACAAGCAAAGGAATCTGAGAGAGGGGACAAAGGGGATAGGAAGGTTAGTAGCATCTAATCTATATACCAGTCTCCCTCCGGATGGCGCCTAAGTTGAGCCTTGGCGAGTAATAGTGTTCTTCTGGTCACCAAATGACCTAGCAATTAATATGGTACCATAGCGGAGGGAGAGGGTGAAGAAAGAAAACAAAGTATCCAGATAGACTAACTTTTGCTTCCAGGCTAGATATATAGACAAGCTTTTAGAGTCGAAAAAAGTTCGCGACCAGGACAGATTACGAGCTAAAGATGTACAATTGAAACGAGAGCGTGAAGCAGAAGGAGATGAATTTGCTGACAAGGAGATGTTTGTAACGTCGGCATATAAGAAGCAACAGGCAGAGATTAAAATGGCCAATGAAGAAGAGAGGATAAGAGATGGTGAGTGCAGTTCAGTGTCGAAAAACGTGGGCCGTGGCTAACAGATGAAACAGAGGAGAGTAACAAAAAAAGAGAGATGAAACAGTTTTATAAATCTATTTTAGATGAAGAAGACAAGAGAAATGAAGCAATTATCATGGCGACAAAGTCGGCTGTAAAAGAAGACATTAGTACGAGTGAAGAGATTAGTCATGAGGAGAGCGATATTACGCGTGCTGAGAATGCAAATAAACAGGCAGGATATCAAAAGGTTCTGGTGAATGATAACGGAGAATTGGTGGATGATAGGCAACTACTTAGTGCAGGCTTAAACGTGAAGAAAAGGGCAACGGCGCTGCCTACAACGAATAAAAGTGGCTCTATCCGTAAAGATGAAAGAAATCCCACTTACAATAGAGGAGATCGTCGAAAAGATAGAAGACATGAGACTGAGCTAATTGAACGGCAACTGATAGCCCAGGAGATCCGTAAACGACAGCAGGAAGATGAATCAAAGTCTCGGATAGTTTCAGAAATGAAGTCGACAAAAACAGACGACTCGATTTCCAGTGCTAGAGAAAGGTATCTAGCTCGTAAGAGAGCAGGAAATACCTGAATATGGTGTAAAGTATTTATCTGTATTAAAATGCTATTTTATTTATTGTTAAAAATGGGATGGCCAGTATTTAACGGAAAATTAATGGTCACGATTGATTTCTTAGCCATGTATGTATATACCGCTTTATATAGTGAGCAGATTATTGGTCCCTGCATCTTTTTGACAGAGTGATCCGTAGCCTAAAGGTCAATGTTTCTCTCGATACATTGAGTTTGAAAAAGGATCTTGGATTTTTCGACGATCTAAATAAGATTCAAATGCAGCTTAAATATTTACTAATAACCTAAATGTGCTGCTTGTATGTTCATAATAAAGATCTGTAATTACAGTCAAGATGGAGGAGATCCCTCCCCCTCCTTCTTCCTACACAACCAATAAATACCCTCCCTACATCATCGCTTTCCCCATAATACAAAGAAATTCGTTATTTAGCTCAAACCCGCGGACGTGTTGCAATCCAAGGGCAGAATTGGCCATATTCTTCTTATCTGCTCGTCTCAGGCCATTTTCCTTTCACGGATCTAGCAAAATTTGTCCTACCTGCCGGCGAATGCATAAAGACTGCCGTCTTAGGCAGACTGCCCGTTCATCATGCATCGACGTTACACGGCGGATCAGGGCGAGAAAAATTGTTACCTCGAGTCCTTTATTTAAACAACGCTGCAAATGATGACAGGCCCCGTGACATTAGGCGATATTTACATTTTGTCGCCAAATTTTATAGCTGCTGAAACTAAAAGCGATGAGATGAGATGGGAGAAATGGTTTTTTTCAGTCGTGGTGCGTTTGCGACAAGATATTGGACTCTGGTTAAACTGAGAGTGTTATATCTCTTGTTAGATGATATATCCATTAAATGACAAACTCAAGTGCCAAGTTTGATATACTTCACGTTATAAAAGTATTCATTATCAGACAGAGCGACACCCAGCTTTGCTACTAGTAAGCTTTAAAGATTTACTGAATAAGCAGAAGATCTTTGCATATACTATTTGCATGCCTGCATAACATTCAACAGACCGATTTAAGGCAACTCCGTCCGGGATTTCTTTTCTTCCTCATATAAATAGTAGACGATCTGCTCTTATAGATAGATTCTCATCTACGTTTAATATACTCTCATTATCATGTTTTCCGGGAAAAGGAACTCATCATTCGGGTCAGTCGAACGAACTGACAGTGCGTCAAAAAGCAACATCTTAGATAATTCTGATGTCGTTGCCGCTGAAGAAGGATATATCTTAAAGTCCGAAGACAGGCTCAGCCGAAGTCTGTCTGGCCGTCAAGTTCAAATGATTGCTATTGCTGGCGTTATTGGAACTGGTCTGTTCTTGGGAACTGGTAAATCGTTAGCAGCTGCAGGGCCCGGTTCATTGTTAATATCATACTTTATAATCGGCGTTCTTTGTTACCTTACCATGTATTCTCTTGGTGAAATGGCAACCTATGTTCCAGTAGCTGGGTCCTTTTGTACATATGCCACGCGATATGTTGATGAATCTTTTGGATTCGCTTTATTATGGAATTATTGGTTTAATGATGCGGTTTCTACTGCTTCGGACTTGACTGCTTTACAATTAGTGTTTGAGTATTGGACCGATTTCCCGTCCTGGATTATTGCTTTGATTTTTTGGATCTTCTTGATCTGTGCTAATTTGATTCATGTTAAAGTTTATGGTGAGATGGAATACTGGCTAGCGCTATTGAAAGTTGTCACTATTGTAGTTTTTATTATCATCAGCATTGTTGTCAACTGCGGTGGTAACAACAATGGTGAATATCTTGGTTTCCATTACTGGAATATTGGAGATGCTCCTTTTGTTAACGGCTTCAAGGGATTTGCTTCGGTATTTGTCACTGCATCTTTTGCATACGGAGGAACTGAATCTATTGCTATCACTGCCGGTGAGACTAAAAATCCTAGTCGTACTATGCCTAGAGTTGTCAAGACAGTTTTTTGGCGCATTCTGTTTTTTTATATTCTTACCGTTTTATTGATCGGTATTAATATCCCTTACAATTATCCTAATCTCTCTACAGGAACAACCGCTTTATCCCCTTTCACTTTAACATTCCAACTTGTTGGATCTAATGTTGCTGGATCTTTCATGAATGCTGTTATTGTCACTTCAGTTATTTCTGCAGGCAATCATGCTCTCTTTGCAGGCACTAGACTGCTCTACACATTAGGTATAGAAGGATTTGCTCCCAAAGTGTTTACGCGACTGACACCTCATAAAGTACCTTATGTTGCTTTGCTGGCCACCGCATCAGTGTCTGGATTATGCTTTGGTGCCTCCTTCATTGGCGCCGGAACCTTGTGGAGTTGGCTCCAAAATTTGGTAGGTGTTTCCAACCAGTTGGCATGGTGGTCTATTGGATTGACCTCAATAAGATTCAGACGGGCCCTCAAAGTACAGGGCAAAACCCACTTGCTTAAGTTTAAAAATTGGACACATCCTTGGGGTCCTTGGGTAGTTGTCATTGGTGTCACCGTTATCATCCTCGTTCAAGGTTGGTCTGCCTTTGCTCCCTGGAGTGTATCGTCATTCTTCTCATATTACATTGAGTTGTTCATTATGCCGGTAATGTATCTATTTTGGAAGGTAATCAGCAGATCAAAGTTTGTTAGCTTACAAGATATGGATCTTGAGACTGATAGATATATCGACACCGAAGAAGACTTGGAGGAAATCGAATATGAGAGATCTTTAACTGGCTGGAAAAAAGTCACCAACTATTTAAAAGGATTTATTGTTTAATGTCATGCATATGTTATGTTGTTATGCCAAATTAAGTTGATTTTTGTTTGTTTGTAAAAATATATTAGAATACCTACTATTTCATTGATGTTTTAACTGTTTAGGGAATTACTCCTAAGTTTCTCATCATGCAATATTCTGGATAGGATGCCATTTGTACTAAAGATGGTTCAATGGGGGCGTGCTTTTCCTTATAGTCTATATCTTCGTTGTCTACTTCTTGAGCATTTCTCCACGTAAAGTCATCAAATTTCCAAACTGTACAGTTAGTTAGGTCATCTAAATGTTTCTCTCGATATCTAACAGGGGTAATCGCTCCTGAAAAGGAGTATACTTACATGCGTTCAACGGAAGAATGAAGTTCCATACCGGAAGAGAGCATAAGTAAATCAACATCCATAAAACGTAGATCCATTGATGAGCCGTCACCACTATTAGTACTCCAGGGATGCCTAATATCAATGTTAATAATACCAAAGGAACAATCGGCGGTGGCTGTCGGTATACGCAAGCGACTAATAGATATATTGTAAATACTAAAGCCGCTGGTAAGGTAACTGTACCAATTAGATCGATTAGTACAACAAATTGCATCGAGAAACAAAATACTCCACATAGTTCACCAACCAGTAGAAGCTCTAAAAGGTTGTGAATAGTGGAGTTGATCCATCTACGTCGTTGATCTAATAATGCTTTAAATTTCGAGGGAACGATTGTTTTGCATTTTGCTTGAGGCACAAACACTAATTTATGAATTGGAAATGCTTTCAGCATCAGTGTAGTTAAATACCTGTCTTCTCCTAGGAGTAATAAGTTTTTACGATGCACAGTGTTGACGATATTATCCGAATACTTAGATACAATTGCTGGACTAACTAATAGAAGTAACGCATGGCCGGATCTTGGTGGCGCTTTTATTCGATACATTGAAAAGCATCCTGGTAGGCATGTAACACCTCCAAAAACTGATTCAAATGATTTGGTTAAATGGTGAGATATAAAATACTCAAAAACTTGTATCATCGTAACCCAGGAATCCCATTTATTACTTATTTTTGTTTCGCCACATAATCCAATGACACTGGTGTCGCTCATAAGTGTGGCAACCATATGACCTAAGGAATCCTCATACACTTTAGTATCGGCATCTACCATCAAAATGGCTTCAAATAAATGTGGATTCATTCCAAAGACGTGTTCCATACTGTAATGAAGTTCATTTTCTAGATCTGTCTTCCTATCCCCCATGCACAATTTCTGGAAATATCCCATTAATATTAACTGCGAATCTCGTTTACCTCTGTTTCCTGGTTTCGAACTATTTCGTCGCTCTTCAACCAGGCCGCATTTGACAATACAAATCATGGGAACTCGTCGATTTGGCTTCTTAGGATCCACATGGCGATGAACATAATATCCACAGTGTACCTGTGCAAGATTTACCCTTCGATTTCCATAACCCACCGAAATATATGACAAATCAGGAGTATGTTGAAAAGGAACTGCAACATCTTCCATTAGTGATAGAGCTATCTCGCTGGTCATCCGATCGTTGCTCGCTCCAGTTACAAGGCCGTCGCAGATGACAACCAGCAGTTTACGACAGTCAGGATAGTCTGTACTGGCCAATGAATCGAGTGATAGTCTCAAACCGTCTTCTGACTCGGAATACACAGTGACAAGACAGATCACGTACATTTGATCTCCTAAACTATCGCAACTAGAAGCCCTCGAAGATACTGGCTTCTGCCCTTGACAGAGAGTGATATCACTTTCACCATGGTTGCTTGAAGGTGATCCACTAGAAGAGGATGATGATTCATACAGCCCACTGGATACACTGTCTCCGTAATCATTTGATTGATATGTCCTTTTGCCTGTACCTTTCCGTTTTCTAGATGTGGGTAACTTGTTCTTACAATTGGAGATAAACGAGAAAACTACACGACATAACCAAGATGAGGTCGAAAACCCGTTAGCACCCATTCTCCACGATATGAACCACTCGAAATAAAGAGCAAATGTAAATTTGACAAGAACAATAGAAAATATGAATAGCAGCGAAATATATAAAACAATCTGAGAGGACAGACATCCAACACTTTCTACATCAATAACTCCTATCTTTGTTATCTCAATCAAACATTTCGCTGTTTTAGAAAGTGATGGATCAGAAGCAAAAAATTTCGAAACGTCCTTTACTGGAAGACCATCAGTAAGATTCAAGGAAGCAACTTGAGAAAGAATCTTTGATAGTTCCCAATCCTCTGAAGGTAAAAGCTTCAGTCGATCAAGGTCAAGAACGTCGTTGAATAGAACTGCTAGATTCCTTGACGAGGTCTCAATATCTTCCCAGGTATAGTAGACGTCAGAGATACTCTTCATTTGGTATAATTTCTCTCTGGCATATTTAGTCGTATGGCACGCTTCAGGAGAATATTTTTTTATAAACGAAAGTTGTTTGTAATCGGAGACAGGCTGGATGGTGGGAACGTAAAAGTCTACGATGCGGTTATCGCCAATGGTTAATAGTTTACAAGGTAGATACCATGGAACTCTATAATTCTGATCACGACCCACCGATGATGACTTCGATGGAATAATAAGTGATTCACAGTTGCCATTTACATTTTGAAATAAAAGCGATGCATCAATCGGAATACTACTTATACCCGTCAACGTAAAACTAGTAGATGACCAGGGAGGGGGTCGAATAAACTTTGGAGTATGGCTGAAGTTTGTTAGATTGAAAAGGCGTCCATGGATAATTACTAAATCGGCGGGAATACTTGAGAAATGAATTCGAGGGGCATTATCAGTAATTCCACATATAAGCTCATTAAAAGCAAAGGTAAAGAATCCTACAACGCAAGTAATTACTATTATAACTAGAAATAAACCGAACTTCTCTCGCCAAGCCATTTGCTGTTGCTGAGAATTTATTCCCCACCATCGTAGCATCATTGGTCTTACTGGAAACGTCACGAGCTTACAATAGCAAGTCCAAACAATATGCGACGAGGAATCAGAACATGGACCTAATTTTGCTTCCAACTCGTCTCTCTTTAATTTAATTAATTTTTTATTCTGTGGTAGAGAAAAGGTTTCACTTTTTCTAGATGATGCCCTAGGGTGTCTTTCAGATTCGGTATCGAATATTTCCATGAAATGGGATGAACATTCTTGAGGAGAATGATGCGAGAGAGCGCTACTAGTGGTTGGTACAATGATGTTGGCTGATTCAGTTGTGTCTGGAATATTATTATCGGAAACGATGCGGATTGTGCTATGTGCCGTTGGTCTGCCAATGGAGCCACTTTGTGCACCACTCGTCGCACCCCTCATAGCACTTCCAATACTGCGTACATCCATCATTGACGACGAAGAAGGTGACGATAAACTCAATTGAGTACCATTTCCGCTTAAGTTGTAATAGTAGCTTGTAGGTGAATAATTGGGAGACAATGATCTCGATCGTGACCTTGATCTTGACCGCGACCGTGATCGCGAACTCGAATTAAATTTATTGAGCTTTGACTTTTCAAACATCCGGCTGCTTTCGATGACCATTGAAATAATCGCAAAATAATTCTATTTATTTTCAAATCAAAGCTTATCGAGAATATTCTTCTTATACTATTTATTTCTACTATGTACGTTATGGGATATATTTCGCCTATATCTCTGACCGTCAGATCTGTGTGCTTGCCTCTAACGTAAAAGTATATATCACCTACACATCTCTGGCATCACCAACGCCCAAACTGTTCAGATAGATTTATATCTACTTTATGTACAGTCATTGGTATTGGGGACCCGGATTTGAAGCAGTTTTGAGCATTTCTTCTGCCTGCATTGCTTTATGATAGACCATGTATAATCATGCAGGTACCTTACTTCCAACTTTTCACCACCGGACCTGGCTGACTGGTGATAATAGCACATAACCCACGAAAATAGCAGACATTGGCCGGAAACTACCGCCCCTGGCTGTTCGTTTAATATATTCTAATAGCCTTATTCCATATCATGCTGTTATAAAAGTTTTACACTTTATACAAGGACAAGTCACGAAATACTTGGCGATCTTCTTATCAATCTCTCATCGGCATATCCTCGTCATCATCAACTCACAGTCCGGCTAGCCGTACTCACTAAATGCAGGTTCTATCTGAACACTGTTCATTTAATGGTCCGCGCGGGATTATATGTTGATAATATACTGGCCCGCCTTGGAATATTCACCGAACAAGCAAAATAACAAAAGAGCCATTTCCAGTTTGGTTATTGAACTTTAATCGAACACAAACGAAAGAAATATCCACAATCGCAACATTTGGTTGAAAGATATACATACCCGACTGGGCGACAAAATATATATCGAAAATTTCATCTCACGTCCGAGGGACCCTTATTACAACAAACGTGAAAGGACGATTGCCTGATTTGACACAAGACTGAGATTCCGTATTACAGGAAAGGAACGGACAGAGAGGATTCGGAAAAAGATACTTTAAAACTAGTTTTGACAGGGACACAAAACCTAAAACAAGAGTGAGAAAAAAATAAAAGTAAAAAAAAAAAAAATCTTAGCTCTTAAATCAAAAGAAAGAAGACTACTAATTTATATTGAAATCGTCGAACTAAAGGAATCCCGAACCGCTCAATAATCCCACACACTATACCATATCATGAGCTTAATCCTACCGAAAATTCCACTCTGGATTGATTGTGATCCTGGTCACGATGACGCTATTGGCCTACTTTTGGGGTCAGGTTTGGACCAGTATCATTTAGTAGGTGTCTCGACGGTTCATGGAAATGCTTCTCTTGGAAACACAACTTCAAATGCAATTTCAGTCTTGACTGCCTTCAAACGGTTGGATGTGAACGTTTACCCTGGGGCGGAAAAGCCTCTGGTACGTAAATTACATGTTGCAGATTCAATTCATGGAAGATCGGGATTAGATGGCACTGCCTTTTTACCGATGCCCGCATTTGATGCTCAACCTGATCATACGGCCGTGGCAGCCATGGCCAAGGCTATTGAAACGTACCCGGGTACTTTGGCAATCGCAGCTTTGGGCCCATTGACAAATATCGCGTTATTAGCAATGAATTACCCCGATCTTCTCCCGAGTTTACGTCTTTTATCCATCATGGGTGGAGGCCTCGGCGTAGGCAACTGGACAAAGTTTGCCGAATTTAATATCTGGTGTGATGCCCATGCTGCTCAGATAGTATTTTCCGATCCGACGTTGATTCCCAAAACACTGCTAGTACCGTTAAATCTAACCCACCAAGCTATTGCTACCGAGAACATTCTTGAACAGATTCAAAAGAGTCGGCAACTTGACCGACGGTCGGTGTTGCGCCAGATGTTGTATGAATTAATGATATTTTTTGCAGGAACATATAAGAAAAAGTTTGGATTCAACGATGGCCCCCCAATTCACGATGCAGTAGCAGTTGCCGCCATTCTCCCATTCTATAGTGACAATTCTAGTGAGCGTTCTGAACACACTAGTGATCCTCCAGCGGCAGATCTCGATCTGCGGTTTGCCAGGTATCAAGTGCGAGTAGTTGAAGACGGGGCTCAAGAAGGCATGCTCGTATTTGAGCCGGACTCGGATAATGGAATCATGGTTGCACAGGAAATGAACTTCAATGAATTTTGGCGGTTGATTCTTGATGCTGTTGACAATATTGAAAGCTCTTCGTCGGCATAGTCCTAATTCTATTATTGCATATCCCCGTCACCAATGATTTATACTTACATATCAATCTCATATTAGAAATATATATGTACAATATCTAATTCTTAACTCGGTTTGTTTTTGCTGAGCTCTGTAGAAAGGTTTAAAAAAAAACATCACATTTCTCATTACATTATAAAAACATATACTAATTAGGGAATAAAAATATTTTATGTAGAAACTGTCCAGAATTCCTTTCGTAACGTAGCGTCATCCTTGCCGAGGGAAATCAAAGCATCATCGTAATCCCAAATATTGGCATTACTCAAATCATCCCATCCGTCCAATCTTAAAGGTTTCTTGCCATCATCTAACCCATCTACCGGTAGAACCACTGCAGAGGTCTTATCAATTCCATCTGAAGATGATACGGAATCACCAGAGCTATTGCTACTAACAGAAGAAACAGACGCTTCATCAGGAGGGGTCGTTAATATGTGCATATCTCCAACCTTGAAGCTCTCAATAGATTGAAATGCGGTACGGATTGCCACTGCTTGGACGTTGCCAGTCCAAGGTGGAGTCATTCCACTAGAATTGGATGACTTTGCCGTATTTCCGTCTTCACTGACGCCAGTCAAATGACTAGAACCACCCGATCCAACTTTCACACTAACAGCTAAGCCCACTCCACCAGAGCCAGCAGGGGTCTTTGCGGCCGAGAAGGGTAGAGGAGTACGAAGAAGAGCATTTGGCGTGACACCTCCTCCTGCACCAGAAACAGCACTATTTGTAGATTGCCTGGATAGATAACTCGGCAATCTCTTGATCTCGCCGGTGACAGAAGGCGGAAGAGCACCATTGTTAGAGCTGGCGTTGGCCGTGGCCGATGTGGCGATTCCGCCATTTTGACACTTGTTAATACCGTTGACAACGTCCTCTTCAGGGATATCTAAAACTTCACCAAGCGCAGTGAGGAAATAGCCGAGTGGATCTGAATCAGCCAACTCCTTTTTCTTTTGAATGGAAAGAAGGACATTCTTTTGCTGAGGAGTGAGGCTGTTGGGATCCAATTTCTCCTTCTTCAGCGATGGCTCACTAGTAGATGAAGAGCGTCCGCGACCAGGGGCTGCAGCAGGTGAAAGTTTAGGGGTGTTACCACTCTTGATTTCTTCAGGTGTGACTGCACCATTGTTTGTAGAACCTCCGTTTGCACCTGGTAGCTTTCTCTTCCTTCCTGGGCCAGGAAGTTTCAATTGCTCTTGAGTGAGACCCGGATTAACATAAGTAGGAACTCCAGATGGCGTGTGAACGGCTCCCGCTTGCGGATACGCAGCAGGCATAACAGGAGACCCGGTTATGCCTGGAGTGGCAGAAGTAGAAGCCTGCAACTTTTTTCTAGTGCCCGGTTCTTTTTTAAGGACAGCTTGAGCTTGCTGCTGTTGCTGTTGCTGTTGCTGCTGCTGCTGCTGAGGAGTAACCTGTTGATTAGGAATTGACTGGCCCACAAATGGATGTTGCTGTTGAGGAGGTTGCTGAATGGGCAATGTTTGCTGACCCTGTGCCAGCTGTTGCTGCTGCAACTGCTGTTGAGTCTTCATTAAGCCATTGACCTGTTGATTCATAACATTGGACTGTGAAAACTGATTCTGAGTATCAGACGATTGCCGAGGTTGTTGAGGTTGAAGATTGGCGTTCATAGGCACTACTCCACTAGCAAAATTCTGAGAGACAAACATTTGCTGAGGATTCATAGACCCAGCATTTGGCTGTTCTGATTTAAGTCCTTGCTGATTGTTCATCATGATTTTTTGACCTGCCGCCATCATCTGATTGATTGCAGTACCAGGGCCGGGCAGCTGACCTTGAATTTCAGCGCCCTGGGAATTCACCTGTCCCTGTTGCTGCTGCTGCTGTTGTTGTTGTTGCTGCTGCTGCTGCCGTTGAACCAGGCCTTGTTGAGCTTGTCGCTGTGGATTCTGTTGAAAATTATCACGTACAAAGAAGAAGTACCGATTAATTTCAAGCTTGGTCTTTTCAAGAATCTGAGGACTAGTCATATAAATACCTTTCTGCAACGCTTCCATCTGCTCCTTGTACATAAACTTGAGTTGGATTAATCGTTTTGTAGCAATAGCGTTCTTTGTAATATGATAGAATATTGGCACCAACTGATCAATCTTTTGGTACATAGCAAGCATAAGCCTGATCTGCTCAGCAACCTGGCGTTTTTCTTCGGCAGAAAGCGTCTCTGTGAAGTTTTGTAATCGAATAGGAATATTTCCCGCCTCTTCAAAGATTTGCCGCAGTTTCATTCTATCTGCATCACGTTGCTGAGCGATCAGAGGTTTATTCTGCACAGCGGATGGGTTTGCTGCTAAACCTGGTGCGACTCCAGGACCAGGAATAGGAGTTGGGCCGGCGCCAGAATTAGCAGCACCAGCATTTGCCGAGAAATCAAGCTGATTCTGAAACAGCTGCTGTTGTCGCTGTTGTGGAGACATTTGTGCTTGACCCATTTGTGGAGATAGCTGTGGTTGCTGTTGCTGTCCTTGATTAAACCCGCCATTATTTGGATCCCATTGATGGAATTGGTTTTGTGGTTGTTGAGGACCACCAGCAGTTTTAGGTAAGGATGACAACATTCGATTGGCGGATTGTTGTGGATTCATCATCGGGTTTTGCTGTTGTTGTTGAAGAGGAGCACCATTGTTGTTACCAGCAGCAACATTCTTGGCTCTGGCAGCTCTGGCTTGCGCTTGAGCTTGGAGAAAGTATTGCTGCTGTTGGATAGATGGCTGCTGTGGTTGTTGTGGCTGTTGCTGCTGCGATTGTTGATTTTGGCTTTGGTTTTGGTTCTGTTGTTGAAGCTGTTGTTGTTGTTGCTGAAGTTCTGCCTTGCGTAATTGGGCCTGATTAGCAGCAACAGCAGCTGTATTAGCAGGATTTTGCATCGCCAGTGTTTGAGGATTGCCCTGTCCCTGGTAGTTACGGTTTAACTGCCCGAGTTGAGCCATCATAGTATCAGCAGATAGTTGCTGATTTGCTTGCTGTTGCTGATTGCCCTGGGCACCACCAGGAAGCTGACCAGGCAGTTGACCCATCGGTAGAGCACCAGCACCAACACCGACACCAACACCAGCACCAGTAGCAGTATTAGCACCATTATTATTGCCGGCTCCAGCAGCAGCCGCTGCTAACTGTTGCTGCTTCCGTACGTGGACCAACCAACGTTGATGTAAACCATGGACGCTACGAACTTGGGGCATAACCGACTTTGGTAGTTGACCATTGCGGAGAAGCTCGGTGATTTGTATCCAAGTGTTTACACCAGGAGGTAGGCCAGGAATCCGGTTGAGCAGAGTTTGAGGGATTTCAACTGTTTTCATGGCGTTGGGACCTAAGACAGCAGCAGCGGCCGAATTGGGTCCACCGGCTCCTAGGGGAGGGCCAGTGGCAGCTGTTGGGCCAGCGGTAGTCCCAGTACCCATGCCTAAACCTTGAACGCCAGTCAAACTCTGTTGAGTCATAACTGGGCTGATATTGGCCACACCATTTGTCATTGGGATCTGAGGAGACCTACTGTTGTTGTTTTGATCAATTGACTGAGGATTGCGATTCTGCTGGGCTTGTTGAGCAGCTTGTTGTGCCTGTAACTGAGCGGCATGCTGTTGTTGTCTTTGCATTGCTAAGAATTGATACTGTTGTTCTCTCGTCATTCCCTGCAGAGCAGCCGGTAGGCCTGCCGTACCAGCTCCTGTAGTGACGGCTGGTACTTGAGGTTGGTTTGGTTGGACTTGGACTTGGCCCTGATTTTGATTCTGAGAGTGGCCGGGTACTTGGCCGGGTACTTGGCCTTGGCCTTGGCCTTGGCCCTGGCCTCCCGCCTGCCTTTGCAGAGCCTGATACATGTTTTGGATATTCATCTGTTGTTGTTGCTGATTGAATTGAGGCTGCTGCATGTTTTGGCGAGTGAATTGTGGGAAATTCTGCTGCTGTTGCTGCTGTCTCTGGTTGACATTAGCAGCGGGATTTTGAACTTGTGACGACTGTTGGAGTTTTTGTTGATCAGGAATCTTTTGCTGCTGTTGCTGTTGTTGGTGTTGCTGCTGGATTTGATTCTGTTGTTGGTGTTGCTGCTGCTGTTGACGCTGCTGCTGTTGCTGCTGTCTCTGGGCGTCCACGAACTGCTTCAGAGCAGCTTGCATTTGCGGAGTCATGTTCTCCATGCCAGCACCGTTACCAGCAGCAGCATTTCTCATCATCATTTGCAGAGTGAAGTTTTCATTAGCTGAATTATTAGTCGCTTGACCACCAGCGGCCGCCATATTGAACTGGCCATTCGAGGTTCCCTGGTTTGGCATCATACCTAGAGTACCATTAGTGTCCATTTGGTTCTGTTGATTGAGCTGTTGTTGCTGTTGCTGCTGTTGTTGTTGGTGATTCTGCTGTTGTTGGTGACTCTGCTGTTGCTGTTGCTGTTGCTGTTGCTGTTGCTGTTGCTGTTGCTGTTGCTGTTGCTGCTGCTGTTGGTGCTGTTTTTGTGAAGCCCCCTTAATCATCATTATCTTCTGCCTACACTTGTTCACATAATCAGACTGAAATATATCCTGTTAGTATCCTATTCCATTCCATCCTACCCCTTTAACTTCATACTGACCTTTGTCTGAGACTGCTGGAATATCGTGTTTTCATATTGCTTGGCCATTTCGACCATTTTATCTTGCGGATACTCTGGATCTAGTTCCCGTATCACAGTGACCCTATACGTCGCGTTAGTACGTTTTTATTTCTTGACTTTATCAACTCCACCTCACACAGGAAGCCAAACTTACAGCATATATATCAGCTGCTTTCTCTCGTCAGACGTGATTTTCTCTCTCTGTTGCCAAGTCTGATTCTGGGGCCCTCCAGACCCGCCTGGGATCATTCCTCCATTTCCATTCGATCCTTGGCCAGCACCGCCTGCCTGGCCTCCTCCTCCTCCTCCTGCCATGCCATTAAATTGTATCCCAGACCGATTGAAGTCCATGACAAATGACCGTAACTATCCTGTCTGCCTATACTGTTAGTTACTTTTCTCATTTGTATGCCACCAAGATATTCGGGCCCATGGGTGAAAATTGTAGCCGGTTCGTGGGCTACTTCGTCACTTATTTAGATCCTAACTTTCTTTCATACCTTATGTGTCTTTTGTACTAGTTATCACTATCAGTATTATTATCGAGAATTCTTTCGGGTCCGGCCATGAACCCAACAGTGAAAATAACAAAAAGTGAAAATAGCCAAAAAGTAAAAAACCCCCAAAAAAAAGACCTTTACGAGATTTCAAAACACGAGGGGGAAATCAGAGAAAAAAAATACCCGACTGAGAGATAAATATTCAAATGGTACTTGATTGACGCTTGATGCTAACGCAGCTGGTGGTGGTGGTGGTGGAGGTGCTGCTGCTGCCGTTCTCCCAGCCAACCTTACTTTCTGCCTCCCACGCTAGTAATCTTGACCACGCGGCTCTGTCATCAGCCTTTGCCGCTACGGTTTGGATTACTGAATTCAGAGTTTGTGCTCTGCTTTACCAGTATAACCGGGCAGATTGGCCTAACATTTACACAGACTATATAGATACTTCCATAACTATTGAATATTCTATTACGTCTCTCGAGCTCATATACTTTTCAACATTTACGAGGAGGCTATCCCTTCGTGGCGGATGCGGCCGTAATGGCCGTCGCGCCCTTTACTCGTCCTCCTTCACCTTCGTCTCCATCCTTGCTGGGTCTACCGTCCACCTGTCTCCTTCGTGAATCCCAATTTAGGTTTCAGCGTTCCAGTACTAACCTTAAAACCGGGCGCTGCGTTTTCTCCTTCCTACCTAAAACTACCAGTGCTATGCATATATACCATTCCACAGCGCGGCTTGACTAGAAGCTGGGTAAATCATATTCAACGGCTGAATTGGGAAGCTGACTACCACCGAACGGGGCTGCTTAGAAGAACCTTAGATAAGAACAAATGGGGTGGGAATCGTGATAATGGCTAGGAAGGATAAAAGGACGAGAAATAAACTGACAGCAGGTTCGTGACATATCACTGCCGTCTAAACTGCTGCTTCTACAGCCAGCTCTACGGCAGGCTCTACGGCAGGCTATACGGCTGGCCCCCTTCACACACAGTTCTTGAACGTCTATTGAACGTCTTGTCTAACCTTGTTAGATTATGATTATGACAAGTATGTATTTATTATCTCACTGTGTCATATACGGAGGCCCACCGATAAGCGGAGATAACGACATCCTCAGCTTCCGGTTTTATTCTTCGTTATTAAGCTGCCTGCAGCTGTAATGGAACTGTTCTTTGTCTTTACCTCATACAAGTGTATGTATATATATTCTCAGTCGAGATCTGTCTCTTACACACACACTCTCTCTCTCTCTTTCTCTCACCTCATCGCATCGTGCCACTTTTCTTTTTATACCCACTGTATTCCATAACAAGTAGTGATGCCATTGTTCAGTACCTATATCTAGACCGGACTGATAATTTGATTGGTTCTTCACGAAATGCCGTTGTTCTCGTCTACAGTTAGTCCACAGTAGTCGGTATCTTGCCAACCAGATCCTGATTGACCTTCAAGTTCGGTCAGAAGTAGTACCCCTGGAAATGCGTGTTGCCGCGCCGTCGTTATTATTATATATAAGACCCACGCTCCATTGACTGAGCAACCGGAGATGCTTGTACCGTCACCGTCATTCATTGCAGCATGATAAAGTCCCTGAAGGACAGCTCCTGTCGGGGAGCCTGGACGCGATAGTTTGGTCGCGTGTTTTTACTGATTCTTGTGTTCTAATGGTATGTACTGCAGCTTTCTTTCTATATACTTAGGACCAAGGCTGCACTGTTCAAATAATACAAATGGCAGATACTCATCGCACACTCATTCTGTACAATCAGCCTATCTAAGTAGAGACGTCTTGTGTAAAACTCTTCTGCCCGTAACACATATCAGATATTTTCGGGGCAATTAATTAATTACTCACACATGCCGCTCCGTTTCGGGTCGAGCTCTGAACACCCGTCGTTCCCTTAACACTTGAAACTACCCGGCGGCCCCTTGAGTGGCTTCTGCCCGTACCATAATTCAAACTTAATTGGCCCAACTAAAGTAGAAATAATACCAAATATTATAATAATATATCCCAAACAATCGCTGTTGCCATAGTCTGGATACTCACACACTGCTGTCACTCTCGACGATCCTCGAGAATATCCCCTGAATCCTGCATATCCAACTACACCCATCCGCCAGAAACAGAGTCGATTTCATTACAAGAAACGCTCATTAACAGCTAGCTTCCACTGATCTAACTCCCTGCGGCACTATCCAACCAACCAACCAACCAATACAACCAGTCTCGCAGAGGTTAAAGATTATCCCTGTCTTTCTTTTCTTACTCCTCGAGGGTTAGGTGACATGTTCAGATACCAACGGTATTGAAAGTATTATATAATTATCAGCCCGGTCGGTGGACAAGCCCAAACTATACAGCAACAAAAGATCCTAAATAGCCAGTTTCTTTAATCAATTTGTACTAGATTAAATAGTCGCGGCCCGAGCAACACCCGGACACCGCCTAAACACCACCCACTCCTCTCTTACCTGCCGGAGGCAGACACAATCAACACTGAGTTCCTGAGGGATGATTTCTGGATTTTCTATGCTAACCTAGCAAAACAAATCATATAAAAGATTTGACATGAGTAAGAACGAAGAAAACAAATAATAATAAGTTAGAAAAACGAAATGGTTTGGTCGACTTCGAGGAAATGAATAGGCGCCTATTCGTCATCAACAGATGGTCCCTTGCTAGGAGATTGGATTTGGTTGAAACCAGTGAAAGGATTGGCATTCTTCTCTGCAAGCTTTTCGTTAGCAGCCTCTTGCCATTCTTTGTTCATCGTATGAGGTAATCCAGGAGATGCCATTCTGACGGCAGTGAATAAACCCGCGGCTGTGAGAATGACAACCGCAATCCCCTTAATAATACGACCAACATCACCTGGAGCATGGATTGGTTTTCTAGGGCCCCATGCGCCATACGAAATATACCAGCTAGCACGCTTCTCTGCAACCGTCAATTCAGTCCATGGCCCCTTCTGTCTTTCAGCAAGTTGAGCAACGATATCTGACCTTTCTTCCTCGCTCATGGCCTCCCAACGAGTCTCGAGATTGACTAAAGTGGGGTTTGAAATGGCGTGTGCTTGGCGAGTGGCAGTAGGAGCCACCATACGGGCCATAGCTGGTCTAACAACAGACACTGATTTGAAACCTCGAAGCATTCTAGAAAAGGTGACGTTAGTCAAGTCAACTTTGATCGGGGACAACTTGGGTAACATCCGACCCCGCCCAACACTTTGCTGGAACCCAGAACTCATTCTCATCTCTACTTGAACTGTCGACAGAAACGACAATTGGCGATCGAACATCTTTCCAAGCGAACCGAGTAGCGGGAATCGAACACGGCCCCAAATCCCGCTATAGATACCCCTAGACATCTTTACTTACTTGAAATTCGGTATGTTGATTGTAAATTCGCGTCTTAACCAACGTAGAGGAAATAAAAGAAGGAAAACGTCCAACGATTATCGTGATGTTAGATTTGTACAGAAATATACTCTGCGCTGTGGTTGGTGGTTTAAGTTCTGGTGGTTCCTAATCATTTTTTTTGTATGGCTACACCTCTGAAAGCCCGGCTGGCGCACGGCTAGCCGGGCACTAAAAACAGCGTCCAAACGCACATTCAAACCAATCAGAACAAAGCAAAAATTTCACTTATTTCCATGCATTCGCTTGATGAGCCCAAAAAAATCACCTGAGAATCCTTTACTTGCATACGACTCCACAACCCATTTACAAGCATATTGCCGAGGACCGGGGTGTGGAGATACCGGATTTCTCTACTTGGAACGTTCCGAGTTGTAGCGTCACCCCGTCTTAGGCGTGAACAATACTCCAGATTACCACCGACTGATTGATATATTGCCAAAGACAGCGGTATGTGCAAGAGAATTGTTAATCTGGCAGAAGAGTATGACCAGGAGAACAAGTAAGTAAGTAAACGAGGAGCTTCTCTTCTGGTTATAGTTTTAGATATTACTTAACGGGGCCTCTACGCTTAGACTTTGCGCTTGGCCACTCCACAACTTAAATCACCTTCCAGTGCCGGGCCTGGTTTTCAAATTCTCACATATCTATAATTATACCCACAAACTCTATTATATTCACGAACCGCACCCTGACTCGCAGTCCATTCTCAGGGGTAAGTATCACTCTAAACCTGGCCTCTAACCCTAACCTATATCTGATAAGAATGATCGAGATAGTAACCTGGGTCAACGAAGTTTTTAGAGAGAGAGAGTCTTTATTTGACTGATTACCGTCTAATAGGTTCGAATGATCGAATGACGGTTCGGCTAATAGTCGGCATTTTGTTTTCCAAATATATAGGTTGAGCATACCACATAGTATGCTAACATCTTTCCAACAGCAGACAACAGTGTACAACAGTGCACAACACACAAACACCTATTTATTCGTTGGCAAAATAATCCTTTTTGTCAAGATTGTCTACTTCATTCGATGCTTTCCAAAGATCTTGGACTCTCACTATACTTGTCCAAAGATCTTGGACTCTCACTATACTTGATAAAGATTATCAAGTCTAGACTCTCTCTCAGTCTTCCCTGCTGTGGACATTCATCACCTGACGCAACTCCCGCGGTTAGGTTTACTGATAACGAGCGTCCCAGGCCCTGTCACATTTGGGCCATGCAGCAAGAGATAGACCAGACGGCTCCATGTCGGACACCGAGACAATTGGCTCGCGTTTGTTTTTGTAATATGCCTCCCTCACAACAGAGCAAGCGAACGACACAATCACCAGGCCGTCCTTTTGGCCTCTACAGCTGCTCAATTCCCAGATACACGGCACCACCGCATACAATGGAGCAAGACATGTAACACGGCACATCTAGCGTAAAAGCACGTGATATGCGAGATAATGATTAGATATTGTTTATTGTGTAAAAGATAGATCTCGAATCTAATGACCCTACTTATCAGTAGTAGCACTAATTGATATATCGCACTGGTCCTTCAGTAGTCATCTCCAAACCACTCTTCGTTTTAGGAATAAAGCTAATGACTCAAAATCATATCACGACCAGTAGTGACAGTAATACTACTGAAGAGTCGTCACTGCTATGTCGTACATCATCTGGTACGGGACCAAATAGTACAGATGTGAACCATGTACAAGATAACTTTGATACCGAATCATTAGCATCCTATGACAGTGTCTTTAACAGTGATATTGATAACAATGTTAACATAGACCCGGACCATATCCATTCCCATAAGAAGTCGCTGGGCATTACAACCGCTACCTTTTTAATGCTGAATAAAATGATTGGTACTGGCATTTTCAGTATACCTTCGTCAGTATACGAGTTAACAGGATCGGTTGGCTGGAGTCTCGTATTATGGGTTTTTGGCGGCCTGGTCGCCTATGCAGGGTTAAATGTATATTTGGAGTTTGGAGTAGAGATTCCAAAGTCTGGGTCAGAGAAGAATTATTTGGAGCGAGTATTCCGCAAGCCTAAGCACCTTGCACTAGTAACGTTTGCTATTTCATATCTTTGTTTATCTCACTCTACTAGTAACAGCTATGCGTTTGGCATGTATGTCCAACTGACCGCCGGTGTAAAAGATGTCAATGAGTCGGCTACCCGGTTCATTGCGGTTATCACTGTAATCTGTTGTATCCTACTTCACGGAATATTTCCAAAAGCAGGTCGGTTTTTATTTAATATCCTGGGTATATTCAAGGTTCTCGTATTGTCCGTTATAACCGTGAGTGGAGTTTTAGTATTACTAGGAGCTATCAAACTCAAGGACCCGCCAGATAACTTTACAAATATGTTTCAGAATGACGGAACTGGCGGTGACGTCTACAGCATCTCAATTGCCCTGCTACGGGTATTCTTCTCTTATAGAGGTTGGGATAATTGTAATACCGTCATGGGTGAGATTCGAAACCCGGCTCACACTATGAGTATAGCTGGTCCTCTCGCTATCGGGCTGGTGATGTTTTTTTACTGTTTTTGTAACATTGCATATTTCGCCGTTGTTTCGAAAGAAGATATTATTGGTTCTGGCGTTATAATAGCAGGTAAATTTTGTCAAGTCATCTTTGGCGACTCGATTGCTAGCCGGGTTCTTCCTTTCTTCATTGCTCTTTCCAATCTTGGAAACATCCTGGTTGTTAGTTATGCTGCTTCCCGAGTGACTGCAGAACTAGCCAAGCACTACCTTATTCCGTTCTCTTCTTTTGTGTCATCGTACCGGCCTTTTAATACTCCATTTGTCGGCCTTCTCATGCATGCTAGTCTGACGGTTATTCTCCTTGTTGTTCCCCCACCGGGTCGTGTCTATGAATTCGTGGTCGATATTTCTACATATCCTATCACGTTTATCTCGTTTTCAGTCACTGGCGGTCTCATCTACCTTCAGTATAATCATGTAAGTGAAAATTGGGGCAATAAACCAGGCAGCTACCATGCTCCTCTGTTGCTTTCAATTCTTTATTTGCTCACAAATCTTTTCCTCATAATTGTTCCTTGGATCCCGCCACCTTATCCAATGAAACCGAACACATTCCCATACTATGCTGTTCCATTGGGAGGTGTGATAATAATGACTGCCGGGCCCCTATACTGGGTTTATTGGCGTAAAACCAAAAATGCTGCTCGACTAGATGACGAAATTGAAAAGGGCCTCTATCTATAATTCGCATTCTAGATCTTGTACCTGGAAGCCCTCATGGCATATAGACATTGGCATATATATAGATTTTGACTTAGATAATGCATTTTTACGAATAACTTTGATCCCTATGTGACTGCTTTCGAGTCTGACCTTAGTCTCTATTTCTGCGTATAGTTGCCGGCCCTGTGATTTTCACGTTCTCTTGGGGAAATGATAGCTCACATAACTTTTGTCGACATAGGAACCTTGGCCGACAAACTCATGGATCTGACGTAAAGATGGATATGCAAAGCGACAAAGCAAGAGTGACCGGCGCTGAGTTCCAGGACTTATTCTCTAAAATGTCTAAAGATAGTTGTAAGCTGTAATGGGCTAGCAACAAAAATGCATTGGCTTTGGAGGTTAGTGCTGCAGAATATACTTATCAAAATGGCTATGACGAGTCTACAAAAGGCTCAGCAGGTTTGTTCAGTCTGAAGTACATGGGATGAATAACGAGTACGCTTATTTGATTTCACAACTGACTTTATACGAGACGGCCTTTGATATCAAGCACTTTGTGGAATCTAATAGCTAGATCACACTCCAGCTTCACCTTCGATTGAATACTATAAAAAATGCATTTAGGTTTGTTCAAAATATTATAAAACAAAAAGAATATAGTGTATATTCGTAATAAATAATAAACCAGACATTATTGCTGCTTTTCTGTCGTCATATTTACCTCAATCGTCTTCAACGCAGCCATTCATGGTCACATAAATCCTTTATGCTAGGTCTATTTCGAATATCTCGTTCCAAAATTTTCTGTATTAAATCAACACATTGCTCACTCGGGATATAGGGCAATCGTAAATCTCCTTCCATGATTTCATCGACATTGTAAAATGGATTCTCTTTATACATGATCGTATAAAGAAGAATCCCTAGAGCCCAAACATCTTGAGGTCTACCTTCATACGGCATTCCACTTAGCACCTCAGGGGCTGCATAGTCAATTGTACCAACGAAGACATCAAATGGTCCTTGTCTGGTAAGAGCAGCACTTCCAAAGTCAATGAGTTTGATTTTACCGTGCTCATCAACAATGATATTCTCATCTTTGATGTCTCTGTGAATGATACCATGGCTATGAAGGTGAGCCACTGCGCTACTCACCTGTTTGAAGATACTCTTACATTCATCTAATGACATATCGGGCTTGAGTTCAATCAAGTCAAAAAGATCCGTACCAGGACTACCATGACGTTCCATTTCAATATGATAATATAAATCATCTTCAAAAAAATCAATGAGACGGACGATATTTTCATGCGGGAGCGCATTCAGGTTGTTCATTATTTTGATTTCGTTAGGGATGGTTCCCAGTTTGCGGTCTCTGGTCCAGGTATCAACAAGAATGCGCTCTTTGATAACACATTTGAGAACAACTACATCTTTTGGTTCAATAGGATATTGGACTAGGAGTACTTTTCCATAGGCACCTTCACCAAGTTTTTGGACAACATGGAAATCACTAAGGCTCTTTTGTCTTCTTCTGGCGCCGACTTCAACCGGAGGGCGTTGCAGTTTTGTTGTGCTCGAGCGATTAATGTTATTTAAAGTGGTAGTCGGGGTACTCTCAGCCGTATTCATGGGGTCGTTCACCAGTTTAGGGGTACTTAGATTATCTTCACTGTCCATAGGGGTGAGAGTGGTGCTCTCGGCAGCACTGTCAACACCACTACCGCCAGTGCTACTTCGACTGTTGGATGACGATTCACTTCCAGCGACTTTCTTGAGATTAGCACGGTATTCCAGTACATCATCAAGTAACGATAGCTGCGAAGGGATTTCATATTCCGAGTGAAGTCCTTGGATGTCACGAGAATAACTAAGCCATAATGCGAAATGGGTGTTTGATACTACCCGTAGTTGAATATCAACATGAATTGTTGACCCTTGTAGTGTGATAGCACAAATATCGGTCACAGGATAGATTTTCGGTAAATCGCCATCATCGGTACTATTAGGATCTAAAGCAGAAACCTTACGGAATGCTTGCTCGGGGATCACCAATCCCATTGGTAATGGATTCCCATCACATGCTAGCCGGTAGTCGGAGAAAACTTTCTCTAAATAATCATTAAATTTGGGGATGATGTTTGTCACTGGTGATCCACGAAGTACTTTATGATTGTCTCGTCCATATCCAAGAAGGGTACCAATGAAGTATTCATTATAATCGACAATTGTGCATGAACAATCGACAATAATAACACCAGCCATAAGTGGCAGCGAAGTAATGGATATTTCAGCAGTGGCTTCGAAATCGTCATAAGATTTCAGTTTTGCAAAACATGGCATATTTATGGAGTTTGCTTGCACTGTATGATACTTGTACCCGGTGAAATCAGAACCCCAGTTCTCAAAAGAGTCCGAATTCAAATCACTCAAGCCGGGAATCAGATCTTTAACAGACAAGTCGCGCAACTTTAAGTTATCACGAGGAAGGTCCAGCTGAGGAGCAAAGATGCGATAGTTGTCTCCCGACAGGCCCAGCAGTTTCCAGTCAGTTGTGGAGAATTTGATGGAGATTTTGTCGGAAATGACTTCTTCAAGAACCCAAGATATGAAGTCGTTGTGGCTCTTTACCCAGAAACTAGCCAAACTATGAATACCATTCGACTTGACTATGGGTAGGATATGACCACAAAGGTATACCGATTTTGGTTGTCCGTCTTTTAGTACATTATTGATCAACGACTCGACATAAGAACTATAGTTAGTCTCGACAATATCGCAAATGGATCGTTTTTTCAAATCGCCTTGAGATAGGCCCAATAATAAACAGGCCATGTCATTTGCCGATAATATTTTATAAGGACTCTTAAATTCCGTGGTGAACACCGAATGATTGGATGCAAATCTGGACGATATTGGCTGCACAGGGGTCATGTTAAAAGTATTTCCTTGAGACGAAGGGGTGGGCAAAATAGCCAGGTTTAGGCTTGATGCCGATGCAAAGTTCGCTGTGGAATGGCCTCTTTGAAACACTAATGGGCGAGGCATATCAACATATGGCATTGATAACGCGCTAAGAAGTTGGTTTTGTAGTTGAGGAGATTGAAATGCAATTGTACCTGTTCGCTGTTTTTTGAATGAATCGGGGTTTATCGGACCAGCACCGCCGACGGCACCACCACCACCACGACCACTGCTAGTGGTGCGGTTAATACCACCGGGAACGCCGTTTCTGGTAACAGGAGTGCCTTGTAACACTAACGGAGGGTTTGAAATCGATCTAGGACCTCCATTACTCCAGCTGCTATTACCAGTATGAGAATCGTAATCGCCTGGTAATAGATCCGACGCTTCATCCAACATGGCCATAAACGAGTCTAAATGTTCGTTCATGAAATTATGACTCGCACCACCAGTCTTCTGAGCGGCGAAATCCACACTGATCAATGAAGAGCTTGTTAAATTGCCCAAGATCGATAGAGTTGCAGATGACGCCGACCCATGTAAACTACCAAACACTTGATCTGATAGCAGTAACTGATTCAAGGACAGAATATTCGGCACTGATTGGATTCCTCCTTGATGATGGTTCTGGAGCATGGCATTATTGACCTGGTTGTCGATGAGCGTCTTCCTTATATCGTCCAACATAAGTGGATTTGATTTCAGGATCTTGATGGATCTTTTAAGGCCTTTTAGTCGTGTACTTAACGCTCTATTAGCATCGTAGGCGTAAGAAAATGCATATAACGATTCGGAAGCAAACCCTAAAACTGCATCCAAAGGAACACCTCCATCACTTTTATCGAAAGTTAGCATCGTGACAATATACTTCTGCGAGTGCACTCTCTGTCTATAAACAACTTACCTTGTATTACTGGTTCTGCGGGATTCGTTCTTTTTGGACATATCTACCGACCGGCGCCTCGCATCAGCAAGGGAACTGCGTCGAGATACAGGCGAAGACATTCCGTCACTTTCGTCGTCGCTGGATCCGTCATCGCCATAATTTAATCGGAACGAAGGCCTTTTCCCCGTCCGGCTGGGAATACCGTTTGGTGAAACATAATCCGACATATCTCTGTCGTATGACTTTTGAGCTACTGTTAGTATTTTGGACTGGTTCAGTGAATAGGATCAAGAGATATCTAACCGCAAGTGACTAAACAAATACTCACCTAAACGTTGCTCAGAAGTGTGACTTTATTCTTTTGCTCTTCTTGAATATTGATTTCTTGTCAAGTATTAGTCTTGCAATTTCACTGCCAAGCGGAGCAGTTTGGATGTCCACCAGCGAACCTAACTACCAGACTGACTAAACTGACTGACTAGTTCAAATCGATAGACTATGCAATCGACTTTTTCAAATAAAATAAAAAAAAAAAAGAACCGTCCTTTCTCACAGCACACAACTGGCAATATTTCAGCAAGAGTTTAAATCAATATTGCGTTGTATAGTAGATTACTGATAATTCCTCGTTTTCCCGATATAGGCAGGTAGTTCAGTATCGCGTATTATTTATGTCAATGGAGAACAACCGGACCCAGAACCCAAACCTGTACCAGTCCTGGAGTTACTGTAGACACTTTATTTCCTAACACACTTGAGGCCCTATTTGTGGCGGGCGAAGATTGCGATCTGGGTAAAAAAAAAGTAGGTGTACTGTTTGTTGGTAGTTGGTGAGGTTGATATTTTTTTTCCTGCTTCTGGTAATACTTACCTACAATGATTAATATATGGAACCACTGAACGATAGGCATGCAATAGTTACGGTGCTAGCTTTTCCAATATTTTTCGGTGGGCGCAAGAGGCCCGACGCTGGGTTAGGCAGGCAGGGGTACCAGTAGCCGGTTTTAGGGGCATGTCGGAGTTGGAGTGGGAGTAGGAGTGGGAGTGGGAGTAGGAGTGGAGTGGAGTGGGAGTGGGAGTGGGCGTAGGAGTAGGAGTATGAGTACGAGTGGGAGTATGAGTACGAGTGGGAGTATGAGTACGAGTGGGAGTACGAGTGGAGTGGGAGTAGGAGAATCAGTAGCAGCTGCCTAGTTAAGCAAGCGAGTAGTAGTATGAATGAATGAATATATCTTGATTAAGCGAGTAGTAGTATAGTAGTAGTAGTAGTAGTAGTAATAGTAGTAGTAGTAGTAGTAGTAGTAGTAGTAGTAGTAGTAGTAGTAGTAGTAGTAGTAGTAGTAGTAGTAGTAGTAGTAGTAGTAGTAGTAGTAGT
>JAKTRT010000021.1:0-120664 GCA_030579895.1 Sugiyamaella grinbergsii
AATAATAATAATAATAATAATAATAATAATAATAATAATAATAATAATAATAATAATAATAATAATAATAATAATAATAATAATAATAATAATAATAGTAATTCTAACTTAAGGATGAATGGTAAAACGAGAAACTGTTATGATGGTACGAGGATTGTGTTATGATACTGGGATACTGGGAAGATACTGGGAAGATACTCGGATGATACTGGGATGCTGGGATGATGCGATGATACTGGGATACTGGGATCATGCTGCGGAGATGCTGAGGTGATGCTGGGATCATGCAAAGAAGATGCTAAGGAGATGCTAAGAAGATGCTGCGGAGATGCTGAGGTGATGCTGGGATCATGCAAAGAAGATGCAAAGAAGATGCTAAGGAGATGCTAAGGAGATGCCGGGAAGATGCTGGGATCATGCTGGGATCATACTAATAAGATGCTGCGGAGATGCTGAGGTGATACCGGGATCGTGCTAATAAGATGCTACGATGATGCCAGGAAGATGCTGGGATCATGCTAAGGAGATGCTGGGATCATGCTAATAAGATGCTGCGGAGATGCTGAGGTGATGCTGGGATCATGCTAATAAGATGCTAAGGAGATGCTAAGAAGATGCTAAGGAGATGCCGGGAAGATGCTGGGATCATGCTAAAGAGATGCCGGGAAGATACTGGGATCATGCTGGGATCATGCTGGGATCATGCTGGGATCATGCTGGGTGATGCTGAGGTGATGCTGCTGCCATGTTAAGAACCAAACCATACGAACAAGAGTGCAATGGTAAAAAACAATTAAGGAAAGAGCGTCGAAAATGGCCAGGCTATTGGAACACTCCGAGTGATCGGTAGGGGCTGACAATATTATTCTCGATCCTCCATGATGAGATACAGTAACAGTAGTACTATCTCAAATGAAGTTTAAAGATTCTGAGATGTGTTAGTACGCAAAAGCAGTCTCAACAATTGAACATGGAACTTACCGTACATGAGCTTTGCAGCATTCTTTGTATCATCCATAACTCATTAAAAGGACTATCCACTACTGGTGTATCATCCATGGTGTACCATCCATAACTGGTGTATCATCCTGGGTGTATCTATAACTGGGAGTATTATCCATAACTGGTGTATCATCCATAACTAGGCGTACCATCTATAACTTACCATCCAAAGAAGAAGAAGAAGAAAAAGAAGAGAAAAAGGAAGAAGAAGAAGTGAAAAAGAAGTGAAAAAGAAGTGAAAAAGAAGTGAAAAAGAAGTGAAAAAGAAGTGAAAAAGAAGAGAAAAAAAGAGAAAAAGAAGAGAAAAAAGAAGATGGAGATTGGTCATCAACCACTAGACCAGTCGTGACCGATCGTTGTCTAGTCTTTGTTGACGTTCCTCTCTCATGAGGCGACGACGCTCTTTCCGTGCTTTATGTTTACTGACACACTTGTCGACTATTTTCAATCTATTGATGCCACCAGCTATTGATCGGGACCGATCAATATCAAATAATGATAACATAGCCACTGGGTTCTCTGGTACACCAGTAGGTTGAGCATCGGGGGTTTGAGATGATTTGAAAACAGGAGTGGCAACAGAAGGAGTATCAAGCAGAGTCGCAGACGTATTTTCAGAACGATCGCTATATCCAGACTGTACGGGAGAGTTATCCTTATTACACTTGGTCTTATCTTCTTGTTGTTGAATTATATCCTTTAATTCCGATACCTCGGTCTCATAGGCCAGCATCATATTCGTTCGCTGCTCCACGCTCGTCTCCAATAATGATTGAACTTTCAGATATAATTCCAATTTCGCGTCAATATTGACTTTAACTGTACCCAGTATAGCGTTTTCTGCCTGGATGATTGAAGCACCACACATGTCCAATCGCATTTGAGTAACTTCTGTTAAACGGACTTCCTTCAAGTACTCGTCTCTCGGTACATATTCGCGGGCCACAGTATCCTCTAACTCTTTATAGGCCGAATTTGAATCTATGAGCTGTTTCTCTAAATCTTCGCACTGATTAGCAAGTTCATTTGCGTCTTCAGTAATAACAATATCCAGAAGAAAAGTCAAGGGAAATTTGAACCAGGAGGTAGAATCTTTGACCTCATCCATACATATCGATTCGTCGGCAGAATCTCGAACCTCTGATGGCAATAGAGACCGCTCTTCAGTGTCTTCAAGCCCTGTCAATGAAAACAGACAATTAATGTTGATAGAAACAGTAGGAAACTGGCAAAGAGTCTTGAAAACAGACTTAGCAACCCGTTTAATACCGAAATTCACCACCAAAACGTAAGTGTAAAGAGTCATTGTTAAGACATAATTGCAAAAGGATTCCTTGCCAATTCCCAACGTATAACAAAAGTATCCGAGAAGATCGTCAAGCGGGAATAAGAGAAACTCGGGAATCCCGCAAACAAAACTGAAAACCAGGTATTTGCAGCGCACCACCAATGAATTGAAGAAGCGGGGAAACCCGAAAACAATGAAAATCATTGACATAGCAATGGAATAAAACAGTTCTTCGTCAAGACCGAAGAAACTGAGTGGGAGAAAGAGAGTAGTACCGGAAGCTAAGACAGGAACTAATGTTTCCATAACCATAACGATCATTAAGAGACAGAGAAAACTGAACGTAAAGAAAAGAATCAATCCGTCACAGATAAGGAGGCAGAACTTGAGAATATGGAGTAAAAGAGTAACAAGAAACACAGAAGCTATTTTAACGTTAGTGGCGACTATATGAGCAAATACACAGGCAACATTACCTTTGCAAGAGAATTTAAAGCTGGAGATCATCAAACCACCGAAGAAGCCACAAAGAGCATTGACGGAAGATCCAAGGGTCAAATAACTGGGAGTATCGTCGTCACACTCGTTACCATCAATTGGATCATCAAGATCAAAATCATCCACTACATCCATACGCATGATGTGGTGGGAAAAGGCGCTAAAACGACCAAATAAAGATTTGAGAAGCATTTCGGGTTCAGAGAGAGAAGACGAAATAATAATACTAATAATAATAGTAATAATAACTGTTGTTCACGATTTTACGAAGCAGAGAAAAAATTGTTGTGGTGGTAGAAATCAGGAAATCGGGAAGCAGGAAGACAGATAGGCGAGATGTCAATATCTGTTTGATCGATAAACGTTATGGGAGATAAATATTATGAGGACTTGGACCGACCGTGTTGCAGATCGTGACTGCAACCGAAGGTTTATCATATGCAGGGTAGTTATATGTAGGTGAACCGACGGCTTGGCAGCTCCCAGACCCATAGTTCAACTCTGTAGAAAGAGGGAAGTGATGGGATGAGAAGCGGGAGTGATGTCAAGGTCTACTCGTTGAGAGGTGGGTTGTCACAGCCAGAGTTGGGTAGATATTTTACCTTTGGGAGCCCAAATCCCAAGACGCGCTAGCGTTAGTTCCTTATCTTATCTTATCTTATCTTATCTCATTAACAAACTCTGATCTTGTCACCCTCGCCACACATAATACTACTATCAAAAGTAACGGGCTATATTTCCTCTGTCTTTAACCCACAACCTTAATCATGTTCGTATGTTTACTGTTTGTAACTGACCTATCGTCCTGGATGCATGCCATAATTAGACCAGTTTACTACTATAACAGATATTGATGTCGGCAAAAGGATGTCTTAGCGACCGCTTTTTCTCGCACCATAAATGTGGGCACAATTTAGTCAACCGCTCCCTGCTGAGTCGACTCTAAGGTTTTATCACATTGCGAGAAAAGGATACAGATACTAGGTACTAAACCCACGCTCCAATATAAATATTAATTTAGGTCTTTCTTCGATAGATAACGGACACAATAATTGAATGCCACCAATCAGAGATTAATAATGTTCAGTAGATTAGAGTCGATTTAGTATAATAAAATAGCCTTAATTTAGTAAAACATGTTATAAAGGATAAACCCAGTATTTATATATCGATAACATACATATCGGTATAACAAAAGTAGTAACAAAAAGAGAAAAGTAAGGTATAATAGAAATAAAACGCGTGATGAAGGGGTGACCAAAGATAGGGAATTGATTAAATCTACCCAAGGATAAGGAATAAATGAAAGTCACAAGTAAGGTGAGATTAGTAACCAGTACTACATTCTGATTGCTCAGAAGTCAGGCATGGCAATCGTAGTATCATAGAACTGGATGAGGTCGGGTAAACACACCGTGAAGTAGTTCATCTGAAGCATCCAATCCTGTGTTGACAGAACACACGACTGTAGCATCATCGGTTGCAGTGAGAAGATTTCCCTCAACTTTCAGGGTCAGGGTGCTGCTCTCTCCCTGCAGATGCCCTGCAGAGCATGCAGTTTAAACATTATGGGGATGTAATTAGATATTATGCAGGAGACAGAGCCACTCTTCCTCTATTTCAGGAAGTCCAAAGAAAATAAAAAAAAAAAAAAGGAAATGAAAACAGCAGCAAAATATACCCATGGTTAGTTGGCTACGTGAGTAGAGACCAAAGTCGTATTTTCTCCGGCAACGGTACATCTGAAGCGAAAGTACGACGAAGATACCCAATTTATGAGCACCCTTAGTACTATTGCTGCTTGTGCTGGTGTTGGCCCGTTTCTTTGGTTTTTTTGGTCTTTTTGGTACTTTTTTTGGCAAAGTAGAAGGGGAAGAAAAAAAGGGTTTCGTCTTTCCCGACCGCTAGGGGGTCGCGATCCGTTCTCTTAGAGAGTGGATAGGAGCTCCTGAATTGCGGTCAGTTTGATTAGGGTTGCGGTATTATACTATATATAGCAGTATTCTCTGTATACAGAATTAAGTGGCAGATCTTACCCTTCATTAACATAGAATAAATTATTCAGTAGCCATAATACGTACGCTTATGTAGCGAAAGCAAGTCTTCAACACCTTCAGTTCATATATTGTCTCCCACTGCATCACTGATCAAGGCTCTTAGAGGCTTTAATATGATAAATTGGACGGAAGTTGTAGTATTACTGTTCACAAATATAACTAAATTACTCTATTGTATTCTCTTCTAGGCATAGTGATATCCCAAGGGTTTGATCAATTGATTAAAGTTTAAGTTAGGACTCTGTGTGTGGGGAAGTTACAACGATTGCTTCCCTTTCAACAGACTACTTGAGAAGAAAATCTTTTTACTGTATTCATGGTAAATATGGCTCTTTTGTAATGGATGGGAATAAAGAGGAAAACTCAGTATTTCTAGATAGGATCCTATAACTTCTATCTTTAGTATTACGAAATGCTTATGAGCGTCTAATAATTGTATTACAGTTAATAATACTTCAATAAAATGTAGTCCTCGATCCATTTATCACGTGACACCACTGCGTTTAGCCTATTTGGGATCATGCATCCTGTCAGGCACAGTTCGCTATTTTAAGCATGTAGCGCGGTGGTACCTTGACTCAATCGTTGTCGTACATTGTCGATATTTTTCCTCTACGCTGTTGTATGTATCATATTTTTATACCTTGACGAACTGCATCCTGCAGCACCTTTCAGTTTTAATACTATGGGATTATCATAGCCCGCTTACTCGATTCTCATCAATTATATTTTCTAGTATACTTCCAGAAAATTTCTTTCTTCATACCTTCTTTCCAAAAAAAACATTTTTCTTCGAAGGTTTAGGAAAACAGCAGCAAAGAAGCCTTAATTGACAAGTAGAGAGCTGAGATTCTTAAGATTGAACTTACACCATAATTGAAAAGGTAGAGAGTGTAACTATATTCGATTGCTGTTCTGTCCAATATGTATAGACAAAACTACCTCTATTTATTTGATATCAAACCATATCTAAGCATAGTCACTTCTTCTAGTCCTCTTTCAATGGAAGCTAGATATTCCGGAATATTGTATATTTCTGTTTCGCCATCCCCCGAAAACCTATACCCCATTCATACCTGATTTAGTAGTCAGGTAACCTCATTGCCAACGAACAATTGACCTGTATTAAGTTCCCTGCCTTCTTTGAGGATTAACATGAAGGCTTTTGAAGTTATTTTGAAGGTATTGAATCTCTACATCACTTGCTCGGATTATTCATATTCACAGAACATTCCAACCCCATTTAGGCACGTATTGTCACTTCGCGAACATATCTAGAACTACTTCAGGATGGTCTTCGAAAACGAAGATACACCTCGCCCATTTGTTGAAAACGTCATACCCTCAGGCGACGAATTGCGCACCTTTTGAGTTGGAAAGCTGGTGATTGAATGTTCTCTATTCGAAACATGTGACGAGTTCTTAGCATACATTGTGAAACGGTTAGCAGATTGGAATTGGCTGTATAGAGAGATAGCAAAAGTCAACTTGGGAAGCAGATCCTAACCGTCTGTGAAGAGCTGAGCCATTTAAAGTGTGTAGAGCTTAGTTATTTACTGATTTCCGTTAACCAACTTGAGAAGCGCAGCTTTTACACCTTAGCCATTCCCGAATTAGAGGTTCATGGGTAACTCACTGACAGAGTATGTTCAGACATATTTACAAACCTTCGATCCCTTGTTCGAAGAAGATTCGACGGTCGTACCACGCTATCTGTTGCGACGGAAGATGGCACTAATATCAAAGCCGATGAATCAATCACTGATAGTGAAAGGGAGACATTTCCGCAAATCCCTGTCTTGGCAATTGAGGTTGGCAACTCAGACAGTCACGAAAACACTCTGTGTAAGCTACAAAAATGGTCTCGTGTTGGTAATGAGATTCATGATCACGTCGAAGTTATGCTTGAAATTAATTTGACCTATACAGAACGCAATGATAATGTACAACGCCCGCCATCCTGAGGGGTGTTCAGCTTGTTGCATCTACGATTAAAAAGGATAAATTTCAAGGTCTACCTAAGAGGGAACTCAGCTTAAACGGACAATATTGAAGCTAACCTATATGATGAAATTAAGTCTGTTTTGAAAACTGATGAAAGGTACTTTATTCGAGCTGGTAGAGGTCGTAGAGCGCGAACGTCAGAAACCTTTGCTTCAATAATGTAAACGGTCTACTTGTGTTACTTATGTTACTTAACGAAGAAGATATACGACTCATGGCTAAGGAAGTTTGTAGGCTTCATGAGTTTGAAGTAGCGGAAAATGATAGGAAACATTAAAGCAAGTAACTGGTAACCCCACTTCCGGTTTCAATGAATCTGGCAGCGAATATAATGATAATAATGATCTAGCTTAAAAGTCCTAAACAATAAATCCCATTGAAAAGCCAGCGAACGTATGGAGACCCCCTTTGACAGTTTAGGTCTATGGTCTGTGAACTTCCTGGGGAACAACCAGTGTTAGCTAGTATTATAACGCCGTCTATCAAGCATGTGCGCGCTCCATCATGGAATACGCTGATCCAGTGCAGTTTCCTAGAATTACCTAAAACGAGCATAACAACAGGAACTCTCCTGGGTTGCGAAGTATTTTGGGAGCCTACCATGAAACACCAATAGATTGTCGCCACCGGGAACCGAAATCGTGCCTTTAACTCAGAGATACGTGGAGAAGATACAAGATCATGATGTGTTCGTCCCCATCGTGCCGTGGATCAGCGAAATCACACGAGGATTACGAAGAGACCGCCAATATATGAGGTGATAACGCATGATGATATTACCATCGTCATAAACCACGGTGGGAAAGAGCTGATCAGGAAAGTCAAAGAAATGCTTGGGAAATGAAAGAAGAACTAAAGAAAACGATTTATCAATGACACAAAGCAACATGGAACTGCGATATTAGGAAAAGAGGAGTTCTACCGGTCATACAGGCTCCCTCAATTATACAATGCAAATAATAAAAATCCTTTGAGATACTTCCTTGTGAAGTACCCGAAGGATGAGCTAAGTAAGTTGACATAGCCAAGAGCGGCCAAGAGTGCGTTAGGTATGTTTTTAAAGGGATTTAATATCAACAATCGACCATATAAGGTTTCATGTGGGTTATATGAGGATGTTAAACATATCCTGTACGAATGTCCGCTTACTGAAATTCATCGAGTGACCCTACGTAACGGACCAAAACTGCTGGGCCCCAAATTCCTTCTTGACGCTAAGAAGGGCTTAGATGTGGTTTTGGCCTTTCTGGCCAAGACTCCTCAAAGCTATCTAACATCGGCTTTCAGTTATTAGGTGTACAGGTTGAAGACATAAGTTACCAAAACAATTTCCCGTATGTTCGCTGAAATTCATTTCAGTGGAAAATCCAGTAACATCGAAGATTCTGAATAGTTGATCAAAATATAGTTAACAGCCTGCGAAATCCGGGTCAACATGAGGTTAGTCATCCTTCCAAATATATGGAGAGTGTGATTTTAATTGTATTACCTATTTACTGTATAGGATTTTAAACAGAATTATTACTCAGTTACTTACGGCATAACTGGCCGGCCAAAGGTGCTGAGATAAAATGTAGCAAGTACAAGCACTGACAACCACAGTAGCAGGCAGAATCTCTGCTGCCACATTACAGGAGTAAGTTGTCTTCGTAGTTGCCAGATTCAAGGTTACAAGTTTCAAAGTTATCTCTCGAATTTGCGTCAATTGTTCATAGGGCACTCGTGTAAATCGTTTTAGTTTATGGATTGAACAGGCGCGATCCATTACTTAATTTAAGGTTTTCAGGCAACAAAATAATTATATATGTATTTCCTGGCATCGTGATTCTGATTGTATGGTGATCATAATAATTATACTCATAATACTAGTAATTACAGAACAGCTAGCAAACGAACCGAAGTAGTCTCTGTTCAGTTGAATCTTGAACGATATAAGGGACGAAAGCTTTTAGTATAAAATTGAGTCTGCAATAGAGGAAGCTGTGGTGGTGGAGGCGGTGGAAATCTAGACAACGATGGGAGCGGCGGTAGTTGAGAAAGAGGTGGTAATGGCGGTTGTACACGCAATTCTATCGGTTCCGAGCTAAATGCGTTCACCTCTAACAATGAATCGCTTCTAGATTGCATCCTGGCTTGGATTCTACGATACGCCTGTCTTCTATTCTGAAACCATATGTTGACAGCTTTTTCCGTCATTCCTACTTGGTAAGATATCTCCTCTCGGACCCAGATCGGGGGCCTTGGACAAAAATGGAAGTTCGCTTCGAGAATAGAAAACTGATTGGCAGATGTTCTATGACGTCTTTTAGGCATTCTATCATTGAAAGGCAGTCGGCATCGAGGTGGAGGAGGGGTGACAGGGCCCGAGTAAGGTGCTTGTTCGGAATTAGACTTGCTAGGAGAATCGACAGAGGAATCTTTAGGCGTATCTGCGGTGTCATGAGAATCTTCTCCATAATAACTGGAAGTTCCTAGATCAGATTTGTTTGGGGAACTTATATCAGAGTAGTAACATTTTTCTTCTGGAATTGGGGTTGAAGAGGAATTGTTGGGAATCGAATAGAAAGAAGCGTCTTTAGTTTGTGTCTTGGGAGAGCAGCTTGTCACACCGTAGCAAGTATTTTGCATGATAGTGTACACATCCCCATTGGATCTAGGGCCACTATCTAGAATGACAGAAGAGTAAGGTAGACTCGCTCTGACAGTGGATTCAGGGTTTGATTGAGTAGGAAGATTGGCAGATTCATTGTCAACTGTTGTATCCAAGAATGTTCGGTCATTTTTAGGCAAAGCAGTAGGACTACCAACAATTGAGATAGGGGGAGTGAGGAGAGACTCTCTATTATCAGGGGTGCTAGTTTCTTCGTTGTTTAACAGCATTTTAATAGAGATAAACAGTTGAGCTAGAATGAGATTTTGGGTCAGAGGCTGAAGAAGAATGTCAAGAGACGTATCAAATGGACTCTATTACACCTTTTCACCAAAGAACGAGGAAATCCCAAGTTTCAGCGGCAAGTTAATCGTGAGAACTTATCAAATGTATCAAAAATAACTTACGTACAGGCGGATAGTAATTTATATAGGTTATATCTGTTTTGATAAAGTCTTTCAGATGCTCCCATAATGTTTACGGTTCATTGCTGGGTGCATAAATAGGTTGCCAGTAAATATTTTCATAGCGAGAGAAAGGAGAGTTATCTAATAGGAGTATATGAATTTATGAAAAAGTCGAGACACTTTGAAAGTGCTATACCATTTAGAATTTTATGATTCAAGATGACATGCGGTTATTGTGGAACAGTCACTTGATACGTTTCCTTGAAATGAACCCATAATTTTGAAGGAATAGGCTGTTCGATGCATAGATAAAAAAAAAAAAAAGGTAGCCCATGGGATAGATACCGGGTATTATAATAGGCTGAAAGTCGATTCCGTGTGATTAGTTTAAAGGGACGGGTTATTTCCGGGGAGACACGCGGGCCCTAACCCTTATCAAGGGTTATCTGCATTTGAGTTGCATTGCATAGACTAGGTGAAATGCAGCAGGGCGGAGTGAGTGGAGGGAGATACGAGATTAATAGAAAATTGGTTATATTGTGGTGAGGTTAGAGAGAGAGGAGTGGAAATAATGGAGTGTCCAGTGTGGGTTTTTTTTTTTAGTTTTTAGCTGTCGTCTAGGCATGGTATTGTATTAAGTCAGGAGTTGTCTGTAGTTGGTACTCTGGTAGCTGCTATGGCCGGTACACTGGCCAGTGCTATGGGTGATACTCTGGCCAGTGCTATGTCTGCATGCTACTCTGTCTACTGCTTTTACTTGTATATTGTCTACGACTTTTACTACTACCTCTGTATACTACTTTTACTTCTATATTGTCTACTACTCTACTAGTACTTTTACTTCTATATATTGTCTATTGCCCTTCTGTACATGCCTATCTAACATGCATATAACAACTTCTCTCAGCTTTCATATACTATATACAGCTGTCCGTTTAATTTACACAATCATTATTCCATAAATTGGCACCGCCAAGCCCTCACTTGGTCATGCCGTTTGTCTTTAATCTCTACCCGCCTTTCAACCGCATTTGAAACATCACACACAAAACTGCTTCATCTTCTACCAATCGGCAACCTTAATTGAAATAACCGTCGAGTGTTATGGCAGTGCTTGTATGGCCCGCGGCCAAACATGACTGTCCGTCTGGTCAGATAGGCAGGACGCTGACTAACGTCTTGTCCCCGTCGGCTGTACCATGATGCCCACCCAGGCAGATGAAAGGTTACTTCCTACCGTTCTGGCCGAGTAAGATATGCCGTTGTAAGGCGGAGTCCATCAACCGACGCCAAAAGACTGCGCCGCGTAGGGTCAGGGGTCACGTCTGGGGAAGAAAAAAAAAATACGACAAGGTCTGCTCAGATGTGTGCATTAGACAGAACAATCGGCCTGCCTCTAGGGCTCTGGCTGCACGGCAAGCATCGCTCTGCGAAAAGAAGCATAAGGCTGCGAAAATACACATACATATATATAGGGATGAGCCAGCCATGTACGGGCACTGGGAAAATACAATTATCGTATATATTTGAAAAGGTGAGATTTTATTTTCCAGTTAGCCACAGAAGACCGGGAAATTTGTTTTATCATACAATTAAAAGGTTACAAACTATAAACAGGCAGGGCCAAACAATTCTAATAATAGAAGTAGGTCAGCACATTGGATCCAGGTATCATCATCAGTCGAGTCCAATCTATCATTGCCATTTATCTCGCTTATATTTTGTCATTAATCTCGATACAACTACATCAGACATATACACACACAAACACACACAGTCAATCACTCAAAAATGATCATCCCGTCTGAAGAGCTATCAAAAAGACTGTTCTACTGTAATTCCTGGAACGGCTCGTGCGTAAATAGCGGATGGGGCAGTTGGGGTCGATGGGTGTTGCTGGGTGTTATCGTCGTCGCGTTCTTACTGTTCGCCGTGGCGCTGAGAACCATTTCTGCCAAAAGAGTCCGTAACGGTAAGACGCCTGTGGCTGGTACTGGCTGGATGGTGCCACCTTCGTACTATCAAAGTCAACATCAGTATAATAGCCAGGGCCCACCAGCAGCTCCTCCTTATAACCCCGGTCCTGGCCATGGCGACGCTGGATATTACGACAACAGCGGAAACTTCGTTGTCAGTGAGAATGCACCTGTAGCTGAGTATGCTCCCCCACCAGGACCTCCTCCTGTAGGCCACACTGTGCAACAAGGCTATGAGATGAATGAGTACTACCCACATGACCGTAAAGGACAGCAAGCCGGCAATGAGCTCCAACCTCCTTCCCAAGTCCATCTAAATGAGTCCGGATCGAGTAATAATTACTATCCTCCCCCACCAGGACCTCCTCCAGGCCATTCTTAAGCTGAACCATGGTCGAACTGCCATTCAGTGGTTTGCTTGTAGAGCCATATATTTTGTAATGTACTTGTCTGATCGTTTTGTGTTTTAATAAATAGATAATAGTAATAATAATCATAATCACTGAAAGTAACCAATCTTATGGCGCACTGGGCTCTTGCTGAACATATGCTAGATGCCCTTGTGGCCCTAATAGCTCCTCGATAGACTCTTCAATCATGACTCCCATAGCCAGCATGGCGGTCTCGTTCATGCTTCTAAACATCTTAGGAGCATTGGCCGTGTTATAATACTCGGATACGTAGAAATGAAGCGCTTTTAACAGTTCCTGGGATCGTTAGGTTCGCTCGGTTGGCGGGTTTTCAGCCTCCGGCGGCTGGGCTCTGCCCAGACCCGTGGCTCGCTTCGCTCGTTGCGCGGTACGTACACTGTTCGGCAGGTCCTTGTGCTTCACAATTGGAATGCCACTTTTTGGCGCGCCCCTGCTCATGAGCAGAAAATCATCTGGGGCCCGGGTCTTCACGATCACCTCTCCAGTATGAGTGCCCATATCGCCGTCTCTTTTCTTCACCACCGCTTCCGGCGGCCGTCCTGCAACCGATTCATATACCGACAATCGCTTGAAAGGCTCGTCGTTGCGCTCGGGCTTTTTGCGAGGTCCTATGGGCCTGCCATCCCGTTTTATGGCTTTGATTCTGGCCATTCTTGTCGAGATGGATGAAGGTTTCCGGGACGAAGAAATTAATTTCATGTTCGTGCAGGTGCATGGCGCGGGTAACAGCGACGAGGCTCGGACCTTTCTCACTACTAATAAACGTTTGTAGCAGGTGGACCGAGCGAAGCGAGCAACGGGTCTGGGCAGAGCCCAGCCGCCGGAGGCAAAAAACACATTAAACTAATCAAACTGAATAAAGTACGAAATTAGGCGGTGACCGACTCTTCGACCTCAGGAGTAGCAGTAGCAGTCACGGCGGGCGTGACGACGACGACGGGGGCCGTGGGTTTTTGTTTGGTCTCTTTAAGGTTCTCGATGCCGAAAAATCTGTGGAGGACTTCTTGCGAGTCCTGCTTGGGTAGCATGATATTGACAGACGATTTGCCTCTCCACATGGGGAAGATGAGCGCGTCAAGACCGTTTTCGCGGGGAACCCGTAAAAAGAGACACCCTTCGGTGACCTTTTCGACTTCTTGCTTGAGCTTGGCATCGAGCTCTTCTAATTCTTTAAATCGAGGGAACGAGTTCTCGCATAATACTTTAAGGGTCGCAAGACCAGTGGCCTCTACTACACGAGATTGGCTAACATAAGGATATAGCATTTCGATCCCTTCGGATTGAACTCTCCACTTGCAATCACCCTCGTTCTTTTGTTGAGCAAACATTTTGATTCCAGCATGTACGAATTTAATAGCATTATTAAGTTCGAGAATTGGTCGTAGAATGGGAGCCACATAGTACATGGTTCGAACAGGCTCTCCAGTCTCGTTTCTGACTAAGAGGCTGTTTTTGGGGAACTCATCAGAGATGCCATAGAACTCCCAGCATGCATTGACGGTTGGATGGTTGTCGATGACGAATTTGAAAGGCTCCTCATTCGCATCTCGAGGGAGCTTTTCTTTTTTGACTGGCGAAGCAGCAGTCTCGACAGGTACGTCTCCATCGATGACTGGCTTTTCGTCGGATTCGGCGATAGGAGCAGGTGTGGGGACAGAAGATTCGACCTTTGGTTTCTTTTCTGGTTGCTCCGGCTCGCCGTTTTCTTCCTCTACATGCTCTCTCTTTTTGGACTCACTGACTGGTTCGTCTAATGGCTTCTTCTCAAACACAGCAATATAGAAACCGCCAGTGTCTTGTTGATGAGGATACACACGAAGAGTTCTTTCAAGGTGGAACTTTTCAACTTCTTCGTCATCGGGAGAAAACAAGCTTCTAGCAAGGCCCTCGTCGCCCAATTTTCTCCATGCTTTGTCCTTGGTTTGCACCTTCCAGTTATTAATACCAGAGCTTCTGACTAATCCTGGTAGGCGGTCAGATACGTCTACTAATGAAAGAGAATCCTTATATTGTCTAAGCACTTCAGCAACTACCGCCTCGTTTTCAATTGGATTCATAGAACAGGTACTATAAACCAGTCTTCCGCCATGTTTAAGTAATTGAACACCTCTAGCAAGGATATTGATCTGAGTAGGATGAAGACCTAATCCATTACCAACAGTCCAATCTTTCCAGACATTGATATTCTTTCTCATGGTACCGTCACCAGAGCACGGAACATCGCACAAAACTCTGTCGAACTTTAAGTACTCATTTTCAGCTGTCCTGATTTTAGGAAACATCTGTGCATCATGATTCGTGACAATCATATTTGGCGAGTTGAGTCTTTTAACTTGATGAATAAGCATATGGGATCGCTTATAGTCGCTATCATTAGCCATAACGAAACCAGTTGCACTGGACGAGCCAGAATGAAGGCTCTCTATGAGTTGAGCGGTCTTGGAACCAGGAGCAGCACACATATCCAAAACAGCATGTTGAGGCTCGACGTCGAGGAGCAATGGAGGAATCATAGATACTGCTTCTTGACGACTGATATTGCCAACGTCAGTTTCAACAACAAGAAATCGCTGGAATCTAGCAAATGGCTTATTCTTACGAATCACTTGTTTAGCAACGTTGACCTGCCAACCTAGATTGTCTGGATAGAAGGCCAATGGTTTTGGCTCTGGGACGGACTCGCCTTCCCATTGTAGGCCCTTTAGCTCGGGAAAGTAGTTTTTCTCCATCGAGTCCCGGACTTCAATGGCATGCTTTTTGGATCCAGTAAGACGGAATGTTACTGGAAGATCATTTTGACAAAACGATTTGAATGTGTCCCATTCCGACGGATCGATAATGGCTTGTTCTTTGTAGTAATTTTCCAGTTGTTCATTTTCACGAACGATTTCCAGCCACCCAGAGGGGGTACGGGTACGCCCGTTTCCGCCGGAGCCGTTTTTCTTATTAAAATGCTTTTTGCCCATTTTAATTGTAAACTGCGTATATATAGATATTGTTCCTCTAGCGCTAGGATTTATTTATTCAGTTCGAGGATGAAAATATATTTTTTCAGTGGTTAGGAACTTTTTCCGAAATATGGCGCGGTAGCGGCACGAGCTGAGATGCGAGCCAGATAACGGGAGATGAGAAGACGGTAGACGGTAGTTAGATGTTAGATATATGTGGTATAATAGAAGGTGAGTCAAACTGCATTCTCATTGATGAGAGCCTAAAATATGTGGCTTGGTGAATATGTGTATTAGACATCGGTTTATCCAGTAGTTTATCTTATCGGCATAGCAGTAATTAATATGCATGATACTAGATACTGTAGATAAACGGTCATAGCATTACAACAAGACAGCAAGAGATAATCGACTCGAGGCAACAATTTAACGAGACCGTTAACCCAAGTAATGAATCAGAAGCCAGGTACTTTTTACTTCTGCTGCCTGGTAATTTCCTCGTCGGTCTGGATATTCGTTTCACAGATGGCTAATCAATTGAATGTAGAGTTTTTTAGGGAACTTAGCCCGAGCAAGAGCTCAAGTGGAACTATCAATTGCCTGGTAATCTAACATAATTATCTGAACTACCACCTCGTACGTAGACCTCGACCATCTCGACCTCGACTGATAGAACTAACTGACGACCCGTCCGCAAATTACATATGCGGCTGTAGCAGGGTTGGGAACAGATAACGCAGACAAAATCTATTTTCTTTTTGGCTACTTAATTTTTTTTTTTTTTGTCGATCTCTAATTTTTTTTCACCATCAAACTCACCAAGCCTGCCTGCCTGCCTATCTAATTCATAACCTACTTCACCAGTTATTATATACCCACCAACTGTTCTTTATTTGCTCTCCATTAAAGACTATTTATTTATTTCATATTCCCACAACCGCCGTTTTACGACATTTTCAAAAAAACAAAATGGTTTCTGCACCTACTGCCAGGGTCCAAGCCAGTGACCCTGCTCCTGCTGATTCTCCCGTTGACACTTTGGACGTAATGATTGATGTCACTTCATCGTCAGGGCTGGAATTATCAGCAAGTGAGCAAAAAGAGCTCGAAAACCAGCCTCAAAACGAAGAAGACTTCGCCATGGACCAGGACGGACTTCCTAAATTTGCTGCCGTTGCTAACAAGACACAAAAAGTGAAGAAAGAGACCCGAATAATAGCCATTCCTCCACATAGATTCAGTCCCCTAAGAACCAGCTGGAACAAGATATACCTACCGCTGGTCGACCACCTAAAGCTTCAGGTCAAGATGGACATCAAGAACCGCAAAGTCCTTATTCGAACTTGTAAGAACACCATCGACACCGGGGCCATTCAAAAGGGAGCCGATTTCCTGAGAGCGTTCACGCTTGGTTTCGACATCGATGATGCCGTGGCCCTGCTGCGACTAGATGATCTATATATTGAGACTTTCGAGGTCAAGGACGTCAAGACGCTTTCCGGCGACCATCTCAGCAGAGCCATTGGCCGGATTGCTGGTAAAGACGGCAAGACCAAGTTTGCCATTGAAAACGCATCGCGAACTCGAGTGGTGCTCGCCGACAGTAAGATCCATATTCTCGGAGGCTTCACCAACATCAAGATCGCCCGAGAGACCATTGTCAGTCTTATCCTCGGTGCTCCTCCCGGCAAGGTATACGGCAACCTACGTATCATCTCCTCTCGTATGAAGGAACGGTATTAAAATAATAGTATGCATTATATTCCCCCCCTCCCCCTGGCATGCCTCCGCACGTAGAAAAATACATTTATGATTACAGACCCCGAGGACATCTACTGGCGCTTGACGGGCCAGCCCCGGGAGATCATGGACTGTTCGATGCGGTCCCAGATGCGCTCCGACGTTTCTCTATCTCGGAACCGCTGGCTGCGGTCCACCATCTCCACGCGGACGTTCCATTGCGTGAGCGTGGGCGGAACAGGGTCGCCTTTGTATACGAGCGCGAAACCAAGGAGCTTCTGGAAGAGCGCGTTGGGGTCCGTCCATCGGTAGCTTTTGAACTGCCACACCTGGCCCGTCACAAAGACCGCGACCACCCGGTCCCAGTACTCGGGCTTGAACTTGTCGACCGAGTTCACTACTACAAACCGCGTGGGCCCCAGCTTGGCGCTCTGGCGGGATATCCGTAGTAAGTCGGCAGCTCCACTGGATGCATTTATTGGCGTGAAGTTTCCTAGCTCCAGGAACTCTTTAACATTGCTCATGTTTAATAACGACGAGGCAGACGGCGACACAAGAATGATTGGGTCCTGGTTCTTGCCCGACGTCGGAAGAGGCATTTTATTAGGAGCAGACCGCGTACTAGGCGTGACCGCGTTGCTCGTGACGGCAACCTTGGATTTGCTGTTCGTAGTACCGTTCTTGAAACTAGACAAGATCTTCTGCCGACACTCTGACGACACCGAACTGAAGTCAATCTGTTTGTTTCCTCTCAACACCCGGTTGTGGTCCAACAACGCTCGTTCCTGGCTATATATTTTCTGTAACTCGCTATCCACCTCTCGCTTCGTGACTTTGCGTCCAACTGTGGACGGGGTTATTGATTTGTCCGCGCCGCTACTAGTGCCAGCGGCTCTTGTACCACTGATATCGCTTCCACTGCCTGCCGCCCTCACAATATTACTACTCTCGCTCGACGCTCCTTCCAACCACGTAATCAGATCGGTTCTTTCCAAGAACTTCAGGTTCACGATCCCTCGCTCATCGGAAATCGTGATATAATCCGTCACACTGAGATCTTTTGTAATCCAGCAATTGTAGACGGTTCGTACATCAATGAACTTTTTTCCAGACTCCGTGCTCGCATCGTTGATCTGGAATGATGTCGGTGTATCCAGTCCAATGACAAAACCCTCGTTCGAAATTCCGGGAATGGCAGGAAATTGCAGGCTCTTGGCTTTAACGATATCGCCTGTTTGCTCGCTGTCCACGGCCTCGCCCACAGTCAGCAGTCCATTAATCTTGGCTGCAATAGTCGATCTCAGAATAACCAACGGATCACTTATAGAAGACATTTTTTTTTTCTGTTGTCCCGCGCTCTGTCACTTGGTCATTCACTGAGAGGTCTCTGACATCGAGGTTCACGGAATATTTCATGTTCCAAAATCATGTCCTCGTCGCACGCGCGGCGCGCGCGGCGCGCACTGGGGGAGCTGGGTGCTGCCTCCGGCGGCTGGGCTCCGCCCAGACCTGGTTGCTTTCAGCGAAGCTGAAAGATATTGTTGCTGGTTGACGGCGGGTGATAGCGTCGGGCAGAAGGGTCAATTGATGAGGAATGGGTGGCTGCCGTAGCGGCGGCCGAAACGGAAATCAAACCGAAGGATAAACAATCCAAAATAACAAAGTCATAAAATAAAAAAGCTAAAACAAAAAATCAAAATTCATGGAATACAAAAAAGATAATCCAAAGCCGTACAGGGTAAAAGGGAATGGAAATGGAATGGAATCAAATTCAAACAAATGCATATAATGATGCTGCTGTACAATGCGAAGGTAGGCAAAGGACGGAGCGGTGCTGATCACCGTGATAGCAGCCGCGGTGGAGTTGATGGTGGTGGGATGAGAGTGGTACCACCAGAGATAGTAGAGTAGTGGAAGAAGTGGTAGCACCAGAGATAGTACAGTAGTGGAAGAAGTGGTAGCACCAGAGATAGTACAGTAGTGGAAGAAGTGGTAGCACCAGAGATAGTACAGTAGTGGAAGAAGTGGTAGCACCAGAGATAGTACAGTAGTGGAAGAAGTGGTAGCACCAGAGATAGTACAGTAGTGGAAGAAGTGGTAGCACCAGAGATAGTACAGTAGTGGAAGAAGTGGTAGCACCAGAGATAGTACAGAAGTGGAAGAAGCAGTATCACCAGAGATAGTACAGTAGTGGAAGAAGTGGCAGCACCAGAGATAGTACAGTAGTGGAAGAAGTGGAAATAGCGATGGCGGTAGTGGTATTAGCCTAGCAGCATTGGTAGCAATGGCTGTAGAAGTAGTAGTAGTGGCATTCTCATGTCCGGATTACGTTTCACCTTCACACGTTACTTTAACAACATCCAGACTTCACTTCAGGCTCTTCATTATGGACATATATAGTCTGCCTCCGTATCTGCTGCTCTTCATAATTATCTTCAATCGTTCGCCTCTTTTCAATCAATTTCCTGGTAATCACCTCAAACACTTCTTCGACTCCTTCGTCGTCTTTGGCACTGATTTCATGACACGCTTCTGCTCCATCGAACCCGTTTTCTCCTCCACTGCTCAGATATTTCGATGCATAGGCCACACACGTTTCAAACGGTACTTCTCGTTTCGACGGGTCTGCATTCACCAGATCCAGCTTTGTTCCTACTATATGAATCATGAGCCCTGAATCGACATTTTCTTTCAGTTCTATTAACCAAGAATGCATTGCTTTAAAAGACGCTTCGGATGTGATATCGTAACATAAGATCCCGCAAGTAGCTGATCGATAGTACATTGGCGCCATGGAGCGGAACCGTTCTTGGCCGGCAGTATCCCAGATTTGTAATCGAACCACGTAATCATCGATCATGACTTTTTTGGCTAGAAATGAAGCGCCAATAGTCGATGCGTTGCCTTGTTGGAAGGTGTTTCGGACATATCTGACGACGAAGGATGTCTTGCCAACTCCTTGCGAGCCTAGCAGGACGATTTTGGCGTCTAAGCTCATGATATCAGCTGGCGTATTTGTCTGTATGGTGCTAAACTGTCGTTATCTTTTTGTACGATCTTGGTCGTGCTGTATTCGTCTGAGCGTTACTGTGTCGACCGATCGAGTATACAGGCGGCAGTAACAGTAACGGTACTTACGATCCTGTATCGACCGTTTAAATATACAACCCCAAAAACACTGTCTACCAATCGGTATTTCGTGATGAGATCCAATCTTTAATCGAACCCGATTTTCCTGGTATTACTCTCCTGATAAGGGTAGGGTTACGGAGTTTAGCCCCCAAATACTATCAACGGTTGAATCGAGTCCTTGTTGGCCTGATGAATATCGAAAAAAAAAAAGCCCAATCGCAAAACTCGTTCAACGTTTCTTGCGTCGCTTCTTCTATCAACTTCGTGTAGCAACAGCGTTTGTTGGCACGATTATCAATCGGGTCCCAGCGTGATGTAACGAAAGGTTCCAACCAAATATTCCGAGATCGCTTGAACCTCCTTTACCTGAATAGAAATCGCTTTTCTCGTTTCCAGCCAGTCTCGTCCACCGGCTTTCTCTGTTTATCTCCTTTCGTGTTCGATAAATATGGCTTTTGAAGTTCTCGTCACTATCTCACTTTGTCAATTTACAACGTCAGACCCTGCCTACTAATCTTCAATGTTTCGCTCTGTGTACATAATTTCCTCGAACCCCTACCCACACCAACACGCGTAACTGATCTCCACATTATTATCAACACAGGCGGGGCCGGTCCCAGAGCGGGTGAACCGGGCCCGCCTGTATCTCCGTTTGGGCAGTCGCGAAGAACTTTTTGTTTTGCGGAGCGCTTACGTAGTTTGTCGATATATGCTCTACAGCAGTATCATGGCGCCGGCCGTGGTCCTCACGCTCACGTTCATGTTCACGATCAATTTCACGTTCAAGTTCAAGTTCAAGTTCACGTTCACTTAATCTCCGCTGTGCTCCCTGCTGTTTGCTAAGGCCTCTTTATTATAGACACTGCCGCGGCTTGACTGCCGCGGCTGGATCCAATGCACATCTAACCAGCCATCCTATTTAAGCTCAATCAGGGGTAAACTAGACCTGGAGCTGTTCCTCCGGCGGCTGGGCGCTGTCGGCGCTGCCCAGACCCGTAGCGCCAGCTTCTTCTGCTCGAGGTATGGGGCAGAACAGGCCATGATGGGGTATCAGACTAGGCTGGCTTTCGGAGCAAGGGACGGCTCAATGGCGTAGACAACCCCGTCAAAGTCTTCTAGGAGTTCTGTAAAGGCGGGAATTGCTATATCGAGGATCATAGACATATTAGGGTACATCACGTGAGATGACCGGCCCGTTGACCAGCGGCTTTGGACCAAGAAGAGCACGTAAAGCCAAATAAAAAGTCAATATTCGTAAATGGCTCACGAATCTGAGTACAGCAGTCTATTTGTCAAATCCATTCTCCTAGTAACGGCGAAAATGAAACCCCTGGTAAAACCAAGGAACTCCACTATAACCGCCACTTTTTGACGCAGGCCATACTCAACTAACGAGGTGTCACATCATGATCCGAACAGCGAAGTCCATAACGGCAGCGACAAGAACCGGTCTACACACGGGCCCAGCAAATTATGGCTCTCCATCGGCTCTAGCGGCCCCTACGGCTATTGAAGTGAGCCATAAGACAAAAAAAGAGTCCACAAAAGATTCCGGCCGTGCACGGAAGGCAAATTGGTCATGAGACCGCAGATTTGTTCGTTTGCGCCACAGCTCTAGTGGCGCAACCGACTAATGTTTGGCTGCAAGCAGATAACGCATGCTTATCAGTGCACATTCATCGCTAACAAACAAAAGCGAACAAAACACTAATAGTTCGATATTAATAGGGTGATTTGGATCGAAAACGTAGTCGGTACAAGAGACAGCTGTCCAAAGAGCTCAGAAGCAAGCAAGAAAATACTAATAAGAACGCGGTGGTCACAAGTCTCGAGACGTAATACTCAAAGTCCTATCAGCAATTAAAACGATCGTGTCAACAAACAAAGGGCGGAGGGACGGAACGACGGAACGACCCACAGATAAAAATACGAATAGATGCTTTCAGAGTGTAAGTAGGCCAAGGTCGAGCTATATGGTTTGGTTGTTGTTGATGGAAAACGGGGTCGATAGCATGGATTTCTAACAAAGCGCGATCTAGATACATCGAAATTTTTATCGCAGTCTAGAACCCAGTTATCGGGTTCTAGAGGCGGGAATGAAGCACCGTTGTTCTATTCAACCGTAGACGAAGATGGCGAAGGTGGTGATGGCCGAAGAGACCGCGCTGGCACGGACGCGTCTTCGTCAGTATACGGATCAAGCTCTAAGAAATGGACTTCATCGTTTGTTCCAAAATATATCCGCGGCAATGGTACCAGCGACGCGAAAGTGAGTAGCCCCTATAGAAGCCGGGGAGGCAATATTGGTATTCAAAGTCGAGAACAAAGCGAAGACGAAGGCGACGAAGAAGGCGTCGACGGGTTTCTAGGCGTAGATAACGACGGCGACGATGATATTCGTGTGAATATGATCAGTAGTACCAGTGATATTGGCGATTCGATCGGTGATGTCAGCAGCAATAATAATAGAGCTAACGGATTTGGCGGTGGCTCGACCAAGACCACTGGCACAGGCCCAGGCACGATAAACAAAAGCCGCAAAGGCCAAAGTATTCTGGAGAGCATCCAACTCCGAGACGACGGTCACGAAGACGTGTTTCTAGACGAGCCGCCAGAAGATATCGTCTTACAAGGAAGGGGCCGGAGGACGCGGAAAAGCGGTGGGAATGGGTTGAATGACTTGGTAGAAGAAGAAGATGACGAACAAGGGCGAGGGGGTATGGCCAGGGATGTATGGGAAGACGACCACGAAGAAGGCAGTCGAAAGCCGCTGTATCGAATGAACGACGAAGAGCGTGAAATCGGCATGAAAGTTTTCATTCCTCCTGATTTTCTTCCTCGCGGTAGTAGCGGAGATGGTGATATTGAGGACAGAGCGGCGGACACACGAAACCAACGCGGAAACGCTGTTGACTCCATCCCCGTGGTCCCAAATATACCTCTCCACGACACTTCCACTATCAAATTCGACCATGTGTGGGCGAATATATACCTCGCATTCGTATCCATGGTTCTGGCAACGTCGCTAATGGTATGGCTGTCCACCTCGCCGCCTAAATCCGTACCGCTGGGTGACACCATCTACACAATCATTCGATCCTCGTGGTCTTTATTATTTATTTATACCGTGTGTGCTGTCCTCATATCAATGGTGTGGGTCTATTTAATGAAGCGATACGCCTCGCTGTCTGTCTACGGCTTGGTTGTAATAGTCCCGCTTGGCCTGCTGGGGCTCACTATATATCCATTTGTCATGTCCTTTAACAGCAACACCACCGGGTCTTCTCAACGGCATGCTATGCGATGGACAAGCTTCATTCCTCTAGTTCTAGGCGGCTTGTGGATTTATATGCTTTATAAAGGAAGACATGCTCTGGGCCGGAGTCTGGGAATCATAAACTTGGCATGCTCTATTCTGGGCGAAAACAAGCCTTTAATGCTCTTGAGTGCCGGCATTATATTTATTTTCACGCTCATTTCCATTCTATGGATCAACTTGTTTTCTCGTCTATTTCTTCAAGGCCATACGATCATCGACCACGGCAAGTCCACCTGGGTTCTGGACCCGAAATCCTGGCTGCTCGGTATTGCGTACGTGCTCATGTACTTGTGGACATGGGGTGTTTTGTCGGGTATTCATCGAAGCACCATCTCTGCCACTGTGGCGCAATGGTATTTCCATCGACACCAGCCTTATTCGTCTGCTGCCGGCTCCACTCTACGTATTGTCCAAGCAAGTCTACAATACTCCATCACCACTCAACTCGGTACTATTTGCTATTCGTCACTTCTAGTACTACTTGCAAGACTGCCGTTATTAGTTCTACCTTCTCGACTGTCGTCTGGCCTGCAAATGATCATGTACACACTAATCTCTCGTACTTCGATCATTTCGCTAACATCGCCGCTTGCCCTTACGAATGCGACTGTCAATTCACAGCCACTGGCCCAGTCGGCGCGCACTATAACTGCGATTCTTTTCTCGTTCGATGAACATAGCACGCTCAACAGATACGACCACTTCAACGGCAGTCGTATTAGACGCTCCTGGGTCCCTTATAGATTGTCTAAGATTCTCCTCACCGCATGTCGAGGTCTTACCGCATTATTCATGGGCTTCGGCGCGTGGGTCCATACATCTTCTCACACTGCAAACGGCAGTCTATACGGGTACATCGTAGGCCTTCTGGCAGGCTTTGTAGGCTGGGTCATTATTGGCGCCACTGAAGGCACTCTCGGCATGATTGTGGACGCAGCCTTTGTCTGTTTCGCTCTCGACAACCACTCTTCAAAGGGCGGCCATTGTGTAGAAGCGGACCGTCAATTCGGCGGCCATTAGTTTATTTTTAATGAATTCTTCTTTCCCCTTTGACATGCCTACGGCGGTTCGGCTGATTTACCAAGTGTCGTTTGTTCACCATCTGCTTGTGGTGCGTGCGTTTGTAGTATCGACACCGCCAATCGAACGTCCCTCACACGACCGCACCTAGCGGCCTTCAAACCGCCCGCGAAGCGAGAACAACGGGTCGGATCTGGCCAGAGGAGAGACAGCCAGTGCTCTAGGGTAAGGGTCTCGTTTTTCAGCAGATGTCGATGTCCATGCCGATCAAGTTCACGAGATTTTTTAGACTGCTAGTGAGGGTGCTGGTATTTGTGTAATGATTAGACGAGCATTATGTGGCGGAGTGCGGTTGGGAGTGGCTGCGTCGAGGCATTACTGTTCTTCGACAGCGGCGCCGGCAAAGGCCACTTTGAGCCAATTGGAAGAAGTCAAGTCGATTGCCAACCAGCAGAAGCTTTATATGATTGATCCAAGTACACCCGGGTCGATATTCTTTTTACCACATGGAGCGAGGCTGTTTAATAAGCTGGTGGAGTTCATGAAAGTGCAGCAGCGGATGTTTGGGTTTGAAGAGGTCATCACGCCAGTTATTTATAAAAAGGATCTATGGAAGCAAAGCGGCCATTGGGCTCATTATAAGCGAGACATGTTTGAAGTATTTGGTGCCGACCACGGAGAAGAAGAGCTTGGTCTGAACACTGATATCCACAAGAGCGAGTATTCTCTTAAGCCCATGAACTGTCCTGGCCACTGTCTGATATTCTCCCGTCATGACCGGTCGTTTCGAGAACTGCCAATCCGGTTGTCGGACTATTCTCCTTTGCATAGAAACGAAGCTTCAGGAGCGCTGACCGGGCTGACCAGAGTGCGCAAATTCCACCAGGACGATGGGCACATCTTTTGCATGGCGGATCAAGTGGAATCAGAAATGCGCTCCTGCCTGAAACTGATCGATACTGTCTATAAGATATTTGGTCTTGAGGAATACGAGCTGACGCTGTCTACGCGACCAGACACTTTTATTGGCACCGTAGACGTCTGGGATAAGGCGGAAGCCAATCTTAAAGAAGCCCTTGGTAATAGCGGCAAGCCATGGACGATAAATGAACGCGACGGTGCATTCTATGGCCCTAAGATAGATATACTAGTTAAAGACAATGTCGGAAAACAGCATCAGACTGCTACTATCCAGCTAGATTTCCAGCTCCCCGAGAACTTTTCCCTCGAATTCACATCATCTTCAGGGTCCCAGCAGCGGCCGGTCATGATCCACAGAGCCATCTACGGCTCTATCGAGCGGTTCATGGCGATTCTGATTGACCATTATCAAGGCAAATGGCCGTTCTGGCTCAATCCGAGACAAGCGTTAGTCGTGCCTGTATCTTCCAAACATGCAGCGTATGCCAAGTCGGTAGCTGAGCAGGTCTCAGGCAGACTGTACACGTCAGGGCAGAACGAGTCTGTTCCAGCCGGCAAACTAGGCTCCCAGTTCTTCAATGTCGAGCTGGCTCTTCAGGACGAGCCTGTAAGCGTCCGTATCAAGCGGGCCATCTCAGAAAACTACTCCTTTATTATCATGGTCGGCGACCGGGAGCTCGAGTCCAACACGGTAACCGTTCGCAGTCGCGAGAGCCGGGCAACTCAAACGATGTCCGTGCCTGACCTCCACGCGTTCTTCTGTAGACTACAAGGCGACTACGTCTAACCCCCTCCTCATCTGTAAATAGCAATACACCACACGGTTCCAATCCCCCACACGCCCTCGCGAAGCGAGGACAAACGGGTCTGGGCAGCGCCCAGCCGCCGGAGGCTCCAGACCCCTCTGTCCTCGCTTCGCGAGCGCCTGGGGGCACAGTGTTGAGAGTGGCATTAAAATAAATTAAATAAAGGTAGACTATAAGATTAGAGATGGATGTGCTTGGTCGCCTTGGCAATGCTTGTTTCACTGACGGCGGGGATGGCTTCTGGCTCGAATAGTAGTTGCGGTTCGAGCGGGAACTGGAGCAGACCGCCCCAGAGGTCTTTGGGGAGATAGTCAGCATAGTTCTGGACGAACTCTTGTCGAAGTCGCACCTCGTCAGAGTAGGAGTCGTGCACATTTCGCATCAGGTCGTCTACCATGGCTTTCATTTTCTGCTGCGACTTCTGCCGCCGTAGAACCTCGAGAATCAGCGATTGATAGGATTCGTAGAAGATCCCGTAGTAGTCTACCAGCGACTGGAGTTCTTGTTTTAGTTTGGTTATTTCTTGCATTTGCTCTTGGTGGATGCGCACGGAATCTTCCAGTTTCTCGCTGTAGCTTGTCAGTTTGGACACTCCGAACACGAGTAGGTCGGAGAAAAACGTCTGCACTTTTACATTCACGTCATCCATTTGCTTATAGAACGCCGATACTGCTGACTCGGACCTTTCAATAAACTTGCGCCTTCCATACAAGTCTCCTACTACTGTTTCTAGTTCTTGGCTGTCTTTCTCAAGAACTTCGACAATGGCGGGTAAATCGTCTTTAAACTGTTCTGGTGCTTGGCTCATGTCGATTGCCCTTAGGCAAAGGTCGTAATGGCGAGTTAGCGACTCTAGTAGAAGCGCCATGGCATGAGCGTCGGTGGCTACATTGACGGTATTCTCGTGAGCAGCTTCTAGCCCGCGCCTTTTAATCATCTGTACAGAAAACATATCTTTATGGAAGTCGTTAATGTCTGCTTCTAAGGAGGAGATGATTCGAGCAAGATCTTTAACTATTGTTTGGGTCTGTTCAACAGCAATTCCTACTGCTTTGCGTAGTTTGTCGACTCCGGAGTCGTGCACAAATGTCCGTAGCGTCGGCTGAGGAGGTTGTATTCGACTATTGCTGCTACTGCCACTGCTCGACCCCATATGCCCGCTAGTCTGGATGTCCCCATTCTTCTCTTTTCGAAACGCTTCATCCAGCCTCGTATTCTCGAGATGATTCAGAGTACGGTCCAGCTTGTCTTCTAATTCATTGAGTTCGTCTAATGAATTTTGAAAGTCCTTGACGCAGGACGCTTGTAGATTCTTAAACGAGAGCTTTATTCGGTTCAGAAGCTCAAATTGGTCGTTGACCGCTCTATGAATAAACATGACTCGTGACCACATTACCGTGGCGACCTCGATCTGCTTTCTCGATGTCAGCACTAATTCATTGGCTTCTGTACAGATAGGACCAGCTATCGAAAGCGACTGCTGGGCTTCTCTAAACCAAATATTCAGTTTAGACGATTGAGCAGTCTCGTCCATGATGGAAAAAAAATATTATTACACAAATAAGCAGGCACCAGAAGAACGGCAATATGTAAGAGAGATTGGGCCACAGGTGGTGGAATGGGTCTCCCTGGTATAGTTACAGTTCGGTACTGGCAGGCAGGCACCAGTGGGTTTTCGGTAGCCAGGAGTGAATATACTCTTAGTCAAGGAAACGATTGCCCCAAAAAGTAAACTTTAAAATGACAGCCTCGACAGCCCAACCTTAACACTAATGCGAGCGAACCACACAAAATATTCCAAAAAGTACCAATATAGACAGAACTCACTCACAGTACGGCACCCCCTTCTCAGGATCGGTACCGGGGACTTGTACTTAAACTCAATTGACTCGCTCAAACAGGACGGCGAGTATGTACAAAACAGCTATCGGCACTCCCTAAACGTAAAATCCAAAAGTAGCTCGTCAGGTCCCACTCAGGTCCCTCATAGTTCAGGAGAATGGGATTTAAATGGGTTTCTAGTTCCAGAGGCAGCCAAAACTATCGGCACTGGTGGCCCTAACCCTGGACGTTTGAGGTGGGCGCTCGCCCTGGAGAGCAAATGGGTAATACGCCATACTGGAAGTTATATAATAAGGGTAGAATTGAGATATCGGTAGTATGTATGATTAGGTGGGAATTAGATGGCTGGAGTTGTGGCGGGATTTGTTTGTTTGATGTTTTGGTCGTGTAGGCAGCTTGGGCAACGTAAGGGAGTCGTTGACTATAAGACTGCCATATATAGCATATTTAATACTGACTGCCTTTACACAATTGACATATTTTTTTCATATCGCTCATACAGCTTGGCTCTTCTTACAATATACTAATTTCACAATTATCTTTCTTCTATGTTTCGTATCTTTTTGGCATATGTGATGAGACGAGTATCTTATCTTTTGACAACCATCAGGTTTTTATGCATGGCTAAATTGTTAAAGATATGGGTTGGGGTTGGCTCCAGAGCACGGTTGGTTTTGGTTGACTTGGATCGAATATGCCATTGAATTGAGGCCCATCTCTCTACAGTTTATCTTGATATACGGATCTGTTATGATGACAAGCTTGATGACATGCTATAACGCTCTGCCTTGAAATGACACCGCAGCTTTTTTGGCCCTTGGCGCCATCTTGAGTTGACTGATGCAGCCTCTCATACTGAGGCACCTCAAGCCGTTCATCTAATAAACGCGTAGTCGCGTTAACTACTCGTTCAGACCGCGCCAATCTCAGCCAGTGCGTCTATAATCTTGATCCCTTAAGTTTCTGGCCTCTAAAATCTGATCTGGATTTCATCCTTTTTTTCAGTATCTGTTGCAGACAATTCGACCGTTTTCCCACGATGATGGTGGCTTCGTTGGGGCCCGGACATGATCAAAAGGACAAAAACTCAGTCTTGAGCATTGACCCAGATCAAACGGATAGCGAGGTAGAAAAGGGCCAGCAACCGATATCGATATCCCACAGACCTAAAAAGCTACGGCGGACTGGCAATGGAGTGGCTCAAAACTCGACGTTGCTTTCGTTTCTGGGACTGAAAAATGATATGGAAGCTAATGAAAACAAGGACGAGCATGAATCCGACGATAGGGCTGATGATTTACCGACTTCGATGATGGTCAAACTAAAGCTACCCAGAGTGATAGTAAAACTGAAGGACCCATCGATGAATGCGAATCAAGAGCATAATAAGTTTAAGAATACTGATAGTAAATCACATTCGTTTTTTGTCAAAAAGTCGGAAAAGAGGAGTGTAGAGGTTTTAACCCCGACAGAGAGTAGCCAGTCATGTTCTAATGTCTCTACCGAGAAGACTGGTCCTATTGATTCAGATACTAGTAGTATCACTGTAGAGAAAAAAGAGCCCATTGACTCAGAAAAGACAAATGCTGTCATTTCAGAACCTAGTAACGTCTCTTGTGCTCCTGCAACGCACAAGGAGTCGTCTCCTAGTGACCATAATAACGCTTCCCCAGTTTTATTAGCTCCTACTCCTTCTCATCCGTTTTTCTCGAAAAACAGAAAGCTTCTTGCTACCACTACTGCATCACCTTGTTCTACTCCTACTCCTACTCCTACGGCTAATTCACCACCGTCAAGACCCGCTTCTGCTCCAAACCATTTCTTCTTCACCAAAAAACGACCAATGAAAGCTCAAGCAAATGACTTGCCATCTACGGCCGGAACTCCATCTTGCTCGGATTCACTACTGCCTTCAAACACCAACGTAAACGAATCCGGTTCTACTCTCTCCAGTCGTTCGGTGTCTGGTCGCACGCTCTCTACTACACCGATACCGCAGCGTGCTTATAAGGGATCGTCGATCAATTTCCAGCCTCTTTTACACCCACCATGGCCCAAATACCCTCATAGTAACTCATATACAGACTATGAGCAAAAACTGTTATCTTCTATTTATTCGAGCCATCCGCCAAAACCATCTATTTCCAAAAAACAAAAACGGAAAGCTCAATCCATAAACATCTCCCCTAATCACAATATTCTAAATATCCAGCTCCAGAGTGCCCGTTCAGAGCCGCCTACAACTATCCATAAACCAAATAGAATATTTGTAGACGAAAGTGAACTACCACACCTAGCATCATCATCAATATCACCGTCTAGTAAAAGCATACTCGCTCCTCTAATCACTCAATGTGGAACTCCGTCAGCTTTTGATAACTACTCCTATGAATGTCTCAACTGGACCACCAAATGCGCACCTACAAAAGCAGCCCATGTTATCACATCAGACTTGAACGGATCTAACGTTCTTAACTGGGTACAACGCAAGCTGGAGAATTTACGAAAAGCGCCAGTGAAGCAGCAGAAACAGACTCTGAAAAGGAAATATAAACGTAAAAAGGAAAACAAAAGCGAAATGGACGATTTCATTGTCGATGAGGAAGACGACGAGAACGACACGGATGCAGACTTGTCATGTCCTTTACCGCAAAATAACGCTAAATCGGACTTTTTGATCCTGTGCGGTCCGCCAGGCAGTGGGAAAACAAGCTCGGTTTATGCTACTGGCGCTGAACTCGGCTGCTACGTTTTCGAAGTGAATTCCAGCCAACGAAGAAGCGGAAAAAACCTCATGTCGCTTTTAGAAGGAATGGGCCAGTCGCATTTAGTTCATATGTCTTCTTCAAGAGAGCAAGAGAAACAGCTTCAAAATAGCATTGTTTTACTGGAAGAGGTTGATGTCTTATACGAAGAAGAAAAGTCTTTCTGGAGCGGTCTAGAAAGATTTTCTGAGATCTCCAGAAGGCCAATCATTCTCACCTGTACTGACTCTACTTCGTTGCCATCTACAATCACAGACTCAACAACGGGTAGTACGTCTACTTATTTGGACTTCAAACCTGCTCCGGATTCGCTTCAAGTCGACGCGCTGTTTTTGGTCGCGTTATGTGGAGGGCATCTCCTTTCAAAAGACAGGTTACAGGAGTTGGTAGAACGAAACAATCGTGATTTTCGCATGTCTCTGAACAACCTGCAATTCTGGTGTCAGATGGGAATTGGAGGCAGAAAGAGCGGCATAGATTGGATTTTGACAAGCGATGAGAAGGACAAAGAAAATCTTCACGGGAAGCGGGTCATTAGTGAAGGGACTTATATACAGACTCCCGATAGACGGTATGACATAGATTTTGATACATTTTACAGTGGTAAGAGTCATGAAACGTCTCAATCTGAACTGCAACCACAACCATCTATTTCTCAGTGGTCTCACCTATACGACTCGTGTTCTTCTGCTGATATTATTTATTCTCATTCGTACAGTAATTTTACTGCTCATCCGCATCACCACTTGTTTGATAATGAAGACAAACTCGCAGGAATCAGTCTCACCGAAGAGTCGTCTATTCATGAAGAACCTTTACCATTTGAATTGCAAACATACCCAGAATTGATTGACTTGATCTCTCGCGAGGCTTGCAAATATCCATCGTACCCGCTACTCCCGGCAACACCACCGACTCCTAAAGTAGATTCTATTACCTTTAAAGAAGCTCTCTCCTACTTGGGATATCGCCTGGATCAATGGGGTAGTACAATCGGACAGTCGAATCAGTTTGATTCCGTTACAACGTCAACTCTTGCTACTGAGATTCTTCCCATTGTTAGATCCATTGCTAGAACTGACCAGCTCCTGACCAAGAAATACGAACTAGTCCGTTCGCAACTATCGAGTGAAACGCTGACCAGAGATAGTCGTCGTTCGTATGCAGCCATGGGGATTGATACCTATGATAGATATCTAGATGGCGACGTTGATCTCGACGAGATTCTCATTACCGCACCTGTTAGCTGGGCTCAGCTAGCTAGTTAAATTATTTTTTGTATATTAATAATAATAATAATAATAATAATAAATACATCATCATTCCATCATAAACTACCGTTGGATTGGCGTCGGCCCAGCTAAATAATCTTGGTCTTGATACTGACCAAGCCTCCTGCAAACCCTCGTAGCGCTTTACTCCTTGGAGCTTTGGCCTGTAATTTCCGAAACGCCTCCTGGATATGCCTTGCCAGGATGGGTCTTTGTTGCTCATCGGGTCCATCAAACAGATGATGATCTCTTTTTCTCTTTTTCGAGTTTTTGCCCGTCCGGAGCTCGATTTCGTCTTCTAAATCCTTAATTTTTAATGCTTCTTCAGTCAAATTGGCGACTATTTCAAATGTCAAGAACCCCAAGATATCAATTATATCATCATGAGGTCGAGAATCGGTCAACTGCGATATTCCCGCCCATTCTCTAAATCTCTTGCCTTTTCGAAATGTAAAACTGGCTTGTCGACATTCACTCCAATGGACGTACTCTTCTTTGGTCATATCCCTCGTTCTATCATCTGCCGTCTTCAATCGCTGTAATGTAGCAACATTAGCTTCCATCTCATCTTCGTCTTCATTCTCATCATCATTCTCATCCAATGGCTGTTCTGAGAACATAAACGCCAGCTCCCAAGGCAGTCGAATCTTGGACTTCTTATACAACTTCTTGGATGCTTCGCTGTTCATAACGCCTGCATCTTCTAGCAAATCAGCCCCTTCGACTCCTCCTCCTTCTTGGTCCTTTGCATTCTTACGAACGTCCTTCCATGATAAATACGTGCTCAATCGATTGACTTTGGCTTTATCATGACGGATCAGAAAAATCAAATCTTCTACGGCTATAGATCTAGCTCCTCTTCGTCTTGCTTGAGAAGTTCCTTGTAAAAGCTATTATTCGGTTAGTATGAGGGGTTTCTCGAGATTGTGGGCAAGCTAACCTCGACCAATCCACTTACAATTTCTACGACCTGGGACCGAACTATATCCTCTATAATCGAAGTTGTCTCAGCAGGCGGATCATTTGTTTCTCCTGAAACAAACATCATTTGCTGGATTTCCACTCTGTATTTATACTTGTCATTCGACGACATTGTGGTTGAGGATATGATATGATGGTACTCTTGACTGACCCTCGCCGTATTGTCGTGAAGTTATAAATGCCAGTATGCATAAACGGTACGTTTTGACGTGTACTTTTATAGCCGACAATCTAGTTAATACAATCTACAACGTAGTATTGTAATTGCTTCTTATCGTGTAAACAAACAGTTAGATATTAGACCGTTAGAGTATTTAGTTCTAAACACACTATCATACATATCCTTTACGTACAAGCTTCAATTGCACTTTCTCCACCCGTACCACCCAGAAGTCATCACGTGACCAGCAAACTGTACTCCTCCCCTGCATTTTGTGTACTCTTGAAGATGTCTGTCTCATCACGTCTCAACACATCTCTATAGATTCTTGGCATGTCATCTTCTGACGACTCTGATTCGTCTGTAGACGAGTTTAGCCATGGTGGTTTAGGAGGACCTCCCACATCAAAGAGAAGAAAAACTGGGTTTGGATTTGGAGATGACAATGATGAACAGAGTGATTACCGGCCGTCTGTCAGTCGATTCAAGCCGATGAGCTTCACATCTGGGACTGTGTTGGATGTAGAAACTTTAGATCACATTCCAATGGTGGGCAGTTCAAATAAGGGAGGAAAGGAAAATAGCAGAGACGAAGACGACGACGAGGAGCTGCCACGAGCTGGTGGATTCGGAGCTATGAATAGCTTCTTTGCTCAGGCAATGGGCCAACCCGATCAGTCCGTGAGTGATCCCATGGATCAGGACGACGGCAGCAGTGACGAGGAAATAGGCAAGGAAGAGAACATTGAAGTTAAATCAACATTAAATTTCAATTCGTTCTCGAGCAGCGCAACGAATAACAGCATGAAGCCAAAATCAGCCCCTCGCGCAACAAGAAAGGAAGCTCACTTGAATTCTTCCTACGGAATCGGTGCTCGACTGCTGGGAAAAATGGGCTACGTCGCTGGGAAAGGGCTCGGGGCTGATGGCAAGGGAATTATAGAACCTATCCAACAAAAGCTCCGTCCAACAAAACTAGGCTTGGGAGGCATTGACGAGAAAACAAGCCAAGCGAAAAAAGAGGATACAAAAAACAATCGAGCTCAAGTAGAAGTGGCCGCTGACTCCAAATCTAAATCCAAGCCTCGTATAACTCCTAACGACCTGTACAAGGCAATATCAGAGCTCGAAAATAATGGCCTACGTATCCCTAGTGCCTTTACCGATATCATTGATCTGGTTAGAAAAGAGCAGTCTACGCCAGCCGTCATTGACGAATCAGCCGATAATCAGGTACCCAGTAATACTACCACGCTCTATGTTAAAGCTAAAAATGACCTGGAAATGTTCACTAGGCAGTGGAGAACATTAGAATCTCGTAAACAGTACGCGAGATACGAAATTAATGAGTTGAAAAAGGAGAGCGATAAGTTGACAGACAATATCTCCGATATCGGGTCTGTTTTAGATGTCGTAGCGAAGATTAAATCTATTGAAGAAAGCGGTTTACCTACTAATGCTACAATTAATGAGGACGTTTCGCAGCTACTAGATAGACTACAGTTTGAGTTCATTGGCGAACTTGATTCATTGCATTTAGACCAAGTAGCGGTGGCTACTATTCAGCCTTATTTTAAAGCATTTCTAGACGAATGGAGTCCGCTCGATTCTCCATCAGACTTTCGTGATTGGTTTCTACGCTGGAAAATACTTTTTCGCATACAAAAACGGGAAAATTCAACTGGCTCTGGAGGCGACTGGGCTATGGCAAACTTTATCCTGTCTACCAAGGATGGGCTTGAGTACTCTGGCTCAACCAAAACCCAGAACCGGAATGGAAATCGCAAAGCCACTCATTTTGAAAGTTTAATGTACAATTTATGGCTGCCTAAAGTTGAGTCTGTTTTTGCTAAAGAATGGGACGTAACGCATCCAGCGTCTGCAATACTCCTTCTTGAGGAGTGGGATTCTGTGCTTCCTGAGTTTATCAAAACAACCATCCTCTATAAAATCGTCTTGCCAAAGCTTAAACAAGGCATAGATTCATGGCTGCCACTGCTAGATTTCCGGATATCTACTCCTCATTTATGGATATTTCCCTGGTTGCCGTACTTAGGATCGACTAATGAAGGTGTCATGACGGAACTCATATCCGACATCAAAGGGAAATTCGTAGTACTATTTCAAAAATGGCCATCTAAATCTGTGTCTACTTCGCCTATCCCATCTGACGAATTGGTTGCTTGGAAGCAATTAATCGGCGAACACGAGATGAATGATCTTCTCGCAATGAATCTCGTACCGCGGCTAAAGCAATTTCTCCGCAAACAGTTAAAGATAGATCCCGCTAATCAAGATCTGGCCCCGTTAGAAGCAGTTGTTATAAAATGGGGAAAGGTGCTGAATCCTAGTACGACCGCGTCCATTGTGGAAACAGAGTTTTTCCCTAAATGGCTCGATGTTCTTCACAGCTGGCTCATAGACCCACACGCTAAGCTAGAGGATATCTCCTCGTGGTATCAAGCATGGAGTACTTGGTTTCCCAAGACCATCAAAGATTCATACGCCGTGACTGAAGGATTCCGTAAGGGCCTTGATCTCATCAACGATGCGCTTGACCTGAATCCCAAACAGCGACATAGACTTGAACACCCCAGTCGAGCTGCTAGTCGGACGGCATCTCCGACCCCTAAACCGACGAGCCAACACAAAACGACCCCTCTCGGTGTAGCCAACACCACGTTCGAATCGGCGTATACCTCCAACTACAAACCCAAGAGCACCTTCCGAGACGTTGTCGAAGAATACTGCCTGGACCGTGACTTGTTCCTTATCCCGGAGCGTAAATCACACCCGACTCTCGGACACCTTCTCTACCGAGTTAGTATAAGCCCATCCGGCCAGCCTGGCATTTTCTGTTTTTTTGACGACGACGTACTGTGGATCCAACCCAAGGGATCTATTGACTACGAGCCCATTTCCCTAGAAGACCTACCTAACCGCATGAGTTAATGAATTAATGACACTTTTTTTCTCTTTTCTCTCTGCCATTTCGCCTCCGGCGGCTGGGCGCTGCCCAGACCCGTTGGCTCCGATGCTCGGAGAAGTCGCTTGAAATGTGTATATACATTGGTGGTGACAGAACTATAGAAGGATATATATGTACATGTGTTCTAATTTACAGATGTCACAGTAATAAATGAAATAAAGTGGGACCTCTAGGCAGATGACGACCCAGCATTGGCCGAATCCTCAACAGCAGCAACCTCGAGAATAGCGGCACCAGAGCCATTGTCCGACTCTTCTCCGGAAGCAGCGTCAACTGGTGGCTCTTCTCTCATTTCCTCACTGTACACTTCGGGGTATTTGCGGAAACAGTCTTGCATGCCCTGGAATTTCTCAACGCAGTCAATACCCTTGGGATCGGCCTCAGAGTAAACAAAACAGCTGAAGGCTTCCTTGAACTCATCTCCACAAGGGCCGCTAGCCATGCCTCCAAGACAAGGACAGTCCCAGTTAATTTCACCGGTCTCGGGATTGTAAGCGCCCTGGTTAGCTACCGCCTCTTCTTCGGTCGTCTCACTAGCATCGGCAGCAGCAGCAGTGACGGCTTCAGTGGCATCAGCAACTACCTCGGAAACGTTCAACAGAGTGGTATGAGTCTCAACGTCGGTATTTTCAATAATTTCAGCATTTGAAAAAGAAGCTTCATCATCTTCAGCCTTCTTTGCTGTCTTCTCTTCATCGTCAGCATAAGCGACGCTGGAATTCCATTGATACGCCAAATACCCAATAAACGGAGTAGCAGCTGCTCCAGTTAACAAGATCCGAGACGAGTGTCTAGAACTGGTGGCACCGGCAGATGAAAATGCTCTATAACTGGACCTAGAAACCATTTGTCGGGAACTGAGAACCCCGACAGTCCTTTTTAAACTTGTCCGAAACATTTCTAGAGAGTTATTTTTTTTAGTGCCTATTTAGTCCTGTCTATTGGATTTTAATTTTTTTTTTGGAAATCCACAAACGTCGAAGTGTAATTCCAATAAACATCCGCCTATCTTCATTTGTAATAATTCTTTCCGTCGCTGAAAAATATCCCACGGTATAATCGGAGCGTCTTCCTAACCCAGCTGAAAAGTTGTGCCGGGCAGTCGGACATATTATATACATATCCGCGGAGATATCGTAGTGGCAGACCGGAGCCAACTCAAGAGGAGTTACTCAGTAGCGAGGTACGGCAAAACATGAGATAGTATCGAACTGGAGGAAAGCTTAAATCTCGCTCGGCCTTAATTGCATTCATTCATGCTAAGATCTGAGAAGGAAATATCATACTCACGTGATTGGCAGCATGAGATATTCGTTCACGTTAGGTCCAAGGCTTGTACGGATCACCAAAATATTTCAATCCTCCTAAACCTGTCTTTATCATTTACATCTCTCCTGACTAACTTTCCTATTATTCTCTATCAGTTCCATCTCTGAATTCGCTTCTGAATTCGCTTCTGAATTCGCTTCTGAATTAACCTCTCAATTCAACCGTCCAACCAATTCTACCTTATCACAATGTCGGTAGCCAATTTCGATCCAGCAGGATTCTTACGGGGTAGTTCCAACTTGGATACCGACCCGTTTGCACTCATAATTCTAAATCAGCGGATCCCAGATAGCAATTTATTTCAAAAAGCTTGGGATTTTGGTAAGCAAACTTGCAATTGCTCTATTCTATTTGACTGTTGCTTTTGATATCTTACGAATTCTAACTATCTAAAGCAAAGATAAGAATCTGCGCAGATGGAGGTGCAAATAGAATATACGACTACTTCGCTGCTGACGACGCAAATAGAAAAACCTATGTAAGTATGGTTTCCTAGCAGCATAATTACCTATTGTCTGGCTCTTTTCACCTCTCCCATAGAGATATCACACCCTAGATGACGACTCCCTAAGGATCGAATCGCACTGACTGCCAACCCCTAACCACTATCAATAGATCCCCCATATCATCACCGGAGACTTCGACTCATTACGACAAGAAGTGCTAGAATATTATGAAAAACTAGGCACCAGCATCATCTATAACCCGGATCAATACTCTACGGATTTCATGAAAGCTGTTAAAAGCATAGAGACCCATGACGATACCTCGACATATAACGTCATTGCTTTAGGAGGTATGGGTGGACGGGTAGACCAGCAATTTCATTCTATCCACCACCTGTTTCTGTCTCAAGAAGAAGGACGCTTGGTATACCTAATATCCACTGAGAGCATTACATTTCTCCTTGACAAAGGAACTAGTATAATTATCACCCCGACTGATCTCATAGGAGAAACGTGCGGTATTATTCCTGTCTGTGGAACATCCACGATAACCACAAAGGGGCTTCGATGGGATGTTACAGATTGGAAGACCAGTTTTGGCACTCAGGTTTCTACTAGCAACCACCTCATAAGCGACAGAATTACCATTCATTCTGATCAGCCAGTACTATTCACTGCTGAGATTAGAGATGTCGAAAGTAAACATGTTATAAATTTGCCGACTTATTAGTAGATAGATATTTATAGTAATATAATTCTAAATATATATAAAATATAGACTAGAGAACAAAATTATATAAAGAATTATACTATTAAGTAACGGAAACGACCCATTCCAGAGGTTAATTTCGAATCATCCATAATAGTAATAGTTTCAATAATATCCAAAAATAGATTCAATAGTGAATTAAACTATCAAGAAATATCCTTTTTTGTTTGCTGAGCTACAAAAACGACCCATCCCAAGGTCGCATTCGAATCATCCATACTAGAAATTGACTAATATAAATTACATACAAACATAGATTAAATAACGAATCAAATTATCAAGAAATATCCTTGTGTTCGCCGAGCGAGAATAACCACCTATCCAAAGATTGGTGTCTGATGTCAATTACACAAGTAGAAATATACAAACAATAGCTCAGAGCCAATGGAAGAAAAAGGCTTCCTTTGTTTTCCAAGAAATGATAGTGACCTTTGCAATGGTTCGCGTAGAATCTCAGAACGCAGTTGGAAGAAAACAAATAGTATGTCAACCATAACCAAAACCGGTGGAAATAGGTTATGGTTGACCGGAAGCATCATGCAGAAACTCGCCAAGTGAAATACAATTCGATTAGGAATTATACCATAAACGATCGATGTTTATGAAGATACTGGGCGCTTAGCATTGGATTGCGAATTGGCCCGAACTCAACATATTTTATGGTTTCGCTTGGCCAGTTTTGCTTGACATTTGCGAGGTTCAATTTGAAACTTACCCACTCGTCTAAAAATTTCTTGGCGCCTACTAGTAATATGTTTATAAAGCTCGATCGCTACTTTTGTATGATTATCTGTAAATAGACATATATTAGCATGTTTCTATATATAAATATTATAAAATCGTACCTAGTTTCGCAATTTTCACCTCACAAAAACAAACAAGTTACCTTGCACATGCTCTGTTGTATCTATGACGTCCGATATTGCTATTACTGGACGTCGTAAATGGAACCCAGAGCAGTTTTCGTGCATTTGTGTTGCTTCATGTCCAGCCATCAATATTCTGTCGGTTCGCTATATGTGGGTGTTTGAAACTCCACGGTGTTCTGCCTTTCGCCTATTATCATACTTACCCATGTCTGAAGGCGTCATGGCCATTTGCGTTGTAGAAGTAAGACAGACAGAATAGCCGGAACTTTATAGTGTCGATTAAACATTATTTTTTATTCTTTTACTATGTACCTACTTCCAGGCACTACCGAGCTTGTCGTGGTACTATACAGTACAATAGTTCTGTTTTAGTAACTAAGTCTTTCTACACATTGCTTTCTGTCTGTCATTTGTAAGATGGAGACTGTTGAATAATGTTACGCTTTAGAGTAAAAGAGTAAACGTGGTATTATCGCAATGAGTGGGTCACTATCGGGCCCATATTTTTATCTCCCTTAGTATAAATTAATTACGTAAATGGATGAAAATCTTTCCTACTAGCATTTCCATCAGCTGATTCTGCACCCCCGGTCCCTGACTTACAGTCGGAACAATGACCCTTCTCGCAAAATAGTAAAAGATGGGCCATGCTTGAAATATTTTTTCTGACAGAAAAAAGCATTTTTTTTCGGATAAATCCTTCCACACTAATGACAATATGCATTGTTACAGTGCATTAGCGTGGTGGGGGCGTTTCGACAAACGCCGAAAATGATTCTAAATCCTTACTTAATCAGTCTGGCGGCATAGACGTCTGTTTTTTATGTTGGATCAATTCTTAGTCCCTGGTATTCAACATTACGTAGCATTACAGTTTTCTATACATACATATAGGGGTTTATAGCTATTTTGTACAACGAAAGCGTACCCGCAGCCAAGCCTGTCACAATATTAATGACGGTGTAACATCGGTCAATGTACTGTATGGAGGCAGATGCCCTGGAAAAGGAAGTGATGAGCAACTTTATATGGACGCTTCGCTTCAATACGAAAATAAACAAACGACCTAATAATATAGTGGACAGCTGTCAGAGAGAAACGGATATTTTCTTTGTTTTCAGTGTGACCTCAGCTGACAATTTCTTTTAGGATGCTCCTTTCGGCGGTTTCGTGCTATGAACGGATTAGTTTTTTCATACGAATGCAAACTTCAGTTCGCGTCCAGTTACTCTTCAATCCAGAATGCCATTATCATCAATTACATATATAAAGTACCATGTATTCGCTTATTTTGACAAGTCTCAATTATCATCCTCAATCATCACCCTAAGAAATCATGAATGTATATATTTTATCAACAATTCTTTTCACCCTCCTCACTTGCACACTAGCAACTTCCAATGAGTTTGAGCTACAAGAGCGACAGCTTCTCTCAGTACCCACTGCTACATGTGCTCCTAAAGTAGTAGGCAAAGATATTGAGGCTTGCGAAAGCACCTGTAAAGACTTGTTCACTTATCTTGATGAAACATGTGGAGATTGGCGCGATCGTAACTCTCCTTCAATTCAGTCCGCTCGTGCTTGTGTCTGTAAAGCTTCGCAGGAATATAGTACTGCCTACGCTGCTTGTATGACCTGTACTGGTGATTATAAGTGGAATACCAACGTTGTTTCGCCATATCCTCCACCACCACCTTGGGTGTTTTTGTCATATTATAACTATTGGTTGTCCGATGCTAGTTGCAGCATCCAAGGATCCGCTACACCTTGTGCCCCTTCAGCTGAAGTTTCACCGAGCCCCAGCCCTACCGTTGAACCGAATTCTGATCCATGTGTGCCTCCAGATAATGATTCCTGTCTTGAAGAATGTAACATATTCTTTAATTACATGCATGAGAAGTGTGATATAGAAATCGAGATACGGTTCTATAATCCAGATGAAGTACCCTGTGTCTGTGATGTTGCTCGTCAATACCCAATTGCATTTGCTTCTTGTAAGCAATGTGCTGATCGAGTAGATTATCAAGTCCTTATAGAGCCACCTTATACCTTTATTAATTGGTATGATTTCGAGACGACATTTATTGCAGGTCAGTGCTTTGCTGGAGGCTTTGGAAATGATCCTCCTCCTATTCTACCTCTGACAACATTAACATCTACTTGCACACTTCAACATACAAGTACGAAGCCAACATCAACACATGCAACTACCACAACTTCAACTATGCCAACAACATCTACATCCGGTTCGACATTGACAACTTCAAAGATGTCATCATCATCGTCCTCATCGACACCAAGATCAACTTCACCTTCGTCATCGTCATCGTCATCGAGTAGCCCAGTCCCTACGTCATCTTCTTCTTCATCAACTATTCCTATTCTAACATCTTCAACTGCTTCTTCCTCGTCAATGACTTCATCAGCACCTTCAAGTTCACTTATCTTTAACAACTCTACGATGATACCAGCGTCAACTTCTTCATCGCCTTCTTCAACAGTTAATCCTATTCCCTTTTATGTTACTACTACCACGACTACTACCTCATCGAGTGCCGCTCCTATTTCTTCTGTTATTTCCTCTTCCTCTTGGAGCGCTGCTGCCGCTTCATCTTATCTTTCATCCTCCTCTGACGCTCCTTCTTCATCCTCTAGCGCTGCTCCCGCTTCTTCTGATGCTTCTTCTTCATCTTTCAGCACTGCTCCTACTTCTTCTGATGTTGGTTCTACATCTTCAAATGTCGTACCTTCTTCTTCATCGATCCTTCCCACTTCATCCAACATTGTTCCCACTTCGGCACAAAGTTCTTCTCAAATGAGTAGCTCATACCATACGACTTCAGCTACCCATAACACCCCGGCTGCTTCTTCCTCTTCGTCGAGTGTTACAAAGTCATCTAGTTCGTACATCGTTTCCCCTGTTCCTTCAACCGCTAATCCAATCCCAACTCCTTCCTTCACCACCAAAATAGTTACCACAACTCTTACAACATCTCATTGTTCTACAGGAACAACCACTATCACAACTACTTTTGATGGAAAAACTGGTTGTATAACCTCAACTAATGTCGTTACTGTCCCCACTACGTTAGTCAAGACTGACACTATTACTGTTCCATGCTCATCGAGTGGAGATGATAAACCAACTCCCAGTCCTCAATCCATTCCCTCGAAAATAACAACTAAAATGGTGGTGACTAGTACATCAACGAAATTAGTCACAGAAACTGACATTGTGACAATTACTTCATGCAATCAACACAAATGCATTTCTTCTTTGACTTCAGCTGTGACAGTATTCCCCACCACGATAGTCACTGTTAAGACTATTACCGTAACCAAGGACTGCAATGGTGAAGCTACATCCAGTGCAGTTTCTCCTAGCCAGGTTACTAGCCAGGTTACTGATAGAGGTGCTTCTGCTAGTGAAGGAACTGACAATCAAGCTAATCCTACTGCCAACGAAGGTGGAAGTGAATTCTCAACGGTTCTTCAACAAGCTGCTAGTGGAACTAGTGAGCCATTTGTAACTCTGTATCAAACAGATGGTAGTGCTCATTTGAACTCAGCTAATGCTGGCTATCTGTCTTTGGTAGCGATCATTTTCACGGTTCTACTATAAAAGTTAAAATAATTTGTTTATAAAATGATCTCTCAAGATTTAGAAAAAAATAGAATTTTTAATAGAACAAAATCTAATTCCAAATTACATTATCCTAATTACTAACTAACCATATTTATTAAACATCAATCATAACATTCATATCATCATAACATTAAGCACCGGGTTAAGTTAACCAAACCCGGCCCATTCAACACTGAATATTCTATATTTGTCTTCCTTTTCCACCTCATTACTTGGATCTTCGGCTCCTATAACCCAGCACTTTTTAACAGAAGTACCTAGTCTAGCTCCGCCCACAATATCGAGTACATTAAACTCTTGATCCCAATTGAATCCAATTGCTATATGATGGGAATGAAATCTCAATGGATCTCCTGGGTATGCCACGAATTGGCCTCCGAAGCGTAAACCTGGAGTGATGAAAAACTCTCTGCTGTGAAGTTCTTTATAAATATTATATGACGCTCTTGTTGGTCTAGGGACAAAGAACGAATCATCTACGGCAATCGGTTTGTATGGCTTTAGGGAAAGATCGGTTGATGTGGTGGTGCTGGGGATCGTGATACTTGATCCTATGTTTGCCTGTGGGTTTGAGAAGGTCTTTTCAAGCCAGATTTTCTTTTCATCTGATTCGGTTTGAAACGATTCTGCTGCGGCTTGTGGGTCGGACTCCTCAACTGTAACTCCAGGGTCAGCTTGAGTCGTATTTTGAGTCTCTGCTTGTTCCAATTTCTTTCGCTCTTTTTGTTGATGTTTTTTTTTCTTCATTTCTAGAGCAGCCACTCTTCGCTCCCACATATGTTCTTTGTGAAGCTCCATTTGCTCCTGCTCGACGCGATGCCTTTCATCCCGCACACGCTGGGCATCATCGCCGGTAAACCTCGATATGGCCCGTCGATGTGCCTCGGTATCATCCACCAAATATGCTATGTTTAGGTCATTGGCCAATAATTCGATGTCCTCAGGCATAAGTTCAAGTGGTAATCCCATAAACACATTTTGCTGTGGAATCTGTGGTAAAATCCCGATCAACGTACCACATATGTGATACTTTTCTCGAAGAGTTTTGACATCATCTAAGTCAAATATCAACCCTCTTCCTCCAACTATATTTATGGGGATCATATTCGATATATGGGGTGACCAATATTGACTCTAGGTCTGGGTGGACACAAAAAAAAAACATTGTGTGGTGAAATATTCCCGATGCGCAGTGCGGCGCAGTGTTGTGTGCCGCACATTACCCCTGAAAAAGCCATTTCTGCAGTAAGCTTGAGAAGAAGGATAAATATCCTCCTATTACCATTATACAATTTAATTTTAGTTTTTATTCGATTATTTCTATACTTAAAGAGCCTTTCCTGCACTTCCTAGTAACTCAATACATCGCCTAGCTTCAGCAGCAAATGCTTCTAAACTTCCCTTTTGTAAAGCAGTCATTTCTAATTTGCCAATGTTCTTGGAGAGAAATTCCAAATAAGGATCATGAAGATTTTTGTTGAAGTTGACCTTGCGAATACCGAGAGTAACAGTTTTCTTCATAAGTTGAACATCAAAGTCGCCTGGGACTCCGTGAAGAACTAGTGGGATACCTGGACTCTCTTGGTGGATTTTCTCTAGTCTATCGAACTGCCAGAACTTTGCAGGACCGCCAGGAGGGTAAATTCCATGGATGTTGCCGAATGAAGGAGCAAGGAAATGGACTCCAGTCTTCTTAATGAAATCAGATGCGAACTCAGGTTCGGTGTATAAAGCTTCGAGGTCAACGACTGGGAGCCCATCTTCACCGCCCAAAATACGGCCCATCTCTGCTTCGATGGAGATGTTACGTTGCTTGGCCATTTCAACAATACTAGCAACAAATTTGGCATTCTCTTCGGGATCCTCGCTAGACGCATCAACCATGATGGAGTCGAATGGTAATTCCAGAGCAATGAAGACATCATCTCTTTCGGTGCAATGATCTAAATGTAGAGCCATAGGGACTTTAGCATGATGGACTGCGTCTGCTGCAAAACGAACAAAGTCTGGTCCTTGGAAATGAATGGACCAAGGGAAGATTTCAACAATAGCAGGAGCATTGGCTTCTTCTGCCGCCTTGATAGATGCTAAGATACCATCAGCATTGTAACTGGCAAAACTGTTAGCAGAGAGGGAAAGCTGGGGTACAGCAGGAATATTCCACAACTTACCAATTGAATGCAGCAATAGCATAACCACCATTTTGGGCGCCATCTAAAATCTTCCAAGTGCGATTGTTTTGAGGATACGGCATATTTGTTTTAGCACTGAAACTTAGTTTATGACCAGTGACAAAGTTTCGGCATTGGATTAAATATATATATATATATGTATAGTTACAATTGACATAGCGGACCGCTACCCCCACGTATTAACCGGGTATTGTGTATAGGGCAGTTCCGGAGCCGATCTATTTGGGGGCAGGAGCATGAGCATTTGCTGGGGTTAGGCGGCTGCGCGGGCGCAATATTTGGGGTTGTTCATTGGCAGCGGTTGTTACTGATCGCAATAAGTGTGAAGTTTTGATCGGCCCAAACGTAGATGTCTCGAGAAGAATTGGGGGCAGGCTTGTGGGGTTATTGGGGGTAACCCCACAACCAGTCGACGAAGACGTAGAAACTCCATGGACGACGGTAACTGCGTTGATATGTTTGACTCGCTGCAATCGTTTTTATTAGTTGAAATCCTCATCAGATGATCAAGAATTGTTTACTCTGGGGTTCTGACATAGGTTGGGAATAGGCCGTTAGGGATGTGCGCAGCAGCTGTTGAAATAGCCTGCCTGATTGACTAACATGGTAAAGATTCACTATATAAATTTCAGCACGGGATGTGAGATTCAATATTGTATATAACATAACTACTATGACTGTTTGTTTTTCCAGAAAGTTAAAAAGAAAAATGACAGATAGCGTATAAAATTTATACCCGCAAGTATTGCGGTCGAACATTGTGAGATAGAAGCTTGGGGCCCTGCTAACTGGCAGACTTGATTTACTAGTCATATCTGAGTGTATAAAATCAGGCTCTGTGTATTACTAATCTCCAATGGCATTGATCTGAAATAGCAACAGGATCAATCAGACAGAAACATGTGATCCATATTCAATAAGACTGCGTTGGCTATTTCAGTAAGGTAGCAAATAGATGGGCGTCGCTTGATGTCAATACTAGCCTTCTGCGCCCTCTGGTGAGTAGTATCACCAACTCCATTTATAAGTTTCAGAATCAGCATCAGAACAGACTATAATTCCTCTCTCAAAATACATAGTTTCAGTTTGAGATACTGGCTTCAGCAGAAAACATATCTGTCCTATTCGATGGATTTATCGACAAAGGGTGGGACCTTTTTGATTTGGTTCTTGTGACGTGCTCGGCCGTGAAATATAGCTCATTTCCTCTACAAGACATGTATCCTCGTCCGCCCTTCATGGGCGCAATTGAACATGAGTATTCTTCAGTCACGGCATTTAAAAATACACAGGTTTCGCTATTTCGATGTAGACTGGATTATATTCTGACAACATCGTTCAGACGAGTGAATGGAGAAAGCCTTTCGAGTTCTGCATTAATGCAGGGTCTAAACGTACGTCCCACTGGAGAACATGAACCGTGAGAGCGTCGCAATCCGCGCAATCGGCGCAAAAACGTGAGAGACCATGACCAATGCTTTCGGTATATCAGGGGACTGGTACACCTTTCGTCAGGTTCTGGAGGCATTTGTTAGATGCGTTCCGAGCCATCAAGTCTTGAGGCATCCTCATCGTCTTCAATGGTGGTAGAAACATGCAAAGCAGGTAAGGCGCACGGAACGGTCCTGTTTCTGCACGTCAAGATGCGCGAATGTCACCTTAATTCAGCACCTTATTTTCAAGATCTCAGGGGTAAGAAATAGTGACATAGGAGCACGAGATAGCAGTTGTGCGATAATTAAGGAATGTCAACCAGTAGCTTAGTTTAAACAAGTCTGTTTTAGAATCTCAAGGTCCGCAGCAAAATACTCATCACCCACCACCAATATCTAGGAGAATGGAATGTAGTCACTGCACTAGTGAGTGAGCTGGACGGGTCGATCAAAGTCCGATTCATTCAGGAGGCCACAGCCGCCGCAACACAAATTCCTGTGTCCCGTTTCTCCTGGCAGCTTAAGTGATCTTCAAGTCAGAAATAAGCTGAGATTAATGAGTTTACTCAAGCGGTTTTTCGCTACGTAGGCTTAGGGTTTCCAATGCGGTAGAGACACATTTCTCCTTGTCTAATTTAGACGGGAAAAAAGAATACGAGTATGTTCAATATAAGCGGCCCTGTTCATAGATGGAAGTGAATTTCTGTGCTATTAGTATATTTCTATATGTGAATGGGCCTGGACAGGACAGCCAGAAGTTGGTGTGAAGGCTGCGTGATGGCTGCGTGATGGCTGCGTGGACAGCAGCCTTGGTGCTTCCCAATATGCCTATTGTCTTTATCTTGCAGTCGGCTACCTGTGACTGACTACCGGTTGGCTTAGCCTCCCACAAGCAGCTAATACAGCTAATACAAAGGAAGGACTGGTCTTGGCTGGTTTCCCGCAATGGTGCATAAGCTAATCAAGACTCGTTCATTCAGCTGTATTGGTATCTTAGTATCTTGCCAAGGCCCCTGCCTACTCTGGCGCACCAATGAGGTGGGAGGTATCTCCTGCCTTCGATAGTGCGTGCATACATACATGTGCTGTGGTCCGCGAGCCCCTTGGCTTCGGGCACTCGAGATAGCCAACTACGTACGATCAAAAACATCTGGCACGCTATCTGCTGAATACCTTGTCCTGACTTGCTGCTATCCTGATAAGCCCGATATAGCGGTCTAGGTATTCACAGATCCCGATGAACACCTTACCCGGTCAAGTCTGTCTATCATCATAGTCTCATGCCAAGTCATTCGTCGTTTTCACCATCAGGAATTACAAGAATTCACCCTTACTTAGTAACAAACAGTAACAAGTCCCCTTTTGTCCGCTAGCGAGAAATATGAGTCTTGTCTATCGTTAGCTATAACCGGGAGAACTGGCCAGCCATCAATAGTCTAGATTCGCAAATATCCGGCTGCATATACGAATTTCTTTTGTTAACGCAGTCTTTATCCGACGATTAAGGATATCTGTCGACAGTTCAAACAAAACGGTAAGGACCCTGAATAACGGATCTACATCTTACATCTTACTCTTGAACACCGCTCGACCTCGCCTGTGAACAATTTATTATTTTACACGGTTATAACTCCATTCATCTTCTGCTGGGTTTCATGTTTTTTAATTAAATGAAAAGATGAAGAGATACACATGCAATTGATCAGTTACAACCACTGTTATCTAAGGAATCAAAACAGAAAAAAAACAAAAAAAAAAAACCAATTATTTGTCAATATTGGCAAATAGCCAAGCGAGGAATCGTGAGGCAAGACAAGGCAACGAAAATAAAAACAATCGACTCGACACAGAATTCACTATTCAGTTTGAAATTACCATTCTTCATATTAAACAAAAAAAAATGGATCTCTCAACTACCTTTTATACTGGTTATGTATATGTACGTTAAGGTAGTATATCTTGCATAAGCAATTCTTTTTTAGACGTAGGCGCGCTTATTTATAGATCTCTTATCAAAGGGCGAAGCAGGTAGACTTGCGGCTAGTGTGGAAGTAGTAATAAAACTAACCAAAGGGGAATTATAGTGAGCGGTCGTCTCCGTCACGGAATGACGAGTACTATCCAGTTATTCAGTCAAAGACTAGAGTATGGGCAGTGGTGGCAGTACTAGGCAAATGTAGTGAGATAGTGAGATATCTAGTTTCTCTTGTTGTTTTTTTTAGCATTTTTTATCTTTCGTTACGCGTATTATCCTGGAATTAAATTGATTTTTGAGCGGGAGTTTTCGAGCTTTAGTTTTTGAGTAATTAAAAATCAACTATTTATTTGAATCTGTTGAAATTCACCAGTTCGAATAATTAATAGTGGCTGTTAGGCGTTTGAATATTTTGAATATTTTGAATATTTAAATTTTTGACTGTCTACCTATAAATATTTATATTATTTGTTAACAGCGATCTTTTGAATATTTATAAGTCAATGGACATTAAACCAGTTCATTTCTTTGCCAACAATTGAGTTAACAACCTTACTTTCGCTTCCGACGTTACTCTTGCACAAATGTTTAATATGAGAAAAGCCAGTCGTTTACTCTACGCAGCGATAATAGTTGTCGGGGTCTGTTTTGTTGCAACTGGTCCATGGCCAGTGTATTCAGGATCCGTGACATGCTTACAAAACGAAAATAAAGAAGCAGACGATAATGATGCCGGTGGAATGCGCGGAGGTCCAAATGCAAATATGCTGGATCAAAAGGCCCTGGTGAGACCGTTTCAAAAGAAATATCCCGAATCATCTTTGGTTGTCTCTGCCGCAGATCCATCAGCATTTCCTTCTACTTTACCAGTCCCCGTCTCTGCTCCTAAATCAAAGGTATCATCTAAATCTGGCCAGCCATTTCGCAATTACATTGAAGACACGCGTCCTGAAGCACCGGTTACCGGCGGTGATCGCATATACCATATCCGTTCATTGCTTCCTATCTTTGAAAAATTTAGACCCAATATTAAACCACTCGGTACCTATATTGACGACAAAAGAGCTCCTGAGAAAGCACATGACCAGAAGCTACCAGTTTTCACCAAAGAGGAATTAGGCAATTATCTTGAAGTACCTGATGACGTGAAACAAATTCTGGCCAAGTCGCATAGCGACACTGTTGAGCATTTACCTTCTACTTATCCGGCAGGAACCTTCAAAGGCGAAGGAGTTGTGTTCACTTGTGGCGGAAAATATTTACCAATCATGGTGACCTCTTTAAGAATGCTTCGTAGAGTGTCGCCTCTCATTCCTGTCGAGGTATTTTTATCCAACAAGGATGAGTATGAACCTGAAATATGTGACAAATTATTACCCATGTTGGGTGCAAAATGCGTTGTTTTGGAAGACGTCTATGGAGAGAATTTCTTCAAAACGTTTGAAATTCGCGCCTTTCAGCTAAAGGCTCTTGCTATTTTAGCATCATCTTTTGAAGATGTTATCTTCATCGATGCTGATAATATTGCTCTTCGAGATGTCGAAGAATCTCTACACAAGGAACCTTATTTAAGTACCGGGTATATTATCTGGCCAGATTACTGGTTCCGAACTACTTCTACCCACTATTATGATATTGCTGGCATTGAATTAGGCGAAAGAGTCCGTGGCAATCTCTCGATTACTGATCCGGAAGACGTCCCACAAGCGGATTTGAGAAATGCCATACCGGAAAAGAGTTCAGAGTCTGGCCAATTAATGATTTCCAAATCTAAGCACTACAAAAGTCTATTGTTAACTGTGTACTACAATCTAAACGGTTACACTGCGTACTACAAGTTATTCACCCAAGGAAGTGGAGGAGAAGGAGATAAGGAAACTTTCATTGCTGCTGCTATTGCATTGGAAGAACCAGTTCACCAGATTAAGACTGATCTTCGACCTACTGGAAGGTACGAATCCGGTGAATTCAAAGGATCCGGCATGCTTCAAGTAGTACCCTATGATGACTACGAAAAACATGTTCTCAAGACTAGGCCAGATGATTTACGGCCAAGAATTTTATTTGTTCATTTTAATATGTTCAAACTCAACCTTCGTCTGTTGCTTTTTGAAGGAGAGAAGGATTATTTCAACTCCGATGAGAAAAGAGTTCGGTACTGTGGTAATCCGTCAGCAAACACTGAATTGTTCGACTATCAAGATTTCGAGTTCTATATGTGGAGAGAAGTTGTGTGGCAGGGATGTGAAATGCCAAAACTCGGAATTAACTTTAAGGATTGGAAGGATATTGATATGGATGTCATGTGTAAGAAGGCTACCGAGCATTTCGAATGGTTGGAGCGCACACATAATACCTAGATTAATTTTATGGCCAACTGTGTGGTTTGTATATGTTGTATGAATAATTTGTATGAATAATTCTAATATCTGAGTTTATTATACCTCTCTCATTAAAACTTGGAATTACACTTGAGAATTGGAAAGACTGTATACGTAGGAGAACTGGCAAATATTTTGGGTGCATTTATAACTCGTAAATAAAATCTAATAGGACTATGATATGTATTTGTTGTAATAGGCTATTTAACTATTTCGCTTGTCGACGGGACGAGAAAATGGGGTCGATATCCGACCGAGCAAGCACTCTCCAACCTTAAATTAAATCTTGCATATCATGTACGCGCATTGTAACGTTACATTTCATAGAACTAGCCGCTTATTCCCCGTCCCAGAAAGCCATCTCCCATCATCATCCGAAGAAATGATTTGTAGAGCTGGAAAGCTATAAAGATAGGGACTAACTACTAGAACAAACTTTCCCTTTCTAGTTGAAAATCATAGCTAAGCAAAGCAAAATGCCCACTCCACTTCCCCAGAAGTTCCACGAGCAAGTCGAAAAGGACGGATTTGTCGTTATCCGGGACTTTCTGAGCCAGGATGAGGTCGCCGAATACAAACAGGCATCCAAAAAAGCCATTCAAGTGGCTCGAGAAGGAAAATGGCCGTTTGTCCGTACACGAGGTGTGTAGAAGAAATGGATGCACAGCCCAGTCGCCGGAGCCAGAGCGAACTCTAGCTAACCAATTAGGCAAACAATTCCCTCCCTGGCCAAAGAACTTCAGCCCAGATATTTGGGGTCTGTCTGGTCTTCTTCATCCAGATTGGGATCCGGAACTTGCTCAAGCGTTTCAAAAGTTGTATGCCAATGATAAGCTTCTGGACGCTTCATCGGATATTCTCCAGACACCTCGTGAAAATTTGGTTATGGAATTGCTCAATATGCTGATTAATCCATTGACGGATTTTTCACTTGATTGGCACCGGGACGACGTCAGGCCAGAGGCAAGTGCCGAGGAGGAGCTGGAAAAGTTGCGGGTTCCTGATAGCGGTACTCAGTTCAACCTGGCTCTGTGTGACGACGCCTGTTTGATAGTGGTTCCAGGCACTCATAAAAGAGCCAGAACTGACGATGAGCGGGTTGCTACCACTACTGGAGATCGAAAGTCCGCGATCAAACGTCAATTACTGGTTGAGTTGGGCCCTGGAGACTGTGTGTTCTATAATAATAACATTCTCCACAGAGCTACATATAATTCCAAGGTGGAACGGATTACGTTGCACGGATCTTATGGACATGCCATCAACGGAAAGTCTCGAGCGCAGAACATCCTTCAATTCGGACTGGCAGACTGGTTACCTCGATTCCAGCCTAAGAATCTCAATCTACAGGCACTTCGATCTCATCTACAGAAGTTGATTGATGAGAATAAAGAAACTGAGATCAAGTATTCTCTGGATGGTTAACAGAACTGGCGCTACAGATTGAGATGACGAGGAAATAGTTTTATTGTATATCTATATATTTCATTTTCATTATTTTATTCATCGAAAATCATAACTTTGACTGCGCCGGATGATATATCAGCAGACGTTTCAAATGCTTTAATGCTCTCTTCTAATGGAAATTTATGAGTGATGAGGGCAGTGACATTGACCAGCCCATCATTTACAAGACGAATGGCCTTGGGCCAGGTATTAGCATAGCGGTACTGCAATTTAATGGTCAACTCATTGACGGATAAGTGCATGAATGGTATGTTTTGGAATTCGTGGCCTACTCCAATAACATGGATAAGACCGCCAAATTGAAGCGAATAGATTCCGACCGAAATACTCGACTCTACTCCAGTACATTCGATACAAACACGAGGCTTGACACCTCCTCCAATGGCAATCACCTGCTGAGCCACTGCTTTGGGTTGCATTCCTCGTTTAACAAGTACAGTGCGGATCCCGGGAACTAGCTGCTTAGCAAAATCAAGTCTTCCTTGATCAATGTCAGTAATGACTAAGGGAGCGGCTCCTGCTGCTCTAGCTAGGACTGCTGACACAACACCAATGGGCCCAGCACCACAGATCAAGACTGGATCAGCTAACTTGACACCAGCTTGCTCAATTCCTGCCAAACCAACACTGATAGGCTCTAAAAGGGCACCGTCCTCAAAGGACATGTCTCCAATCTTATGGCAGTATCTGGCTGGATGTAACAGATATCTTCGCAAGAGTCCTGGAACTGGTGGAGTAGACTTGAACGCAACGTCGGGACACCCATTATACTTTCCAGTCAAGCACTGATCGCAATTCTGACATGGTACACCAGGCTCAACTGCAACTCTATCACCGACTGAAAACTGGTCTTGCACGGAAGGATGGACTTTAATAACGATTCCAGACGATTCATGGCCCAGAATATGCTCTTCCCGCACGACCATGGTATCACCGATCCGGCCTTCCTTTTGGAAATGGATATCGGAACCACAGATACCGGTGGCTTTGATTTGAACGGCAACCTCACCCGGTCCAGGGTTAAGGTTGTCAGTGCTTGGTTCGCATTCCGCTAAATACAACACATGGTCGGGGTTCGTGAACACACCAATATTTGGCTTAGAAGGTGTAATTGTAGTAGCAGTGTTGGTCATTTTGGACTGGTTCACCCGCACAATGGTACTGGCCTTTTTTTTTTTTAATAGGATATCTAGCTACCTATATATATAAACAAAATATCAATCGGCGCTTCCGGCCGGAGTATCCAAGAACGGCATTGGACCCGTTATCTCCAGCTGTTACAGCTGTTACAGCTGTGACAGTCCGGAAAAAAAGGTATATGTGGGGTTCAGAGTGAGAGCGGAAATATGGACTGGGGGTATGGGGAGAGCAACCACGCGGGATAACTTGCGGGATAACTTGCGGGATTCGTGCGAGATGGGGGTCACGGTACCGAATCTACAAGCTTTTCAGCCATAGATGTTGCTATTACCATAGTTTTATAGCACCACTTTTTTTACTAATCTCTCACTTATCTTTCAGATAATCTAATTAAAATTCTAATCGCCCTCTCGTCTTTTTCTTGATTTTTTGACTGTCGGATGTATTGGATAAATGAAAGATATACACCTGTCGGATCGATATTAGGGTTATATGCAGGGTCCAAATGGTGCTGGCACCAGCAATGGATGACATTGATTCAGATTAAATAGAGAGGACGTGTTGATATAGATCTCGATTTGACCTTGAATTTAAAATTACCATGTAAAGTACTATATGGTGAGGTAAAGTGAACTAAACGATTCTACAACAATTCTACAACAATTCTACAACAATTCTACATGCTAAGTAGCTGATGTATATCTACGTCAATGTGAACGTTTGCTTGGCATGCGACCGGAGAAGCCAATTTATAGTATTCATAATCATAATATATAATATGAAACCTAAGACAAATACGCAGAATATCTCTTTCTAATGTAATGGTAGAGTTAATGTTTGAAGTCATATACATTAAACTTTATTATCCCAAGATTAAGGTTAAATGAGTGCACGAATGATACGTTGACACATAACAGATTAATTTATTTATTGATATTTCCATAGATTATATAAACAGCAGGGACCATTTATATTGATTCCAAGGCATCATTTGTATTCTCAAAGTCATATCTTATTTTCTGGTTTCTACGAGTTCACCATGACATCTTGCCAGCAGATTTCTGTTACCGAGACTGTTGCCACTGCTTCTGGAAATAATACCAGAAACGAATATACCGAGCTCATAACCCCTGAATCGACTCCCACTGAGATTACCTTTGAGCCAGTTATTGACTCTCAAGAGTATGTAGATGTGGTTATATCACTAATTCTTGGTATGTTGCTAGATATTAAAGAAAATAATTCTATCACTCTAGAAAGTTACACAATCTAACTACCCAGCTCCAATTCTTGACATAACGAAGAGTCTCAAATACCAGGCACTTATCTATTTCAGCGACACCGATCGTCAACCGCTTTTGAAAGGAGCCTCATTCCCTAAATACAGTTAAGGTATTAGCATGATTGACGAAAAGAAACAACTCACTTAATAATATAACAATACAAAATAGAAACTACGGAAGCGAGGAAGTCAGTACCCAGCATATTTAGAAAGAAAATAGACCGGAGCCAGCATACACTTTTTGGGCGGCCGTGAACCAGCCAGTAATTTGGGCAACTACCTGAGTAACAGCTTGAGTCAAAATAGGGTCAAGTTTAGGTTGCAGGGCAGTAGCTAGAGAGCTAGTATCCTTCTTCAAATCATTAATATCACAAGATACAAGCCAACTGACACTGACAAACTGAAGAATGGAATGGTCGAAAATATCCTTCTTCTCGACAATAGCATTCAGAGTACTATTAATGTTAGGAAGAAAGCCTAAAAGAGAAGACGAAATAGTCAATGAATCGCCTTGGCTGTAGACGGTTGATTGTTTTTTGATTATCTTCGTTGCAGCATTAATATCGTTTCCCAGGATGGTTGCTTGGTTTTGAATGTCCAACAATGGTCCAAGATCAAACAGACCTCCATTGAAGCTATCTACACGGTTCTGAACCGTAACAAGTTGCGATTGAATGGTATTAAGAGCACTCACAACTTGATTTGCGTTTGAGCTAGGAGTTGAAGCAGTGGGTGCACCCCAACAAGGGACAGCAGAGAAGGCTGTCAAAGAAACAAAAATAGTAGAAAAGAGACGCATGTTTGAATTGGCTGAAAAAAAAAATACTGACAATAAATAAACTTTTTGCCGGAAATATCTTCCTAAATATATAATTTTGTCTAATTCGACTGCTTGCAAATATCGGTCGGCAGATTAACAAATTCACGTCCAGATCTATAACCCAAAACGTCAAAAACTAAGCAATGATGGCACTCAAAAAGAGGGGTTTAGCAAATTTACTAATATCAACAGGCATTTCAGGGCTTTCTTTATGCATCATTAATCGCCTCGGATGGAGAAGCTCTGCACTAGTACTGTTTCTATCCTAGCTACGACATCGGCGATCGACTCCACGATCGAGGCGCTATAAGGAAAATGAATGGAAAAAGGTTTTAAGTTGAGCAAGAACGCGTGTTTCCATGACGACTTTTGGTGTCAATAAAACCTTTAGTAAAAGATGGAATCCAAGTGTGGTGATTTTCTTGCAGTTTCTACTATTAATTATTGTATTATTGATTATTTCGTATGCTGGGAACCTCGGTCAAAAGATCTGCAAGGGACTAAACACTTCCCCACAGCGTCAACAATAGTGTTTGCATTGCTTCTGCACAGAATATGCCCGAACAGGCAGTCGGCATAATGCACAAACGTCTAGTAAGGCAATTCTCTTCCTTTGAACTGCGTAGTTTGTCTTATAGGGCGTATCAATAATCTTCGAAAATACGCAGGTTCACGATAAAGTGGAGATTGAATTATCGTTGGCTCCATTGTTGGCTAGGGCACAGGCTTAAAAAGTTTAATATAAGAGGGGATTTTCTGAGCCGAATAGCCAAGAAAAGTGGTGTCAAGAACGAACAGTCAGTCTTGTTACAAACATGAACGCTTGTTACGGTAACTAAAAATTAGAGTTTTGCAAATACGATGCCATCAAAAGGCTTTCTCCTCTAGCGGTTCCATTCCCATTAGACCAATCGGCCCAGCAAAAAAAGTCTTGCCGTATATCCAACCTGTGAGAATCCTCTTAGCTCCATCTTTAAAAGTATAGCTAAATACAAGACAAAAAAATATGTACTAATCAAAGTAGAACGACAATGAACGCATTAGTTGGACCAATGGCCAGTTACAATGATTGTTTGGGAAAAATATGAATTTCAGCGATACAGCAAGTATCCAATACAGGTATACTACTTATACTATTTATACAATATATACAATATATACGACTTTAACCGAGATATTATGCCCTTTCAATAAAGATAGAAGATTATTGGCGATGGATGAATATCCAGTACTTGACTGTGCATTGCTCAAATTGCTTAAACGACGCCTGCAGATGGAGTGATCATGCGCAGATTATGCTCACCAAATTCTAAATAATGCTCATTTTCATCGCTTCTTACTATATAAATTATATATCCCGTCAATCTATTTGTTAGGATTAACAAAATGTTTCTGAATAGGAACCCAGCTATGCTCGTTATAACCCTCCTGGACCTTTTCACATTCATTGAGTCCATACTTGGTTAAACCAAGCATTAGCGTAGTCTCAAACATAAATGCAATGGAACCGGCTCCTACTTTTTGAGGCTCAAGATCGGCTGTTGATGCCTTTTCATATGTGACAGCATCAGGCCCATGACAAGACATAACATTATGCAGGGAGGCCCCTCCTGGTACAAACCCACCTCCTTCCTTAGCATCGTAATTACCACAAATAAGACCCATGAACTCCGCCATGGTATTTCGATGATACCAAGGAGGACGGAATGTCTTTTCTTGAACTAACCATCTGGGCGGGAAAATGACAAAATCGGCAATTGCAGTACCAGGATGATCGCTTTGAACTGTCAGGACAGTAAAAATACTCGGATCAGGATGGTCGAATGACACTGAGCCTATGGTATTAAATCTACCCAAATCATATTTATATGGGTAATATAGACCGTGCCAAGCAACAACGTCTAGAGGACTGTGGTTTTGTACAAAACTGAATAGATTTCCGGCGAATTTCGAGAAAACCGTGTGCTCACTTTCGTCTTCTTCAAAGGCAGCCACCGGAGCTTGGAAGTCTCTAGCATTGGCCAAACAGTTTGACCCGATAGGTCCTAATTCGGGGAGTTCGAAATGGCCAGTAAAGACTTCCAAAATATACCCCCTTACAGGACCGGATGGAAGTTTCACCTTATAACGAATGCCACGAGGAATAACAACAATCTCTTGTGGGCGGACATAAAGGTTGCCTAGTTCAGTATGGATATCCAGATCGCCTTGTTGGGGGACAATCAAGAAATCACCATCGGAGTTATAAAACGCTTCCTTATCCATTGACTTGGACGCTCCATATGCATAAATGGCTATTCCATGTTTCAAACGTGGGTCTCCAGAAGCACTGACAAGTCTCAATCCATCAACAAAAGTCTCGTTTTCAGTAACATCAAAAGGATTCCATCGCAGCTGATTTGGCACATACTGCAATTCGTCAAATCCCGCTGGTGTTGTGCTAGTACCATCCGAAGGGGCCCAGGTGGTCTTAACTGGCGTCATACTAGGATGAGAAGCACCAGGAACGATCCGATAGAGCCAGCTCTGCTTATTTTCATGGCGAGGGGCTGTGAAGGCAGTTCCAGATAGTTTTTCGGCATAAAGCCCAAGAGGTGCCTTTTGAGGGCTGTTCTGGCCTATAGGTAACGCTCCATCAACCGATTCAGTTCTACAACCAGTTAGAAAAAAAATCATTAGACGCCTATTATATCATCCATCTACGGCGCACTTACTCATGATAAGAATTGAATCCGGTTTGATATTTATAAGGGTCAGCAGTTGTGAAGTTGGATCCGACCATTTTTTATTTGTGCTATAATTGATTTTCGATCTGTGGAACACATCCTAGTATATATATACAAGCTCTGCTAGTACTAAAATAGGCTGTCAATATTGGACCGCCGGTCGTGGCTAATCATTCACGGATCATAGCAATCCCCGCAAAAAAAAATAGGCAGCCGCGTTGGCAGACGTAATAAGTACAGCAAACAAATTCCGCACTTGCAGAGTCGCGGAACTGGAGATTGCCTGACATGGGGGAGCTGCGACTGGTGAACTTACGCCTTTGTCGGATATGCGGGAACAAAAAAAAAGATCAAGGTTATCGGAACGGTAAAACAATCTCCTATTTGTACGGAATCGCAGGTTGCGGATTACGGAACGTCAATTATTGCTACTGCTGATTCATTCATTTTTGAATTTTTTTGTTGCCAGTGCCGGTGGGATGATTATTAGGGCTCTTACCGAGCGGGACATGAGCGGGATCGCGTTCGGACCGTGCAGGAACATCTCGGGATGGCCAAAGCGGTCTGTCAAATGGCGCTCTCCAATGCCGGCTCAAAGGCCTGATCAGCGGCTCTGCCTGCTCAATGGCCCTGCCAAATGTCTATGTAGATATCCTAAAAATAAGATTAAGCGATGACTATAGAACAATTAGCTAGACAAGGAATGAGTCGGAACCCAACCTTAAATTCCAAACAACGAGCGAAGCGAGCCACAGGTCTGGGCAGAGCCCAGCCGCCAGAGGCATACTCCGAGATAGAAGTATATGCAAAAAGTCTTTAAACAGTACAAACAGTATGGTTTTCGAGAGCGTCTTTAAGAATGGTCTCGTTACGAGGCACAAAGAAGACTTTATACTTCTTAGGCGTAGATACCAATGAAGTAGGGTCTTCGATACCAGTCAGCGGATTGACATCGACTTTATCAGCCATTTTGATTTCAAAACTAGAAATCAACCGCATAAATAATAGGTACAACTCGCGATTGCCGAGAAGAAATCCGGCGCACATACGGGACCCTTGGCCATAAGTGAAAATGGGGTCCGACGGGTTTTCAAGAAATCTTTCTGGACGGAATTCATAAGGATCTTTGAACAACTCGGGATCCATATTACAGGCCCACGAGTTGAGGAAGATAAGAGCATTCTTAGGAACTCTTTTGCCGTCAAAAACAAAAGGAGTCTCGACGGAACGGGGCAAAGCAAGGCGTAGAGGGTTGTAAAACCGTAAGCATTCACGAACCAAGGCAACAATGTACGCACATTTTTGATCTTCAAGAGGATCACACAACATGTCTTCTTCGGAGAAATGCTCACGAATAGCAGAAAGGGCTTTTTGCTGAATATCGGGACGAGCCGCCAAAAGGGCAACCGCCCAAATAACAAGAGTGGTGATTGTATCTAGGCCTCCAGAAACCATTGTTAAGCTAATAGACATGAGTTCAGTGGCATTAAGCTTAGCTTCAGGGTCAAGAAGAACATTGGCCTGAATGCATGGTTTATGAGTCTTGTCAGCAATCCGTTGGTCCAACTCTCTATTCATCTGAGTCAAATATACATCGCGACGACGACGCATCTCAGCAGCCTGTTGAGATCCAGAGCTGAAGGGATTCAGACGATACAGAGGGACATAGTCTTGTAAGTTACCAGTAGTACTTCTGAATCTGGAAACGAACTCCTCGACTTCAGTTATTTCTGTAAACAACGGATCGTTCAAGCTGTCAATACGGGTACCCCAGTTGAGAGTCAAGGAGAGGTTCAAACTAAGTCTTTGGATAATTGGCAATGGATCGACCGCTTCTGTTCCGGCCTTTCCAATAATATAGACATCTCTAACAAATTCCTTTGTTTCAAGATCAACATGTGGCATATATGACTGAACCGCAGGTCGGTTTAAAGCACTGGCAGCTGCCTTTCTACGTCTTTTCAATGACTCGTCCATTGGCGAGGTACCAATAGTGAATCCAGCAGTGGAAGATACCACCTTGTGGAAAGTGTACATCATGGGCCGAGAATTTGTCTGCCTTGAGTTTGTGAGAAACATTTCTCTAGCCTTTGCGGCAGAATTTACAACCAGCACAGGAATATTACCTAGCTGAACTTGGTAAACGGGACCATATTTTTCTGACCATTGTCTATATTTCTCGGGAGCGTTTACCGAGATCTGGGGAATGTTTCCGTATATTGGATAACCCACAGGCCCGGAGAATCCTTTATAACGATTGTTGAACCGATAGATTTCGTTGACAATGACATATCCCAAAAAGAGAACCACTGGACCTAGAACGAAAACAAGTAGAGGGTTTTGCTTTGATAGAGCGATTAACTGGGTAGCGAGCTCTTGAACGAGAGAAGAAAGCGCCATTTTGTTCGCTATTTCAAAATTACCTTTAAAGTTTATTTAATTTCTTTACTGACTATATATCCGTTTTATATATCTGTAATAGTTTATCTGACATGACATCTCGGAATAGAATGAAATGCTATTGGCTGTCTATGATAGAATGGCGGTACGAACTTCGGTAGGCCCCTTCGCGGAAAGCAGTTCCGCAGCCCTAGATCATCCACTGTTTGTGGGGTAGATTGGATTGTTGGTACCAGCTTCCGCATGTCTGATATGTGCTTCCGCGAATCTGGTCTTAAAGAATTCCGGACCATGCAGGACATTACGCTTATCGGCTATCTGCACATGGCGGTTATCTTATCTTTTAAAACTTTGCGGGCTCGGGATATTTTTTCATAAGGTCGAGTAGCCATTACTGACCCAATGGAATTACAAATACAGGCAGTTGGTCGGCAACTGCATCTGCGAACAAATGGACCAAATATATTCAAATTCTATACATTTAAACTAACGCTAATTCACTTTTACTGCTCCAGTTATACACTAATGCCATTTCACTATCACTGCTCCAGTTATACTTCAATTCGATACATCTAAATAATGCCATTTCACTATCACTGCTCCAGTTCTACTTCAATTCTATACATTTAAACCAACACCAATTCACTATCACTGCTCCTGTTATACTTCAATTCGATACATCTAAATAATGCCATTTCACTATCACGGCTTGATTCTATAAACCTAAACTAATGCCATTCCACTATCAACCGAAATCACTGCTCCTGTCATACTCTTGTTTTTAATAACTGAAAGAAACATATCAGCATTGTCTTCTAAAGTACATGTATACTTGAGCGGTAGGGTGTTTTCAATATGGGCGATTCTAGCAGGACCAAACTTTTGACCCCATTCGGTAAGCAAAAGACCCGGACAGATAACATTTACACGGGATCTAGGTCCATGAGCTTTGGCCAAACATTTAGCCAAGTGAATAGAACTGGCCTTTGAAACAGAATAAGGAATCGAACTTCCACCTGGTTTTAAACCGGCTGCCGATGCAGTGATTATGAATGAGCCGCCATCAGCACTCTTTTCAAAATGGGGCTTAGCTTCTCTGAAAAGGTATAAATGGGCCTTTACATTTATAGCAAAAGTCTTATCCAGATCATTGGCAGTGATATCATCAAGGTCAGCAAAATTGATGATCCTAGTCCAACCAGCATTCGAAATAAGAATATCAAGTCCGCCTAACTGTTTTACAGTCTCGGCAACAAGATTTTTGCATGCCTCTTCTTCAGCAACATCGCCCTGAAGTGCAATCGCTTTAACGTTATGACTGGAACTAATTGACTTGACCAATTCTTCAGCTCTAGCAATTGAAGCCGAATAGTTGACTGCAACATGACAACCTTGCGATGCCAATTGCCGAACAATCTCGGCACCAAGGCCAGCAGAACCACCAGTGACAAGCGCGACTTTTCCAGCTAATGACAGAACCATAGTTTTTAATTAAAGCAAACCAATTGTGAATGATCCTGTTGGGTAGTATGTGGATGTAAAATGTATTTAAATGATTGCAACCGTCGAACTCTCTTGGGGGGACACATCTCGCGGAACGAGCTTCCGTCATATCGGTATCCCAGCCCCCACAGATTAACGAGCCCCAACCCTAACCACGGATCGTTGTTCTATCGTCCTCCGGTGCCGAAGTCTTCGGATATGTTGGATGCTGGGCCCTTAATCCTAATAGACAACCAAATATTCTGACCCTACGGCTAGGACTATTGTCGAGGATTAGATAGACTCCGAGCATTGCAGACGTATGGCGAGTTCCGCCCCCAACCCGCTCCAGACCCCTCAAACAGCCTCGCGGTGAACGCTGCTGCTGCGAATCAACAACCTCTTGTTTCCTACTATAACAGTAACAATTGCTATTACAATTAGCGGACTTGCAATTCGTTTCAATGACTTTATCGAGCGCGGAAATGTCATCAAGGCGGACGTTAATCTGGGTACTAACCGTCCAAACCCTAGCCATGCGGATCGATAAGGGAAACATGCATAGTTCTGGGGGTAGGAAGTGGGGAAAGCACAACCAAGTACTTTGATTCAGACAAAACTTTTGGGGGAAAAATGGGGTAAAACACACCCATGATAGCTATCTACGAGAATGAGGGTCCTGGACCAAATTGTTAATGATTTTTTCTAAATCTCTATGACATTGTTGAAAGTGAAGATGTCGACAGTCGTAGCTACTTCTATACCAAGTGGTCATTTATCTTGACCGCTATAGACATGGAGAAGAGAATGAGCCCGCGGGGTACATGTATACAGGCGTACCTGCTGTCATTAATCTAACTAAAAATTGTCGAGCGGAACAAAAATGTCTGGGCATTTCATGTCTATAACAGGAAGATCAGAAAGAGGGGTGAATGATGACTTCCAAATATCTATATATGTTTGACAATAGGATAATACAAATTACGTCTGGAGTCATTGTTAAGAACTTACAACATTGTAATCCACAATGACGGTACAGATATCTCGTCAAATCAACCTTGAAGCCGCTAATGAACTTGAAATTGATATGCCTCCGGGCACAGAATTAATGCGGGATATTGGCCATATCCACTTGGCCAAGAACCATGGCAATAGAGTCCTAGTTCCCCAACCTTCCAATGATAAACATGATCCCCTCAATTGGTCTAAGAAGTGGAAGTACATTCTAATGACTGGCCAGTTCTTGACTGCCTTCATTCATCAAATCGGAGGACTGTCTGTTGCTCCTCAAGTTCCATACTATATGAAAACATATGACTGCTCTTTGAACGATGTACTAAACTTCATCGGCATCTATATTATTACTACTGGTTTATCGACAGTATTATGGGTTGGTGCTAGTACCCAGATCGGACGGAGACCTATTCTGTTAAGCTGCTGTGGTCTTGGAATCTTTGTTGCGTTGTGGAGAGCCTTGGCTCAATCATATAGATCACAACTGGCGGCCGCAGCTATACATGGAATAGCATCAGGACCAGCCCAGACAGTCAGTGGTCAGCTAGTGTCTGACGTTATGTTTTTACATGAGCGTGGTCTTTACATGGGACTGTTCTCGTTTGCTTTCTTCGCTGCTATGAATGTCGGTCCTGTGATCGCCGGTGTTATGTGTCAAAGGTATGGCTGGAGGAGTTTTTGGTGGTTGGATTTCGCTTCATATATCTTTTTATTTATCTGGACCGTTTTCCTGATTCCAGAAACGAAATGGAGTAGAAATGTTGAAAGAGCCCGTGATGGTGTCGAAGGCGAAGGCCAAGAAGGAAATGAGAAACGGGAGTCTATTGCCATGATCGAAGATGTAGTTGAATCCAAGGATGCTACATCTGTGAATGAAGAGATTGTTGTTATTGACGAATATCTTTATCAAGGAAACCCATCAAGACGGCAATATGGGATTTTCCACCTCGACAAATCTGCTCGCAGAAGGGATATGCTGAGACCTTTCTGGATTCCATTCAAGCTGTTTTTCTTCCCAATTGTCCTGTGGGCTGGATTCGTATATTCAGGGAGTGCAAGTATGTTTCTCGTTATTAATTTGACCCAGTCTGATAACTTTGCTGCTCCCCCTTATAATTTCTCTGCCTCTTCGGTCGGTTATACAAATTTGGCTACGTTAGGAGGCATATTTATCGGTCTTCTTACTGCTGGTCCCGTTTCAGATTGGTTATGTACTTGGTCCACCAAGAGAAATAATGGCATCAGAGAACCCGAGATGCGACTACCAGCATTAATTCCGTTTGGAATATGCCAATTAGTAGGAATTATAATTATCGCTTTTGGCTATGAGTATAAATGGAGATGGCCAATAATTGTTATCATTGGTTATGGACTTGTCGGAATCCAGGTCGCAAGTGTCACTACTATAGCAGCCACTTATGCTGTTGACGGATATAGGGCGGTTACTGGTGATATCTTTGTCTTAGCTTCTCTTATCAAAGACTTATATGCCTATGGAGTTTCCAGCTGGTTGCCAACTTGGATTCAGCAAGTTGGATTTAAGACTCCAATTCTGGTTGCTCTCGCAGTAGCATTCGTTCCAATCCTAATGGGCGGTGTTTTGTATTTTGTTGGAAAGCCATTGAGAAAAATGACTCGCAATAGTTTTATTCATGATATTTAAGTTATAGTTGAATTGTACAAGAATTATAGTAATTTATAGCTGTATTGTATCGAAGACTCTCGACACGCAATCGAATTGAATCAGCCCATCTTTGATCATAGCCTATATGCAAAAGCTGTAGCGGAATAGCGAGCTCAGTTTATAAATCGGCCGATATACGACAGCGGAAACTAAAATCGTACTTGCCATCATCCGTGTAGCCAGTTGTACTTTGAATTACGTATAAATATTTTCATTCTTACGTTTTACACCGTTAAGATGATGACCCAGGTAGATTCCGCCGGTAACCGCATATGCGGACCTTTTTGGCTCTCGCTCTGCAAATAGCCATTTCGGGAGGGAGTACCTATTCCGCATTTAGATTCCGCATTTGCGGAGAGATGTTCCGAACATTGTACAAAGCCGAACTGAGGAATTGTATATAGATAGAGATTAGTTGCTTATTAAACTTCAGATTAAGTTGCCGCAAAATGTCTTTTATTGCTATTCCGTCTAAATCCCACTTCTCGTTGAGAAATATCCCGTTTGGAATCATCTCCACCGTGGATAGAGACCCGCGTCCTGCGGTTAGAATTGGCGACAGTGTGCTGGATCTTAAAGTTTTCAGCGCTGGAGGAGGATTCTCTGGGCTGACTGGTTTCAGTTCCCAAAAGGTATTTGAACAACCAACCCTGAATGATTTTGCTGCTCTCGGAAGACCTGTTCATAGAGCAGTGAGAGCATATCTCCAAGAGATTTTAAAAGCTGGTGGGAAGTTTGCTTCTGTATTGGAAACAAACGAAACGTTAAAATCCAAGGCTATTGTTGATGCTAAGGATATTACAAACCATCTACCTTTACACATTGGCGACTATACTGATTTCTATGTCGGCAAAAACCACGCTTTCAATTGTGGCTGTATATTCCGCGACCCCAAGAATGCCCTTCAACCAAACTACTATCACCTACCAGTTGGTTATCATGGACGAGCTAGCTCGGTAGTTGTTTCTGGTACCCCTATCCATCGACCGTATGGCCAGGTACTGAAGGACCCAAAAGCCGAGGTTAAGGTTCCCGAATTTATTCCTACTCGTCGCCTTGATTATGAGCTTGAATTTGCAGCTTTCGTTTCAAAGCCCAATAAACTTGGCCATAGAATCAGTATAGATGATGCAGAGAATCATATCTTCGGCTATGTTCTGATGAATGATTGGAGTGCCCGTGATGTTCAAGGATGGGAGTATGTTCCTCTTGGACCATTTACGGCTAAGAACTTTGGAACAGTTGTTTCGCCATGGGTGGTGCTTCACGATGCCCTCGCTTCTTGTCGGGCTCCTACTTTAGAGCGACCTGCCGAAGTAGGCGATGTTCTTCCTTATCTTAAGGAAACTGATAATAAATCTGGCCACGATATTGCACTTCAAGTTGAGATCAAGACTGTTGAAGGCGATAGTGCTATTATTTCCAACAGTAATACCAAGTACCTTCTTTTCTCCTTCCCACAAATGATAGCGCATCACACTGCTACGGGATGCAATCTTAATACTGGAGATCTGCTGGCCTCCGGTACTATCTCAGGAGAGACCGATGCTGCATTTGGTTCGCTTCTTGAGGTTACAAAGGGAGGCACTGCTGATGTTAAGATTGGTAATTCTACAAGGAGATTCATTGGTGATGGCGATGTAGTTATATTCAGAGGTGTCGCAAAAGGCACTGAAGAGGAGGGCTTGGTTGGATTCGGGGATCTTGTTGGATCGATTCTGCCGGCTATTCCTTTTGAAAAGTAGTAGAATTGTCTGAATTGCATAAAAACTTGATTTGAGTTTGGATCGAATACATTATTAGTATATTAAATGTGATTTTTTGATATAAATTCTTTGATCTGAGTTTGGATTGCATACATTAGTATATTAAATGTGATTTGTTGATATAAATTCTTTGATCTGAGTTTGGATTGCGTACATTAGTATATTAAATGTGATTTGTTGATATAAATTTTTTGATCTGAGTTTGGATTGTGTACATTAGTATATTAAATGTAACTTTTTAATACATTTTCTGATTTGAGACTCTCTGCTCTGCACACGGTCAGTAATGGACATATACATTATCATTCCATAAGTAAGTTTACTTATAGTATTACCCAGCTTGTGGGATGTTATAAGATCAACTGAATCAACTGCTTTACTACGATAAGACTAACTATGATAGGCGTGCTTGTCAAAATAATAGAAATGACAAAACAATAGTTGCTTAGATCTATAAAGTAGCTACCCTACGTGAGCAGCAGTCATGCAAGATAAGATAAGATAAGACAAGGTGATCTGTTGCTACATTGGGCCCATGGCCTACAGTGTGCATGCAGATAGGTGAATGAGGCATTCTTAAACTCCCGTTTCCTAGATAAAAAAAATCTCGAATTATAAACCGCCATTCTAGTAATCCCTCATTTATGGATGATTTTTAAGTTAAAATGGAGGGACGACTTACTCTTAACTGTCAGCTGGAATATTACGTGAAATCGTCTGCAGATGATAGATTGGCCCTCATCGGAAGGTTTCAGGTGGACATTCTATCCGTGAAGAACTTCACATCATGCTTTCCTACGCCGAGAATTCCAAATATCATCGGGTCTATAACTTCGACAAGTGACTCTGTTACTATAGTGGATGTTGCTTGGGGACATGCGGGATTTGGGTCGAGAAATGGATCATTATTAGCGGTCCTAGATAGCGTCGGGTGCGTGAGTCTCTATCAATATCGGGCTGTCGACTATTGGCCAATGTACTTGAATTTGAATGCTATTTTAAGTTGGAATACAACTTGCGAAGGGAGAATCACTTTTTTTGAATGGTCGCCGGTGCAACCACACACCAACTCATCATTGATAGCATTAGGGTCCAAATTAGAGGACGGAGAGTATTATATTACACTTTGTTTGCTTGATAATAATAGTGCTAGGCGAATAGCTAGATTCCATTGCGACAGTCAGACATATAGGCTTCAATGGGCACCGAAATGGGTGGAGCATAACTCGATATCTTTGACGGCTATTTCAAAATGCGTTGTCAATGCCTACCTCGTAACCGTTGGAGCAAAAGTTAATATTACACTTTTTTCTAGAGGGGGAGTTAAAAAATCGTACAAGTAGCTGTAGTACAATTCAATTTAGTGGCCGTATACGTGCTTTATATATCAGTTTTTGATTTTTTTTTTAAAAAAAAACGCCTTATTGATTCTATTTGTTTTCTACCGGTAGTTCGTTTTCTCGCCTCGGTAGACGGTTTCGAGGATTGCAACAAAAAAAAAAAATAACTCGTTCTCTTTATTATTTAATCACAATCGTAAATAATAGCTCATCATTCCTGGTCTTTCTCGGAGTTTTTTAATTTTTCATTCGCTTTCTCTATCTGACTGACAGCGTTCTTCACCACTGCATACCGAGGTAGACTTGCTTTCTCATTATCTGGCAATTCCAACAACGAACGCAATTTTTCAATATAAAAGGTCAATAGATTTTCTCTTTCTTTCCTACGCTCGGCTTTTTGCCTTTTTTCTTTTTCAGATATTTCTCGCTTATGGGACGAGGAAGAGGTCGACATTGTGAAGATGAAAAGAACGAATTTAGAGTTGCAAGTGACAGGTTAATAAACGAACAGCGCTGGTGAGCAGCTTCTTCGCTATAAAGACAATAAATACCCTTACTCTTCTAAAATCAACAAGCTAGTCATTTTAAATAAATAAAAAAAAATGTTTGCCATTGAAAGAGAAACTGTCTTGGTATGGGTGGGGAGTGGACCTGATAACGCCGTGCAAGGGGGAGGCGTGGGGGGTGCGAGCCGGGTTTAAAAAATCATTTTATCCGACCGTTGTACGATGCGCTTTGCTAGATACAAGGCGGAAACAGCGGAAAAGCCAGGCGGGCGGGCGGGCGGAGACGGGAATAAAAAAGGAAATATTATTAGTTTAATTATAGAATCATTAGTTGTTATCATTAAAGTCGGCGTTGAGATGAATTGCAGATTCATCATCTTTCAGATCTGATGGTGATCCAGATCTGAATGTACTCGCATAAGGGTTTCCAGTCCAGAACGGCTCACCAATGCAAAGCGCTAGATATTGCAGTTTGGCCGACCAGGATCCTTTGGGCTGTCCATTATGAGATCGCAGGTTCTGTTGACGAACAAGCATTCTGGCATATCCAATGATAATAAGCGTAAAATAAATCCGCACCATTAATAACGCTACCGTAATAACAATGGTTTCGGACGTCTCCTGGGCTAACGAGGCGGATTTGTTGATAATCGGTGCATCAGCGGCTGCTCGATTGGCAAGATAGGCATAATCGCTGTATTCATCCGGCATGGCGTCGGTGGTAGTAGCGATACCAGCCGATGCAATAGTAGATGCCGAGTCTGCAACCGCGTTGATAGTAGAAGTGAATTGCGAACCAAGAGATGTAGCGGCGGCATTGGCTAGTTCCGAAGCAGTGGATGTCGCAGCTGCCATAGCCTCAGATACAACCTCGGCAACTGACGAGGCCAGAGATTGAGCTGCGTCTCCAACTGTCTTTGAGACCGCGTCGCCCACGCTTGGCAAACTACTGTCAGATCCATCTCCACGGGAGCCGGAGTTTTCTGAAAACCACCGCACCGAGAACAAGATGGTAAACACAATACTCAACAAAGTATCGAAGCAATATAAATATGCAAATAGTAGGGATCGAAGACCGTTTTTTTTGGCGATATTAAGAAACGCCATGACGTAGATTGGCAGCATCACCAAAGATATTAAATTTAACAGCCACTCCAAAACAGAGATTGGATGGCCCGTGAAGATGGACAGAATGCCATAGATGCCGCTGGCCTTGTTGAAGATTCCAATGGCGATAATGACTTCTGCTCCCACATGGAGAGGGAGAAAGTATAAGAACGATCTAGGGACTAGCGATATCATCTGCTCTGTAGTCAAGTATGCAATAAATGACCTATAACTAAGAAACCGGCTGTTTTCGGTGGTAGTTGGATGATCAAGCGATATATATATATATAGATATATATACTAAGGATCAGGCGGACCAATCGGGACGTCGTATAATGAGTACACGTAATTAAGACGGGCTGTTAGATATGAGGTCTAGCAACTGGAGATGGATTGACGACCTGGTGAGAGCGTTATCTCGAATGTCCAGTGGATCTAATCTGTATCTTTCAGGATAATCTGGTCTTCAATCGCTCAATTAATGACCGGTTGTGAGTGAACGAGAACAGTAAAACTAATAAAGAGACGGTCGGAACAGAGATGATGTACACTTTCACACGACGTATTGCACTGGCGGTGAGAATTCGTTTGTGCGGAACTAATTTGCTGTGGATGATGGACAACCGATGTGAGAATTGGTACGTAAGGAGAAGAGAGCGAAGAGCAGTGAGAAAGTTAGTTAGCGCATGACTTTTTCACCTAGCCGCATGGACAGGTAAAGAGGCAGGAGCTTGGAACTAGAGGTGGCTATAGCGAGAGAGAGAACAAATGGTGGTACGAAACACAAAGGGGTTTAAGATAGAAAAACGGCATATACTAGTGACATTATGTAACAAATGGATCATATTATACTGATACTAGCAAGACAGAAAAAGTTTATAGAAATAAAAGCTAGAATTGGCCGTCGGGGCCCTTGTTCGCCGGTTCTGTGTATATCACTCACATCGAGGGAGAGCCATCGCAGCCAGTCCTAATGTGCAGAGAAATTCAATGCGGCTCAAAAAGATTTATGCAGGAGATCTAGAGATCAAGGACGAGCGAGATTCAGGGTCGAGATCAATTTTCTAGACACGATAGGAAAAGGAATTTAAAAAGTCGGGCCGAGCAATAGAAATGACTGAAATAGAATACCCGGAAGTCGAAAAGATAGCAGGTCCTGAAGCGGAGTTTGAGGAAGACAGCTTCAGCGAAGGAGAAGTCCCAGACGAGCTGGAACAGTTCGCAGATGAAAGCGGAACTGGAAGTAAGTAGTTCAATAGAGGAGAGGAGATTTGAAAAGACCTTCGTTCTCTCTTACAATACTAACCAAATTAGATATCACAAAACAATACAATCGTCAGAAGAAAATCGCCGACATCCAAAAGGGCGGAGACAACCCGAACTACGAACCAAAGACAAACGTACAAGGACCAAAAGCCCATCAAAAAATGACATTAGAAGACCCAAACAGTATTGGAAAGTTACTAGGAAGAATCAAACTGGATCAAGGAGACGACCAATATTTCGGTAAAGGAACTCGAGCATCGAAGGTTTCATCAGGGCCCAGTGCCGACAAGGCTGACAGAGCTACCAATGAACAGGTCTTAGATCCTCGTACAAGAATGATCTTATTCAAAATGATCAATCGAGGCATTGTCTATGAGATCAATGGATGTATTAGCACTGGTAAAGAGGCCAACGTGTATCATGCTATGACCGAGGACGGTGAACACAGGGCCATTAAGATATATAAAACGTCGATTCTGGTGTTTAAAGACAGAGATAGATACGTTAGTGGAGAGTTCCGCTTTCGAAATGGCTACTCAAGGCATAATCCTCGTAAGATGGTGAAATTGTGGGCCGAGAAGGAGATCCGCAATCTAAAAAGAATATATCAGTCGGGGATCCCTGTTCCCAAACCATTGCATTTACATTTGCACGTCTTGGTAATGGAGTTTTTAGGAGACTCCAACGGCTGGGCCAGTCCCAGATTAAGAGATGCCGATATCGTAGAATCTGAATACCCGAAACTATACCTCCAATTATTATCTTATATGCGAATCATGTACCAGCAATGCCGGCTGGTCCATGCAGATTTGAGTGAATATAATATTTTATACCATGACTGCAAGTTGTACATTATTGATGTTTCCCAATCAGTTGAACACGATCATCCTCACAGTCTGGAATTCTTACGAATGGACATTAAAAATGTAAACGACTATTTTAGACGACAGGGAGCGACCCCGTTCTCGGAAAGACGACTGTTTAAGTTTATCACCAATGAAAAGCTAGAATCCCCGCAATCCACAGTCCCCTTTCCAGAGACTTCGGACTTTCTAATACAGTATCTTGAGTTGCTACCTCAAGAAAATCTCACTACCCAAGAAGAAACAGACGACGCAGTTTTCCGATCCATTTATATTCCTCAGAATCTCGAACAGGTTTACGATATCGAGCGAGATGTGGAAAAAATCGGTAGAGGAGAGGGCAAAGACCTTATCTATGGAGACCTTGTCAAAGGCGGCACCGATAGTGAAGACGAGGAAGCTAATGATGATGGCGAAGACTTCTCAGACTCAGGATCAGACTCTGACACAGGCTCAGACTCTGACCTCGAAGACACCGATGTCTGGAAAGAGAAGCCGGCTAAGGAAAAGAAATTCACCGACCGTCAGTCCAACAAGCTCCGCAAAAAGGCTCTCAAGGAAGAGAACAAGGAGAAGCGACAGAAAAAAATGAAGAAATCCGTCAAGAAGAAGTTAATAAGCAACTCCAAAAATAAGAAATAATATATTTTCTCTATATAAATAGTATGCATGTCTCTTTTAATACCGGCGTACGCTTCGGCCACACCCATAGCTCATCTCGCTCCGCTCGCTCGAGCCGGGATCATGTGGTGCTCGGGACTGGTATGTTCATATATGGCTTTCAGGCTTCTGGGCCTAAACTGACCCTCCACTTTGGCTATACTTCCCTACAATACCGGCCATTTCTAGTAACGCTCTGTCCTCTCCTAATGTATCGATGTTGATTCTTTGTCTGTTTTGTGCCTCTCTTTCCTCCCACTCCCATCTTAGCTTCTGCTCTGCCAAGTGCTCTTCAGTGCCGCATCCCCATACTTCAATCTCATCGATGACAAAACGGTCTTCGTACTCGATGAGAGCCTCTGCTGGAGACGCCCCGGGCTCAAAGGACCCCCCTGGACCAAAATGTCGAAAAACCCCAAACTCAAACGAGCTTTCGACTGTAAGCGAGATATTTCCCAAACTCCCATATTTGCCATTTCGTGGAGGAACGCTTCCAAACCCAACCCCTTCTCCTCTGCTGAAGTATCCATAATTCCCGTTGCTTCGCGATGGCCTATACAGATTATGGGTTGGAAATAATTGGAAAAGGTCCGTATTGCTACTCGCAAAGCATTCTTTGCTGCTGGCCCGCCACGGGGTTTCAATATATGCTCCGAAAACCAGTCTTTTGCTTTTCCGATTGTTCTTAGCTCGTACTGGAGGTATCAAGTCGTTGAACGACCGGGTCCTTGAGTTGCTGGACTTATCGTCTCCCTCTAGTATGCGTCTCCCTGAAAGCAGGAAAATACTGGGTGCATTCCAATTAAATACTTTTGTTTCAAACGACCTCATCGAGAACCCGGCCTCGGACCCGCTGTAGAGCTTTACCATAGAATTGATCATGGGCCCAAAAATGCTATACAATTGTCCCCGAACCCCATACGTGGTCATTTTCGTGGTTACAATTAATGACCCTGCGTTGGCGGAAGCGACTGTCTCTTTTGTTACATCTGGTTTCTCCAACACAACCTCTTTCTGTTCCTGATCTCTGCTTACTTTCTGCTTGTATAAAAGACGATCAAATAAAAATCCTAATGGCTCAAGAATATGTGGGAACGACAACAGAACCGACTTTTTAAACTCACCAAACGATATTCGCAACTCATCAATCACTTTACTATTGCTCTCCTCGCCTATAGACCGTACCATAGACTGGGCCGACTTTCGCAGATGCTTTACACGAGCATCAGTAAACCTCTCTGCCATGTCTTCAAATGATTCATATGGTTTATAATCCACTAATGCTAGTAACAGACTGAAAAGAGCCACCAAGTCGGATCCAGCAATGAACCATCTATCTACTGCTATATTATCCCAACTACGAACAACAGCGAAATTGTCCCAAGGAGAAGTATCGGCCGTACTGAATACAGTGGCTCCTTCAGATAGCGGCCGCTCCTCGTCTCCCGTCTGCTTGGATCCATTTCCATTTCCATTTCCATTTTCATCTTCACTCTTAACCTCAGTCGCAAAAGACAGGAAGATAAGTTTCACGCAATCAAACTCTCCTCGGAGCGCCCCTCTGCACTTTCCATCACAAAACGCCAGAACCTTAACGAGGTTCTCGACTGTCAGGGCAGCCGGCGATAACGTTCGTATAAACGGAAATGAAGCCAGAAAGCTGGCCGACTGGAACACCAACTTTCCCGCTGGTGACAGAGCATCTGGAACCCCTAGGTACTTCAGTCTACGGTTGTTAATGACTGGTTTGGTGGCATGCCTCCGGCGGCTGGGCGCTGCCCAGACCCGTTGTGCTCGCTTCGCGAGCCTGAAGATCGCCGTCCGGTACGCTCGCGAAGCGAGCACAACGGGTCTGGGCAGCGCCCAGCCGCCGGAGGCAGCAAGCCAGTCTACGTCACATACAGTGTATCCTCTTTCCAGTACTCGAGACCGGACTCCTTGTCCGCTAGTTCTTTCACAATCGCCTAAGAGCCCCGTTAGTACCGGACACCCACCTCCTGTCGACACGCATGTTCTCGCTTACCTTCAGCGTCCAGATCTCCAAAGCACTGAACTGCTTGGCACATCGCTGAGCAAAAAGCTCCGACACCTGCTCGGCGTTTAGATTGGTCGGGGAATTCGTACTCTGAGATTGACCCATGTTTCCGCCCACGTCAATATGCGGTTGAGCTATACAAGCCTTTGGTCTTTATATGTTTAATGTCTTATTACAAGAGATGCGATAATGGCTGTCTGTGGTCGTGAGTTTTTCCGATAAGATAAGGTGATGTGTAGGTCATTAATTTTCCTTGCCCCGAGCGCCACTGTAGGCTCTTTTTCGACGCCCCATCCCACGGCAATTGCTAACGTGAGAGAGGGAGTGGGTAGCACGTGACGTCGGGGGGAATTGTGTTAGCGTTGGCTCCAGCCAATAGTGACTGAGCGGTTAATTGGGCACAGGAAAGAAGGGTTGGTGGTTAAATGGACTAAGGTCAGGCAAGGGTCGGCAGAAGTTTTTGGGGGTGGCGGCGGTGGCGGTGGAGGTGGTGATGATTACTATACAGAGGGATCCGAGAACGGAGTCATAGAAGCCCCCTGCTCGTTGCAGACAAAACCAAAGGCCTAATCGCATGTACGAACCCGCCCTTTCAGCTAGCTACGTTGTGAGTTCGACTGCTTGGTTTTGTTAATCAATTGCGCCGTTCAGATGGTCTGTTCCTCTGACGGCCCCATTGATAGATGAAACATCGAGCTTGCTGACATTTGGTTAGAACCTTATATGCGCTATACCACTACTGTTTGTCGCTCGTTTAACCAGTTGCCAACTACCCGCTCGATCGGCTGACATCAGCAGCCATCTTCCTTGCTGTCAGTACAGACGAGCAATTTGCTCTGTCTCGTAATGCGGATATTATACAGGCGACGATTAGAAACTTTAAAATAAAGCATGGGTATATTCAGGGCGTACTGAGGGATCTAACTATTGGACACATTTCGGCTGCTATATTCATCTTTCAATGATAGCCGACATACAAGTCATAAGATGCGAGACATGACTCCATAAACCAGAATTGCTTGCTTTGCTATCCTAGAATCTTTCCATATTATAACCGCTTATACACCACCATATCCTTGCTATAATTCCGATACATCCGCTATACAACGTCCTTCTTTCTCACTCTGATTGAACGGTCATTCTCCACGACCACTTCTCCAACCACTTTAATCACACAATCCATCTCTTCCCTTCTGCTTTCATGCAGCATCGGCCTGTAGTCTCATCGCCGTTGATAATGAATCGCACATGCATCGTAGTTCCCAATCTGGATATATTCGAAACGACAAAAGCTAAACTGCTAGTGTCCCCTATATAGCGATGTGGCTTATCGTCGTTTATCGAACAAAGAGGCAACCAACCTTTCAGTTGGATTTGTATATAGTTTAGTACCAGTAGCCATACAAACACTCTTATTGTGTTTTTCTGATTCTTTTTTTTTCTGTTTTTCATAGCAGTTTTGCAGTTTTCTTTGGATCTACCAGTCCAAATCTCTTTTTTTTTTTTTCCCCTTCACCCATTCTTTCGGTTCTTCGGTGCATCATCGAGTCCGAAGACAACGAAGTCTACATCGGCACCGCTCGGGTCTCCGATCAGCTGCTCTACAAGTACCAGCAGGGAAGTATACACAGTAATCACGGTCTCACATCGAGATAGCATTTTTTTCCTTCGCTTTATCCTTTTAATTTTTAATTCCTATTCTTCCTGTATTCATTGCCAGAAAGCTTTAATGTCTGGTTTATTCACAGCTCTAACCTGTGGTCTATGGAAACAATCTCCAAAGGATGCTGAAGATTCTGACCTACAGACGTCGGAACGTCAACGACCGGGCCTGTCAGAGCGGTCTCTGAGAAGTTCAAAACACCCACGAAATAATGAACGCACTTCAACTTCACCAAGAAGATCGCATCATATGCCAAGATTAGCTCATTTTAGACACCCTCATCATCATAGAAATAGCGTTGACAGTGACGATTCTAACCAAGCAGATGGCATTAATACAATGGACGACTATCGGATCCGCGACTCAGACGTAGCAGTAACTCGGTCAATTGCTTCTTCTAGATTGGAACATGTTGATACAACCCCAACTGTATATCGAGTTACTGATGGTGATGGTGCGGCCCATTATAGAGTCAATAAAGAGACCAAAAAGGTACAACAAGCTGGTGATGACGACCATGACTGTTTAGAAGCCGGCGCTGACTTTGACGGCTCCGGGTCTGAGTCTTCATTCAAGCGACTGGATGGTAGAGGTACTTCCCATGCGATTCATGATGGACATCCTGCCAATTATGCAATTGTTCTTGATGGATCATTAAGTCCAGGGTTTGTACCTGCGGTACAGTGAAGGTGCCGAATGGTTCGGGGGGGGGGGGTTATTTTTTTTGGAAGTCCTGTTCTTGGGTACTGGCTTCGTTTTACTGTGAGGAGGAATGAGGTCTTTTGATGGGGAAGCTTTTAGGAACACAGAAGCTGGCTTGTTTCGGCTATGGTTCTGGGAGTGTATGTATACAATATTCAATAGTATTTAATTAATTAATGAAATCTTGTTCAACTGATAGTCAATTCTCCTGTATGTGATTTTTTTTTTTGTTCACTCGTTCCCGGATAATTATGTCTGCGAGTTGACAAAGTGCATGAAATATTCTTATCTTATCTTCGGAGCTAAACATCACCTAATTAGGTCTGTGCAGGTACCTCCACGACCAAGTCCACAACCAACACGGTTCAATTTACCCCCTTTATCACATTCTCTTCACCCTAATCACAGCCGATCAATAATAAAAATGCAATTGGATTTCCCTTTATATCTGTCTCTTTTCTACACCTCATTCTCTCCGCCTTCTGGTCTCTGCTCTTTCCGCCACACCCGCCACACCTGCCTCAACTGCTGACACATACACAATTCTCGCATTAAACTCAGCTCTTAGCCATCAATGCATGTATTACTCTGACAGTAGACAGAGTGAAAAATTGATTATAAATATACGAGCAGCTGTTTCGTCTCGGGCGACTCTCAACAAGCCTCTTTTTATTTATTGTCACATCCATCACTGTTCACTATCACTGTTCATCTAATCCTTTACCTATGTCTACTCTTTACGCATATGATCTTCCGGACAATCTAGTCTCTCGACTGAAACCATTCAAGTTCTCAGGGGAAATCCAGCCTAGTCGCACAGCCACAGCCAGAACTCCCGGCCTCGATTTGACCCCGTCTTCCGATCCAGTGCCTCGTCAATCGAATCTTGAAAACGGCCAGTTCAACTGTACATATTGTGGATTGATCAATGCTGACTCGCCCTCCGAGTCTCGAGAGCATTATAGAAGAGATTTCCATAAATTAAATATTAGAAGAAAACTCAAAGGTCTATCTGCATTAACTGAGGATGAATTTGACAAACAAATTGGTGAGTTAGACGAGAGTCTGTCAGGATCTGATGAGGCTTCCAGTGGCTCAGAGGACGATGAAACCGAAATGGTCAACAAGTTAGTGCTAAAGGCAAGCCTTTCTACAGTAGATGAGGACGAAGACGATAATGACGACAGTAAAAATAAGCCCGGTACGCCATATGCCTTATTTACGTCGACAGAGTCTTTATCTCGTGATAGCGATAACAGCTCCACAACTGGCAAATCTGCTACTGTTACGCCCGACGACGTTGTCGCTATTTATAAGATCCTACTGAACCCAGCCCTCCTTGATGAATCTCCTATCAAAGCCATCGAAGGCCTCAAACGCTCATTCGATTCTTACAGTATTGTATTAATGATTGGTGGAGGCCATTTTGCTGGTGCCATAATCTCACATCAAAAATCAAAAAAAAAAGGCTTACTACCCAACTCACTATTGGGCATTGAAGTCGTCTCGCATAAATCATTTCATAGATATACTACTAGAAGAAAACAAGGTGGATCGCAGGCTGCTAGTGATAATGCCCGAGGGGCCGCTAAATCAGCAGGTTCGACGCTTCGAAGGTATAACGAACGAGCCCTTGAACAAGATATTCATGAACTTCTAGAGTCTTGGAGAGCATACATTGATGGTTGTGACAGTATCTACATACGAGCGAGTGGTAGATCCAATCGGGGTATCCTGATGAACTACACAAAGGCACCCATTCTCTCGTCTGATAAGCGAATCAAGACACTACCTTTCACCACAGGAAGAGCCACTCTTACAGAAGTGAAACGGTCTTGGTTGGAACTCACCACTGTTAAAACCATCAACAAATCGTCTCTCATCGACCAAAGCATTCCAAAGAAGAAGGTTGTAACAAAAGAAGATATTAAAAAGCAACTAGAAAAATCCCGAACTGCTTCAAGCCCTCGTTCTTCATCACCAGCTCCTGATAAGGTTGTATCTCCAGAAGAAGCCCATTCTATCGAGATAGTGTCCTTAATCAAGAAATCTCGTTCTCCAAGACTAATAGCATACCTTAAATCCAATAACCTTTCACCTGATTTCCAACTACAGCCGCCATCTGATTACCCGACCACTCCAAATATGCTGTTTTATGCTGCTTCTCAAGGCTCGCGCCACATAATTACCACTTTATTAACATCTCTTGATGCCAATCCTACGATTAAAAACAAATCTGGTCGTACTGCTTATGAGGTAGCAAACAGTACCGCAGATAGAGCTGCTATAGACGCATTCCAATTAGCTAGAGCTGTACTTGGTGAAGGTAAATGGGATTGGGCAAAAGCAAAAGTCGGGCCACCGCTGACAAAACAGGATATATCAGATCGAAGTGAAGAAGAAAAGACCGCTGCCGAGCAAAAGGTCCGCGAAGATCTTGCTAAGATCGAATCTCAGGAGGCACAAAACAGACTTGACAAGACGATTTATCGCCATGGTGCCGGTAATCACTTGTCAAGTAACGTGCTTACATCTGTGGGACAAGAAGGGTCGTTGCGAGGTTTGAGTGAAGAAGCAAAGGCAAAACTTGAACGCGAACGACGGGCTCGAGCTGCAGAAGCGAGATTCAAAAGGTGAATGCATTTTCAGATATGTATATATAAAATAGTAATAAATATTGTCGACTGCATGTAGTTTAATCTGAACTTGGTTCGAGCTTAATCGTTTCGTCTGTAGTCGAGTTCGTTGTGGATTTTGTGAATATGAATGATACTGTTTCTGGATATTTGGAGATTACTTTCAGTAACGCTTTATCTTTCACTGCTGACAGATCTCCAGTTGGATCAACATGACTGTATCTAAACAACCCTTGAAGCTTGTCTTTCTTTCTGAAACTTTTCGGAATATGAATGCCTTCTTCAGCCACTTCTTTTGCAGATACCCAACCGCCAAGATCATCATCTGAATTGTCCGATCCGTCAATATTATCTAGGTCATCTTTCCAATTACAAGATTGGCTAGAAGAAACGAGGCTTTGACTGGATGCCAATTGTTCAGTAGAGGATATCGAGTGCTGACTAGATGCCAAATGTTGAATAGAGGACAGTGATTGCTGACTATAAGCAGAGCGCTGACTAGCATCTAAATTTAGACATTGGCATTCTAGCGTGTCGTGCGTATTGCAAGCTGTGTTCTCATGTAACACAAAAAGCTCCCGCAGCTCATCGGCAGTAAAAGAATCACTGCTAAACGAATCACTAAGGACAGCCTCTTTTGAGGATTCCTTACTTCTGCCTTGTTGGACTGTCGTATCTCCTACATCTCCCATAAATCTGTCCGCCAGACCCTGCTTGGTCACTTGCCGCTGATAGATCTTTTCGTCAATTGCTCCACAAATCAGTAATCGATATATAAATACCGGCTTTTGTTGGCCATCTCTGTGAATCCTTGCCATTGCTTGCAGATCAATTGATGGATTCCAGTCAGTATCAAATAGAAATAAACGTGATGCACCGACTAAATTCAGACCAACTCCACCACTTCTGCTAGAAAGTAAAAAGATAAAACTTGAATTTTGACTAGTATTGTTGAATTCGTCTACCAATTTCTGGCGTTTGCTTTGATTTGTGGACCCATCTAATCGAAGAAAACTCATGCGGTTATATTTTATCATTGATTCGATCATATCCAGCGTTTGTGTGAATCCGGAAACAACCACCAATTTTTCATTTGTTTCGGCTTGCAAATATTTTAAGAAGTGAAAGAGAACCCTAATTTTCCCACTTTGAGTGGGTAATAGCTGAGCAGAAGGTATTAGCTCGTCTGACACTTGATCTTCCGCCAAGGTAGGAGAATTGCAAATTTTCTTCAGCAAGGTAATGGCTCGTAGATGGTCGGCAGTGTCATTGCTTCCTAGAGTTGCTTTTATTTCAGAGGAATCAAGAATTTCCCTGTACTTGTCTAGCTGGCCATTTGTAGGATAACAAAACAACACGCATTCAGTCTTTGACGGTAAATAATCATCTAGGGCTTTTGCGGTTCTTCGTAAAGTGAATTTCTGCGTCAGTTTAGACAGCTGGTCGGCTTTCTGCTTTCCAATAAGGATATCCTTTTTTTGTGCACCGGGCTGCCTTGACCTCATTATAGGTCTTTCATAATCCCGCTTGAAATTCGCATAAGTTCCTAATATTCCAGGATTTAGAAAATCCACCATGATGAAAAACTCCCCCAAATCATTTTGAATAGGAGTGCCACTGAGAATTATCTTCCTATCAGTATTGAACGAAAGTAATGCTTGAGCTGATTTATTAGTTGAGCTTTTCAATCTATGGCCCTCATCACAGATAATAATATCAAATTTGACCGATCTTAAATCATACACCAACGTTCGCACTTTTTCATAACCAACGATCATAATCGGATACACATGGCTGCCAGTGAAATCTCGGAGCCTAGCCTTCGAGTCGGCTACAAAGACGCCAATTCTATCTCTACCTAGCCATTTAGCGAATTCCTTCTCCCAATTGGCTATGAGGGTTACTGGACAAACAATTAACACTCGTTTTAGAACAGGCGGCTCACCCTGAACAGGATTTTGTTTGAGAAGAGTCCACAAAAGAGCAATAGTCAGTAAGGTCTTTCCGAGACCCATCTCGTCTGCCAAGAGCGCTCCACGGCCATTATAATGCTTCAATCCCATAATGCACTGGTACAGGAATTTAACGCCTTCAATTTGATGAGCACGTAACTTCGATCCTAATACTGGATCTACCACGACGTCTATGATTGTTTTACCTAAAGGCTCGGGGCGAGGTCGTGGTAGTACAATTGCACCAGGCGTAGTTGGGTCGAATAGTGGCGTTGCATTCCGCTTCCTGTGGCCCATAAAAAGTGAAGTTCTTACTACCGGTGTCGGCAGGGCAGACGTCTCAGAATTGGAACTGTTGACGGCTATTCTCTGTTCTTCGTTGGGAAGTAAGGAAAACAACTCGACATCATGGAATCCCATTCTGACGATATGTCCGATACTAACGTCGCAGGTGAATTTCTTTTGTGACATTAGTTTGCCTGATTCATCGCGAAGAATTCCGTTGTTGGTGGTATCTACTACAAGAGTCCCATCGCCTTCCCAAGTTTTATTCTTTTTGGTGGACACTTTTCTCCATAGTATGGAGAATCTGCGTCTGTCTGGAGGCTTATCTACATCGGATATCATTTTCTCCGGAGTATACTGAGCATTGGTGGCCACAAGACTTGTAAGCTGTCTCTGGTGCCGCTTTGGAGCAGAATCCAATTTGGTTTTTTTGATAGCTGGGAAAGAGTGTGATTCTACCGGACTCTCGCTCACGTGTTCCTTGATGGCTTCGGCGGTTGACTCCGGTCTGTTCAATTGCGGTGGTTTGAACGGGGCAGCAGCGGAGTCATTAAAAAAAGACGCGTCTCCAGGGCGTCTTCTACGGTACATCTTTTTTGTCTTTTGATTGGAACGCGTATTTAGATTGTTGGAGCGAATGGTGAAGTTGATAATTGCTGATGCCGACATTTAGGTTTGGGTCCAAACCATGCAGGGTCCACATCGGTGGCATTGATCGGCACCCTCATTAGGTCTGGCTCCTTCTACAGTTTATATCGGTTGTTCGTACCAATGGCTAGCATCGGTAACTGGTGATGATAGCTTGCTATGTCGATATAGGAACGACTGATAAGCAGGGTTCGCAAAAGTATATGCTATGGACAGGACAGGACAGGGCCCGATCGGAAGCCCGTTCCAAACACCGGCTTAAATTGAAAGACGGAAATAAATATTATCATTTTTATTAGCAAGAACAATATTCTCACTGTCAAGTGGATCATCAATGGACGAACTATGGAAACACGAACACTACGGGACTGCGCAGAGCCCAGTTCTCAAACATGCACGAAAAGCGAAGGACGCAAAAAAAACAAAAAAAAAACAACAACAAAAAGACCACTATTTTTCAGCTGTAAGTTCAATATTCTCACCCTCAAATGGACCCCCTTCCGAACTTGTATCCACCGTTGAGGGCTCTTTGAAGTCAGGGGCACCCACGACCATGACACTTCCTGGATGGGTGAAGATGAATACAATCATAACGAAACACATCATGACAGAGTCAAATATATACATGAATTCTTCATGAAGCATGAGGTATCCTCGATATCCCTGGGCATACTCGACGATACGATAGACGGACCGGATGAGAATAAGCCCACAGGCAGTATAGATGGTATACATAAATCTGTCGATGAGTGGACGATCAATACGTAGTGTCCCATTGATTGCCCTGATCCTCCCATGAACTAGAGCAGCAATACTAAGAAAAGAGCCAAACGACAGTAATTGAACAACCAGACCACCAATAACCACATGACTGCCGAGCTTTTGATATTTGGCGGTGCCAGCGGCCTGGATGCCTCCTCCAGCGCCTTGAAGAAGCAGCGATAAAACATCACCACTTACAAAAAGAGGAGTCATCCATTTTAGCTTGATAGGAGACACTTGCTCCACATGTAAATAGCGAATCAATCTACCTAATGTCATATAAATAGATGCTGCGAACATACATGGCGGTAGCAGAATGAACAGGACTTGGGCGGCATATGGGCCTACTTGAGCAGGCACTCCTCTTGAAATGATCCGAACAATATATCCAATCACTTCAAACCCTCCTCCTAGACAGAAGACGATAAAATAGATGACTTTCTTCTTGATAATTAAATAAGTGTGGATAGAACTGAGAATGGCAAATACCACAATGAACACCACCGCTGCTGGGATCGAAGGCACAAATCCATATATATTTGTTGTCTTTATCATTATGAAATATATCCGAGTTATTATATTATTACTTAAACTTCTGAAAATTGGGTTGGTGGTTCCTTTATATACCACCACCACGAAACCTGACATCAAGACATGTTCGTAGACCTCGCATTATTTATTGCTCCCCCACAGCAGGATTCTTTTACCAGTCCCCAATTCCGGAGTTAATCTGCGCCTAGAATGGTAATTATCAGAGAGTGCTTCGCGTATAAACGGTCGCTGGATGCAGCCACAACCAGGCAGTGCGCCGTTGACCGCGATACGAGCACCGCTATAGGCCCATTCTTTCCCCCGTTGTGCGCAACTGTGGGGGGTGGGCGAGCACGGAGCACCGTGCAAATACGAGAAAGGGCGGCTAGCGTTGGATTTCTCGGGGTTGCCAAGCCAAACCCCCCCACCCGGGCACGGCTATGGAGACTTATGTTTTTATTATATAGAGTCTACTGTTCTATCAGTTTGCAGATGCCACCAGGCTTTCCTCCAATAAATAAACTTCTTGGTAATCTGATTGGAATTGATTACTCTTAAAACTTATTGAAAGGCTGCGCTTGCTGTCTATTTTTCTCCCTTAAAATAGACTAAGTTGTAACGCCAATGATACCCGTCGTTCGTCCGTTCCCCACTGAAATGAGATATAGGCAGTCCTGCCTGCCTGTAGTACTTCCTTTTATAACTAGACTGTTTTGTAATCAAATTAAATACCCTTGTCTGTCCTAGTTCTAACCGCTCAACTCTCCCACTGCTACCCCCAGTATTTATCTCTATAACTAGATTGTTTTGTATTGTGTTTTCAGTCCGCTGTCCGCTGTACGTAGTTCCCCTCAAATAAACTCTCACGGCTGAACTTCTCTGAGTCCCCGACTCTCCTTCTACAACCGATTATAATTGTAATGTCTGCTGTTCGTATTCCCCCCATTCTAGTCAGTTCCTGGTAGTTCCTATTCCATTCCTTCATCAAGGTTTTATCAGAAACCTCGGATCTTTATGAAAATGGTTCCAAATAACCGATTGAAGCAAAAAAAATCACATTTCGGCTGCCTGTCGTGCAAATGCGATGGGACTAACCCATATGTAGAAGATGCCAATGGCAGAATCTCATATATATCTATAGTCAAGAATGGTCGCAAAACCTTCGCAGACCCCTTTCTGGTGGCATGAGTCCAGTAACTCTTTCTAGTTCGCCGGTTACCTTTTCAACTGCAACTTCCCCTTCTGACGCCTTCCGTCTTTCACTTTTTAGTGAACCTCTTGCTGAGATCCATACTCGCATTAACGTGAAATTGATCTATCATTGGGCTGGCTGCCTTTACCTGGAAATCGTTTCAGCACTTCGAAGATTATATTTCCAAGGCTAGCCTTCCAAGAAGCGCTCAGCTATAGATTATTAATTGATGCCATCTTACTAATATCTGCTGCTCATCGCTATCACCTGGGGCCTTCTGAATACATCCATGACGCAATTGAAGTCTATAAGTTCCAAACGATTGCAGGCGACAAGAAATTGAGAATATTCCACCTGGATCTCAACCTTCCCAACCACTGGCGTGCTCAAGTTGAGCTACCGATATTAGTTGACGACTACCTTCGCGCTGCGAGGTCATCGCCATAAGTTTATTTTGTTAAATTAATGATGATATTAATTGATAATAATTATTTTTAGAAATAAAGCGTATTACTACATAGAAGAAAAAATGCAAACAATAGAAAACAACCGACCCAATAAATGCAATAAGAAACGAAAATTAAGATAATAACGGAATCTCTTATGAAGATGGTGATCCACCAAGACCTGCTGAAAGTGCAAGATACCAAGTCCGACTGGCTCCACCATCCAACCATTGTGATTGGAAATTACTCTGAGAAAAGTACTTATATGCAGAAACTGGATCATATAACGCTTGGTTACTTCGAAGAATACCAGCCCAACCGCTATCAAGAGAATCAATAATACCTGCCAATTTCTCAGTCCATTCTTGTTGAACAAATTCGGCGCTTCTAATGAGACCAGAAGCTGGTGTGATTGGAATCATATGAATTCCTTGAATATACTCAAGATTCGTTCCAAAGTATGTGGTATGATCAAGCTTGTTCTCGAATGTAATACCAGGTACCTTGTTCTTAATAAACTGAGAAGGTTGATTGGTGTTATTGTCTAGCATGTAGAAATAGTTGTTCATAGACCGTTGCATAACCGATAACATCAAATCTCCACGAGCTTCCATGTTCGAATCACCGGAAACTTTGCCCCATAATTTCATACCATAAGCAAAGTTGTAATCTTCAGAACTTGATTCTTCGTCTTTGCCATCAGCAGTAGCGAACATACCATGAGCCCAAGAGTGACCGCTGAACCAATCAAACATGCGGAAAACTGGGAAATAACTGTCATCATGAGATGGATTGGCAACATCTCTTACCAACGAATTTACCCAATCCTTATTTTCAGCTATCCAGTTACCACCATATGCTTGATCAATGTAACCAATAATGGCTGCTGCATGTACCATATAACCATAGTGGAAATGATGATCGTTATAGTAGGGACTACCGTAATCACCAAGAGGGTCACCACCATTTTGAGCTGCTGAAGAAGTAACACCTTTCAACAATGTGTCGTAAATCAATGGAGTTTGCTGCGTATTAGAGGTAAACAACGAAAACGCCTCCTTAAGACTTGCAAGACCAGCCTTAGCGAGATCATCGTTCTCAAGAATGTCTTTAACAACCAGAATAAGGTAAGCAAATTTGTCAAATGCCTTTCCAGAAGTATAGGTAGAAGGAGAGTTTGTTTGTCCTGACATATCTTGTGCCAACTCTTGATTAGCCACAGATGCCATAAGCTGCAAAGATTCTTGACTATAGGATGGTCCTTCAAACGATGCTTCAACCGACCATGGCAAAAACTGCATACCGGTGTTGAGTACCTCATTCATAACAAACTTATTTGTGAGGTAACCAGTCATAACTCCCTTAACAGTAGAGTCAATCGTATAATGTGTGGCACAGCTTTCCATTGAATCATCAAAAGATTCAACCAAATGAGGCAGGGCCCAAAGCCAAGTTGTACCACCAGTAGAAATACCTTTGGTATCATAAGCAATACTGTAGGAGGCAACGTCGTTGTTGACGGTCGCTGAAACGGCTGCGGAGACTGGATATTGACCGGCTGCCTTATCGAATGAACTGTCTGCTCCACTGGGGATCACGGCAATTTGGATAACAACACCGGTGGCAGGACCGGTGGTAGCCTTAATCTCAAAGTCATTGAGAACGTCAAGGTCAAAATCTTGTCCGTTGGGAACGGTAGCATAAAGGTTCCAGGTTACGCCGCTGAAAAGTTTAATGGTATACTTCTGAATATTGTTTGCGGGAGGATTAGTGCTCTTGGTAACTGAACTGAAACCAAGTTGACTGAACAAATATGGCGTCAAGCCATTATACTCGGCAGTGACAAATCCCATTCCTACAACCAAGGGGAAATTAACAGATCCACTGCCACAAGATAATGCAGCATTAACAGAGAAAGTGTCAGAATCGGAAACGGTCAATTGCATGTTGTCGTTGCTAAACTCAGCAGCAGAATAGACAATAGACATTAAACCAAGAGGATTAATATAGTACTCAACCGGATTAGCACTTGCATCAGGACCAAATGCTCGCTGTGAGAAATTGACGTTGGAGATAGCCATTCCATAATAGTTGGTGTCGTTCGACCACCACACAGAGTAAGGTTGAGCATACACTGGGAATCTTTGGTCAGCCAAGAATAAATTCCCATAGAATTTATTTGTATGAATAGGCTTTCCATCACCATTGACTCCTGAAGGAATGGTAATATCAAGATTTTCCCTGGGAAATACAGAACATGGAGCATCTGTGGAAATGGGCTGAGAAAATATATCAACGCCGTTTTGGTAGTAATTGCAATTTGAAGATACTGGGACTGGGGACTGTGGTTGAGAAGACGAAGACGGTTGAGCGGCCAGAGACAGTGAAGAAGGGACAATACCAGAACTAACAGCACCCACCGCACTAGGTGTAGAGGCTGCCAAGCTTGAAGCTTGTAGGAACGAGTTCTTCAAAGTTGAAGAGGTCACAATAGTTGGACTTAAGAAACCAGTCTCACCAGGGGCAGCAGCGGTGCCGTTAGTTGCCGAGGTGGAGATCGGTTGACTAGCTGGCATTGCCAACGTCGTTGCCTGCGTTTTTGGGATATTGATACCAGTCGTATAAGACGAAGGATCGATAGTTTTGCTGAGAGAAGTCGTAGAGTAAGTAGAATATTGAGTAACTGGAGGAACACTGACCAAAGAAATACTTGTAATGATGGTACTTTTGATCATAGTGACGGGAGTCGTAGTAGCAATAAAAATTGTAGTGAGCTCGGATACTGTTTCATCTTTTGTTACCTCAGCAGCTTGACCAGCAGTAATAGTCACATATTTAGGAGCAGCAGTGATAACTTTGTGAACCTTTGTGACAATAACTGCTGACTCTACAGGAAGGACAACCGACGTCAAGGCTGCTAGCGAAAGCAGTGCTTTGGTAAAATTTGGTGGTCGCATTGTTGAGCAGTGTTGAAGGATTCACTAGACGACCAAGTCACTGAGAGGACGACTTGGTAGTTATATATATATAGGATTTGAGAGAAGTGTGTGATGGTTCTAGCAATGTTTGTAGCGAATGTTGGTACTTTTTTTCCACCCGGGCAGACTTTGAAACTCGTTTCAAACCCCTTATTCTAAATGAATGTAATTTTTAACACTTGTGTTGATGACTCCTTAAATGAGGGCAATTTGTATTTAATTTATAAGAATGCATTTTTTTGGGTCCGAACTCTAGATTCTTACGTTGGTCTGTGCAAAGATGGCGTTAAGGCACCTCCACGTTCCAATTAGATGGTTAGCTATTTCGCATTGAAGTACCTGGTCCAGCATTTTTAATTAATTATAGATGAGATCTGTACCAGCCTTCGTGAACAATCCGATGCTGGAGTTGGAAAACCTGTGAAACAGACCACTCGGGAACTCGCATTTATGCAAGTCATGACAATATCTGTAGTGCCTGCCTGCAGATCTTGAAATATTTCTCCCAAAAAGGAAAAGAGAAGGCTGAACCTGCATATGCAAAAAGAAATGGTAATCCAGATGGCTGGCAAGCTGGTCCTTGCACATTGAGAAATTCTCTATATTGCCAGGCGCAGGCTGAGATGAATCTGGCATTTAGTACCCAAATATATTTAGGAGGCAAAGCTCACTTTTAGGTGGATGTTTTTGTCGTCATCGGATTTTCAACATCTGCTTGAATTGCTGATCGAAGATTTGATCTTCTTAGATCATGTTGCCGTCGATTGAAACCGTCTGTTGATTTCAGTAGCTCCGTTCGTTCCAAATAACGGTCTTATAATGGTAAAATGAAACTCTTTTTTCCATCGCGGACAGTTTCAACGTGTTTTCCTTGCACTAGAGTTGTGAGATCCTGCAAGTTAAAGTTTCGGCTAATGTGGGCCTGCAGCGGGCGGGAGCTTCAACGCATGCGAATGAATACGTTCCGCAAAACCACGCTGGCGGCGGTTAATTCTTTAATTATTTTCTTGTATAGGGAGTTAATGAAAAATTACATGTACAAACCTAAAATCACAAGTCATGAAAATTATACAATAAGTTAAATTAAAAGTACATAGCAATGAAAATCATCTCAATGCTCGTCGGTTCCGCCTCCACTGGTGATAAACTCACCAACCTGTTGTAAAAGCTGCTCTAAATTGTGTGCCTCGTCATCACCACCACCATCAGCATCAACATCAGCATCAGCGTCAGCATTCATTGTGATATCATTATCCACGTCGTGATTATCTTCATTGGTAGCCCCTGAACTATTCAAGGGATTCATCCCTGGGTGATCGGCTGCATTGGTATTCTGTACAGTCGTCGAATTTTCATCTGCATTATGTGAAGCTTCGAATGAATCTTGGTTTTGAGGTTGCACCTCTGATATCTCAGTGCCCTGGGACTGCGGTTGATCGCTGGCGTGGCTGGTAGAAATCAAGATCGGATCGAGTTCAACCTCAGATTCACTCAATGGCGTTGATGCTTCAGCAGCGCGGCTGGGATCGTCATGCGATAATGAGGTTGGCGGGGGTTGAGAAGCAAATTGAACGATATTATTGTTAGGAGTAGAGGTGTCCGATGAGGTTGCCGTAGTAGTCGCAGCACTTGCTGCTGGTATTGGGGAAGTTTGGTGATCGCTGGCTTCACCACCACCCTTCTTTTTCTCCTTGGTCTTCTTATTGGTCTGTTTGCGAGCGTTGATGTCGCCGGTGACGTATTGGAATGACTGGGGCACTGGAAGTCCACACTTGAGGAAAAACATTTTCAAATTGCGTGCTTTATCTTTTAGTTGGACTTGGTTGCGATCTTTTAGAACCTCGGAGATCGATCCCCCAGGGCCGTACAGCTCTAAGATTTGGCTCCAATATGCTCCTTTAACGGTATCAAGACCAAGTATTAGCGCTTCTTCTTCTTCATTTGTCCAAGGTCGCCTCGTGTACATGAGATTACCGGGTTTTCCTACTATACCAGGGCCAGGAGATGAGTTTTCTCCATTTTCATTATTTGAACCCAACGTATGATTTGCGTTCGATGCCATCATTCGTCGTGCTGCCTTGTATGCCATCAGAGTATCAGAAGGATATAATTCAGGTTCAATAGAAGAAAAAGATGGAATGGAATTTGATGCTGACTCTGTTTTAGCTAGATTGCTTTCTGGCACAGAGTTCTTATCATGACTATTCCAAACTTGGACACTAGATGGTTTAGATGTAGAAATAGAATCACTAACTTCACTTATAATCGTGTCTAGTGACCCAGACGTCGTCACTGCTGCCGGTAGTGTACTGGTATGAGAAGTTTGAGTATAGGAACCATGTCCAGAGTTAGCAATGCTAGTGAACTGGCCAAGGGGAGGAATCAGCTGAGAATGATTTTTGCCCACATATTCAGTCAAATCTTTTAAAAATGACAGCCATTGATAAGTCTGGGCCAGAGTTTCAGATGAATCTTCCCATTCTAGTCTATTCCGTCTGCGTTTACACTTGCTGACGAAATCCTCTTCGTTTGGAGATAGCGAACTTCTATCCGGTTTGAAACTGTACAACTCTTGCTCCAGACTACTAGGAAACAGATCGTCCAAAACTTCGGATTTTGGTTTCTCATTTTGCCCAAGAGCAGAGATGTAAGCTTGGGTCTTCAAATCCAGATACAGACCTGCAAGTGGCTTAAGGAGTTTACCATTCTCTGGAATGAAAGTTTGCAGAAACGACTCGTTCAGATGATAGAAGCCTACTTCGATTGATCCGAACACAGCAGCAAGAAATGTTACTAGATTAGCACGCTGAAGAGCTAGTTTTGTAATGCGAGAACTGTGATCCAATCCGGCAATTGCAGAAGTGAGAAACTGTTCATCGCTGAATATTAGCTTTGTTCTTTGGAAAACATCTAATAACGTAGAAAAGGCGATGCCACGAGTGCTCTCAGGTTGAGTAATAATGTCAAGAGTGTCCTGGTACGAATTTTTGCCAAGAAGAATATCCAGTAGCTGCGAAGCAATATTATCGATAATTGAAAGTACTCCCGGGCGAAGGTATCTTTTGGCCGTCTGACTTGTCTCTGTAGCCATTCGGAAGTCCGTTATCAAGGGTTCATCAACTCTATCGGCATTCCCAGTGGAACCAGTTATGCCATTGTTGGTCGCAGTACTCGTGTCACTAGAAAGGGCCTGAGATTCAGAAACTGATAGAGGATCGGCACTCACAGCTTTTGTTGGAGTCGGCGTTGACGATATCACAGATTGTATAGCATCTTTTGTTGTGATCCTATCACTCACAGAAGTACCGTCCTCAACAAGCGACTTATCCTTGGTAACACTAATACTAGTAGTATCCGTACCTGTGGAGTTATTGCCATCTTCCTGGATAACTGTCGCAGATTCTTCGGTTGCCTCTTCGACTCTCTCATTTCCTTCTTGAACTTCCTGCAAATGCTGAGTCAGAAATCTTAATTGATCTGCTTCATTCATATCCAGTAGTTTAGAGAAATCTTCAGGAGGCAGATGGGAAGTATTACTTTGAATATCGTTCTCATTAACGTTCTCATTAACGCTTTGATCACCACTCGGAGACGTCTCTACCTTAGATTCTATATGTTGCTTTTTGGAATCCGGTTGGTCCGTTGCGTCGACGCTATCGAGTACTCTCTTTTCGGGTTGACTTGGAGCTGAATGGTCGTTTAAAGAATATAGATCCGCGTCGCTGTGTTGGTCGCCATGCTCAGCAGATTGAGCAACTGGTTGTTGATTATTAACTTCACCAGTTCCATCTGCAGATGCAGCAGCAGCTTCAACATGTTCCTGAAGTGCACTAGCATTCTTCTCTATTAACTCTATCAGCTCTTGTTCTGATAATGGCTGCGAATTTGGATCGTTAGGATCGGCTCCGTCGTTATGACCGCCGAAGTCCATGGTGAGAGACAGGGTTTATTGACAATCTATCTACCAGGAAATAATCAGCACTTGTCGCACGGACCTTTCAAATAAATAATTGAAATAAACTCAAATAAATTTCTCTCTCTTATTAGTATTTCACGGTCTTATCGCAAAGATCTCGATTAGGGCTCCGGTAGTTAGGGCTATTCGAGATTCCATTGCAAAATATGAGTTTTATTGGTAGGTTAAGGGTTTCTTTTGGAACCAGCCATTTATTTTGTTTACTGAGCTCTATTTCAATTTTGGTAGTGATAAAACTCTATCACGTGACAATGGGATCCCGATATACGAGACTCATCGTTCAGTTGTCCACTAAATTTGATTGCCAGTTTCTATTTGATTGCTCTTCTGTCGTTTGTAACAACCTTTTTTCCGTCGAATCACAGCCAGTTGGTAAATGAACCCAAATTTTCATATTCTTCAGTTAATCCATCAATTGCCCAATAATATTATGACGTGAATAAACGTTAAAGATCAAATCAACGTCAGAAAGCCTTAATGGACAATCAAGAGGTTTACGTGCAAAATCGCCCCTGAACCCTCCTCGTTTCATGTCTTATTTGCCGTTAATGCCCTCGAATCATCGCCGGGATATCTCTGGCCTAGAGTTCTCAACAATGGCCCTTCGCTTGGGCTCCCTCTAGCCTTGCTTACGGTGACTCAACATATGGTTTAGTTGCCATGCCCAAAAAGCAATTATGAGTCAACCAGGATGACTACTAGTCATCTTTCCTAAAATGGAAGTCAACCGATTAAAACCAACAAGGCACTGTCTAGATTACAACCAATTAGAAGAACCTTATTCTTACCGCGGGGCTCCTATAAGTACGCAATATTCAGTGCTTCTGTCTACAGAAACTTGGAGAAAAACTTTACCTCAACTAAATATATATATTCTAGATATAGACATACACACGATGTTCACATGCCAGCTACCTAGAGGACTAGTGAGGGCCAGTCCAAAGCACATTGCTTCATTTCATAGTATTAAAAATGCTAACATTCGTACTGGAGCCAGTGTTGCTTCTCCATCTATTGGGAACGCTGAACAAAGGCATGAAATAACTCCTCCTCCACCTCCACCGACCAATGGCGCCTCCAACGACTCTGTTGGTCTCAACAATATTCTTGATAATGTCAGAGATCACACTACCGTTCGTACTAACTGGACGAAACAAGAAATTTCCGCCCTTTATAACTCTCCCCTTATGAATTTAGTCTATGCCAGTGCAACAGTACATAGAAAGTTTCATGACCCGGCAGAAGTCCAGCTATGTACTCTTATGAATATTAAATCTGGTGGATGTACTGAAGATTGTAAATACTGCGCTCAAAGTAGTAGGTACAACACAGGTATCAAAGCGGAGAAGGTTGTGACAGTAGAAGAGGTTATTTCGGAAGCTCAATTGGCAAAAGAAAATGGGTCCACCCGTTTCTGTATGGGTGCTGCATGGCGTGATATGAAGGGTCGTAAAAGTGGATTGAAAAGAATAGCCAATATGGTCAGCGAAGTTAATAAACTCGGTCTCGAAAGTTGTGTAACTCTAGGAATGGTCAATGAAGAGCAAATGAAGGAACTAAAAGATGCTGGACTCACTGCTTATAACCATAATGTTGACACATCTAGAGAATATTACCCAAGTGTAATCTCCACCCGATCATATGATGAAAGACTTGATACGATTAGTAATGTTCGCAAGTCGGGTGTCAGCGTTTGTTCAGGAGGTATTCTGGGTCTTGGAGAGACTACCGAAGACCATATCAGCTTTTTGCATACATTGTCTACTATGCCTGAGCATCCTGAATCGGTGCCTGTCAACAAATTGGTACCCATTAAAGGAACCCCACTAGGTGACAGACAAGCTGAAGAAATCAAGCTTCCATTTGATTCAGTACTCAGAACTGTTGCAACAGCTCGATTAATTATGCCTAAATCTATTATCCGGTTAGCTGCTGGTAGGTATACCATGAAAGAGCAAGATCAAATGATGTGCTTCATGGCCGGTGCTAATGCTATTTTTACCGGTAAGAAAATGTTGACAACAATGTGTAACGATTGGAATGATGACAAGAAAATGTTGGACAAGTGGGGCATGAAACCGATGAAGAGCTTTAGAAGAACAATAAAAAATGGTGAAGAACTATCTCTTTAGTAGTGAGTTAAGTAAATAATAAACTGCTAATATTCAAGTACATTAATAAATATTTTCCCTTAGCTTTCATAAAACTACTGTCGCTCTTGTCATATTCCAAACTATGCTATTGGTCCATCTGGCGTTATGGCATCACTACTTTTGACTAAATGATCTTTGGCCCCCAGCTCATTGATTAACCCAGTCAAACTAACCTCTATATCGACCGAGCTATCATAACCACCAGTTTCTAATAATTTTGCACCAAACGGAGACGACAACCCGAATTTAAATGCAAAAGATACTACCAATTGCCAAATGCTTCCCTGCCGTCTATCATTAGTCGACCGTTTCATAATCAGGCTTATAATTTTAAGTGCCAACTTGATTTCGGCCATACACTTTTCTAAATATTGCGGTTGTCTACGAAGTGACGAGTAGAGAACTTCCAAAGCGGCAACCAAAAAATGATTGTACTGGATCTCACACGAGGAGTAGAAATCGGTATTGAAATATAGCCGTCCAAGTTCACGTATGCATTCACATGCTGTCTTAATGGCAGGAACTATGTACGAACTGAGACCACAAGACTGATAAATATTTAGAAGGATTAAGTTGGACTTGAGATATATTATCCATTTTAGTTTTCTTGATCCATGAGGCGACGGTTGAGATGGAAGATTCTCCTTCAGATTCAGTTCTGGTGGTAGCGACGACTTCCACCGTTCCATAAGGAAAATGAGATATTGAACGCTATCTTGATTTGATTTCGAATCATCAACACTGCCGTTGGCCGACCCGAAATTCGGAGTAGACACGCTATCCTTATGTTTTTGAATGACTTCGAGCACCTTTCCAGATAGCTTACTATAGTGGATCATGTAATTTAGATGCATAGCTCTAAATAAATCATCTTCAGAAGAACCGGACTCTAAGCTTACAGACCCAAAGCTTTGTGGCATTTTTTGATCAATGTCTTCGTCGTGGAGAATAAAAGGACGCTTCGCATAAATTGATAATCGGCGGTCCATGACATATAAGCACCAAAATATGAGCCTACAGTGTTCCCTTTCTTCCTCACTGGCAAACAGTTTGTCCAACTCCCTTGTCCTGTAAAGACCCAATTCTAGGGCCTGGATACTAGCAAATCCTATTGTCCTATATGCTAAGGTACCCATATCGCTGTGAAATTGATATTGATGAATCAAGAGGAGATGGATCAACCCTTCAATGGTCCCCTTTCCAGATATTAATTTCCGCTCTACATTAGACAGAACATCTTCGTATAGCCTTTTACCGGTCGACTGGTTCACATTGGTCATCGTAGTACCTATAGCAATGATGAGTTTGAGATTTATCCAGACATTTTCTTGTTCAGGGAGAAGCATCCCATGCGATTCATAATGCCTATAAATATCGTCGAATTTCTTTGTTAATTCGCCCACTGCAAATATCGGATACAAACAGTTAACCTCGCAGTCATAAGCCTCTATACTCTTATGAGCATCCACAAAATTGATACCATATAAATGGGTTTGTTCTATCTCATACGCAAAAGCCGATGGGACATGACCTTCCTTCAAATCCATCAATAGCGCATGAGAAGACAATGATAACGGCGTAAGTCTAAGTTCGTCAGGCAGAAATAATCTTTGTCCGACGCCATGCCGAGTGAAATTATTAAGATTGTCATCGCTTGAGGAGTCGTAATTTGGCGGCTGCTCGGATTGATATATTGCAGAGGCATTCTGTGATTGTGCTTGACTTTGCATTTCTTCCGAGAGATTTTCATAAGCAGTAGGACCATTGCCGTTATATGGTAGCCTCGTTGGCTCGAACAAACCAACATCTTGGAGCGGAGACAATGGCAAAATCGGTACAAACGGTCCGTTTGCACTTGTTCCGAGCAGATTGTCTACGAAATTGGATTCAAAAGAACCGTACCTGTATGGATTAGACATGTGATCATCTTCACTCATTGGAGTTCCTTTATCAGAAGAATGAATAGAGGTTGGTTGTCCCACTGGCAAGTGTTGTAATCCACTGGGGCTTGCGCCCTGCTCCGAGTTTATTTGATTGGGATTATGGATGCCATTCTTATACCTGATGGAGTGGCCAGAAATGTCTGGTCCACCAACATTTACCTGTGAAGTAGTTCTATCTACTCTTTCTCCTAACGGGCGTCCAACCTCCTCTTCCTGAGTTCTGGACCGCTTTTGTGAGTTCTCTCGAACTGGGTAAATACACAGCAGTTTTTGGTTTGTACATCTTTGACAAGGGGCATTCCCATTACACTAGTAGCTTGTTAGTATGACTCCATTTTCGTATATTGTCTCGGTCTATCCCGGTTTAATTGGCGAAACAGAAGCTTTGTTCGCTCGCTAATTAATAATCGACCGAGCTCATGTCGATAGCCGCAACATAGACATAACAACTAAAAAGCATACTTTGATTTTGCGTCGCTTGCACTCCAAGCTAGAAAGAGAAAAAAAATATTCATTAGTGAATGACCAAAAGGATGGGCATGGAGCTTGAGAGCTACTTACCAAGCACAAACAACATATTTACTCCTCTTCCTCTTCTTGTCTTTGGCGCTCGAAGACAAAATTGGATTGATTGTCTCCACTCGTATATTAACAGATGACGACATTGTTGTTCCGCATGCCAAGATCCACGGTCGTAAACCACTCCTAGTCCTACCTTTCTAAAGTATTCAGATCTATATCTCTTTGACGCACATTTAAAAGATGTTGTTTCAGTACATTTGTGGAGAAGCTTGGCCCGGGTAAACTATTTGCACGAGTGGGGGAGGTTACAGATGGCACGGCTGGTTTGGGGGTTTCTTTGTGTCGGACTTGCTTATATATGGAAACGTTTGTTATTTGACGGCTACTATTTACTCTCAGTGGTATTCGCAATTCATGTTGTAGCAATATAAAGTCGGACTTTCTTATAGTGTATGATCTTTCTTAGCATGAGATTGCACACAGATGACCCGATTTATAAGCTCACTTCGGCTGCAGTGAATTCAGATCAACGCTAACGCTTGGATATCGAAATTCTTTGCCGCAGAAAGTAATATCAGAATTGATACTAAGATCTTATTTTGATAAGATAGTGAAGTCGGCCACTTGGTCGGAATCATAACCATATCGAGGCGGTCATGTATCTAGTCTATATAGTGAGGTAATAGAAAGGAAACCAAAAATATCTTGACAGTGTGCCGATGCTTGTTCTGACGTTTCAGCACCTAATGATTACATTTGAAGGAATTTAACTTGTAGAACAAAAATACTATATCCCCTAAAGCTGTTATTGCGTTAAACTGACATTTTGAAACTCTGTACGATACATAAATCTAGGAGTTATCTGAGAATATCGTTCTCGAATGTTATATGGAGGACAATAATATGCGCGTTTATAGTACAGATCATGTATTAACATCGTTGTTTAATCTGGGTACTACGATTTGACATTCAGCAATTAATTTGTTGGTTCAAAGCCACTTCTTTCGCCAATCTATTTAATTGGAACCTGTTGGAAGCCGCAATTTCCAGCGGGCAATGAAAGGAGTAATTTTCTACCGTAAATAAATCAAGGTGATGATCTGTGACATAATATTCTTTATACGGAATGTATAGCCTTTTATAGAGTGATACCGCAACCCTACGTTGACTGAACGCAATTCAGACGCCATTCGCGATCCGATCCAGATAGCATCCGTTACTGATCGCTGCCCCCAAGCGGTCGGGAAAGAGGTTATAAAAGGTCCTTATTTTGCCTCCTATTTAAGTATTTACTTGTCCAAAAACTAAATCAGTAAGTCAAGAGCCACGCAACAATCTCACACAACACAATGGTATCACCCAAAGCCAGATCAATCACGTCTCCCGCTGCATCAACTATTGTCTTTGTCGTTGTCCATTTTAAACTTTATTTTGTTCTTTTTTCTTGGTTTTTGTTTCCTTGTACAAAAAGTATGAGGAAAGAAAGATTTTACAAAGATATTGGCAACTCTTGTATTTATAGTTCTTGAGAATAGAGTAGAGTGCAGAGCGGAACCCCACAACATTTGGCTGAATTTGCAGCTGTATACTAAGTCCCTGAACCTTGAATGAATGAATTTTCGAACCCTGAAACTTGTGTGATGAGTCTAAAAACCAAAAAGTCACTCTTCCTAAGCCTTTTTTTAAGCAAACACGTCCTTGACACTATGTGGGCAGACGTCATCTCCTTTTTGAAATGGTCTGGCAGCTTACGAACGCGAGTGTGTATTCCCAAACCACGATCTTCTCGGGAGAAGAGCTTATCCACAGCGCTGGTCTGAAACAAATGAATGAATGAATATATCTTGATTAAAGTCATATACAACAAATAAATTATACAAATACATTTCCATGACTTATCTATCTCTCAGGAGGACTGTTCAGAAGTTGGCCCGGATTCAGGCTGATTATTGGATTTATTTTGATTTCGGAATGTTGCGATGTTGCTGGATTTCCCATTGAAATTTCAATGAACATACATGCCCTGGATGATGCTGATATTGGTATAGCATTTATCGCCATTTTTATATAACTACTTAGCACCCTGCCTAGATGTCGCTTTTTCAGTTTCCTTTCTTACGCTTACAGAAATTTACCATTTTATTTCGCTCCCTTTGCGGTATATACACCTTGCCCTGCTTGACGTGCATACTTTAAGTATTTAGTGTGATCTAAACAGGTACTCAATTATGGGGGTTTGGCCGAGTGGTTAAGGCGTTAGGTTTAGGTTAACAAACCTAGAACAAACTAGGTTTAAGTTGTCTTCTGTAAAGAAGCAGCTTATCTCAGTACCCTAATATCGTAGATGCGTGGGTTCGAACCCCACAGCCCTCATTATTTTTTTTTCACGTATGAATGAATGAATATATCTTGATTAAAGTCCTATACAACAAATAAATTATACAAATAAATTTCCATGACTTATCTATTTCTAAGGAGGACTGTTCTGATATTGGCCCGGTTTCAGGCTGATTATTGGATATAGTTTGATTTCGGAATGTTGCGATGTTGCTGGATTTCCCATTGAAATTTCAATGAACATACGGGAACACCGTTCGGCAAATTGGGTCTTCGACCTGTAAACCTACTGAGAAAAAACCGATGTTAGCTTAGCTCTACCATGAGAGCGCCATCTATAATAGGTGAGGCAACTTAGCTAAGAAAGCTAAGACTGCCTCTAAGCCCTTCTTGGTATCGTACGCCTATTGAGAAAAAACCGATGTTAGCTTATTCAGGTGTTGTAAGTTAGTGGGAGTATAACTCTTTAACAATCAAGCTGAAGAGTTAGAACATCTGAAGGGGAAAGGTGAGAATATATGTTGTTACAATAGGGTTAGGTTATAACCTGGTGTACTTGCGGAAACTAAGGTCCTACAGGCTGATGGCATACATGCTGATGCCTATCAGACAACATCAATTGGTTCGATGGTCTAGTTGGTTATGGCATCTGCTTAACACGCAGAACGTCCCCAGTTCGATCCTGGGTCGAATCAAATTTTTTTTTGTTTCCCATCTCGTTTGTGTATTGCTGGAAGAGTAGTCCAGCTGAACATGTTGAGCACTCAATAAGAGCTTTTATACAGTTAACTTTTTCGCCCATTCACCTGTCACATACCAATCAGAGAGCGAGATTGCGTTTCCTAAGTATATTTTACCTTCTGTGCCTTACGAGGCTGTATTTATTTTATTCACGTTTGAAACATGGCTAATCGCGTAATCCCACGCACGCCGCACGCTGGTCCATGTTATACAGAAACTGCCTGTCATCCGTTCTGACGTTTGAGGCTTGTCGACATCATCGTCTTCTCTTAGGTTCATAGACAAAACAGACATCCCCATCAATTACAATTGAGATCGCTAGAAGATAGCAAGCTCGGAAGGAACTTTATCAAAGGAACTTCATCTTACAAAAAACATCCAATCCTAATTGAATTTTTTTCATTCCACTATGACTTGTATTGATATTTCATTAGCAGAAAAGTATCCTAAACCTGAAGGAATCATCTTCGGATATGGTACTGCTGGTTTCCGATACAAGGCCAATATTTTGCCGTCGACTGTGTTCAGAGTAGGCATTGTGGCTGCTTTGAGATCCCGTTATCTCGGTGGGAAGGTCATGGGCGTCATGATCACTGCTTCTCATAACCCTCCTGAAGACAATGGAGCCAAGGTCATTGATCCTGCTGGAGATATGCTGGAAGAAGTGTGGGAGACATATGCCACTGAACTGGCCAATGCTAGTAGTTCTCAAGAGCTCTCGGATAAAGTCGGTAAATTGGCCGAGAAGTTGCATATCGACCTTTCGCTTCCTGCCAATGTCATATATGCTCGGGATTCTCGAGAATCGGGTCCCATTCTTGTTGAAGCACTTGAAAGTGGGTTAAAGGCATCTCACAACGCCAAATCGACTGATTATGGGCTCTTGACCACTCCTCAATTGCACTACCTTGTAAAATGCCTTAACACTCTCAAAAGCACCAACTCGTATGGAGTTCCTAGTGAAGAGGGTTATTATAAGAAGCTGGCTAATGCTTATAGAAAAGTCATAGCTGGATGCGAACCTTATTCGATTACCATTGATGCTGCAAATGGTATTGGCGCACCAAAAGTTGTCGAATTGGCGAAGCATCTTGGAGGAATTATTGATATTAACGTTGTCAATGGAAACTACCAGGATCCAGCATTATTGAATTGCAATTGCGGCGCGGACCATGTCAAAACTAACCAAAAACTCCCTGGTGGGATCGACGGAGCAAGTTCTGATAAATTGAAACTTTTTTGTAGTTTCGATGGTGATGCCGATAGAATTGTATTTTTTTATATTGATGAAAGTAGCAAGTTCCGCCTTTTGGACGGCGATAAAATAGCCACTTTGTCTGCTTCGTTCCTTAAAGACCTTGTACATGAAACCAACGCAGACTTGACCATAGGTGTCGTTCAAACCGCATATGCTAATGGTAGCTCTACTGAGTACCTTGAGAGCGTTCTTAAAGTGCCAGTTGTGTGCACTCCTACCGGAGTTAAGCATTTACACCATTCTGCTCAGCAGTTTGATATTGGAGTTTATTTTGAGGCCAATGGACATGGAACCGTTCTTTTCCATCCCGACGCCGTCTCCAAATTACAGACATTCCAAGTCAGCTCTCCTGCTCAGAAGGCAGCCATAGATACATTGTTGGCTCTAAGCGATCTCATCAATCAAACAGTTGGAGATGCTCTTTCTGATCTTTTGCTTGTTCTTGCAATTCTCACCATTAAGAGATGGAGTCCTGCTCATTGGAATCAATCATATACCGATCTTCCGAACCGACTATTGAAAGCAGAGGTCCGTGACCGCACTCAATTCAAAGTGACCAATGCGGAGCGTACGCTCGTCGAGCCTCCTCTTTTACAGGGCCAGATTGATAACATTGTACAAAAATACAGCCAAGGACGAAGTTTTGTTCGTGCAAGTGGTACCGAAAACGTTGTTCGTATTTATGCTGAGGCAGTCACTCAAACATTGGCTGACGAACTCGGCGTCAAAGTATCTCATTTATTAGAAGCGTATAAATAACTGGCCAAGGGGGTCAAGATAAAAAACAAAATAAGAACAACTACTACTATTTTATACATAATATATAATTCTCACCTCTCGTAACAGAACCCGTTTGTTTTTCAATCTCTATATTTGGAAAGGCGAAGGTAATTGAGATCACGGGTCATCCAGTTATACCACCAATAAGTAGGCACAATAGTAGAAGCATGCCACAGCGAATGGGCATCTAGAAAGTACAGAAACGGAGAAAAGTCGAAAAGCTCAAATCCCATTCCTACTGAAATGGATACCACTATGAACAATGGCCAGAGAGTCCAATTTGGAGACGACCGGGTGGTAATGAGCTCGTGGCTTACTTTTGAGTATGAAGAAATTGAATGATAGATCCATAGCGAGTTCTGGATTAACCCTACTACCACGCCTGCTGCCATATTATAAGTATATGAAAAGGTGATGAATGAAAGGTAGCAAACATGAAGGGTATAAGCAATACAGCACACCATAGTGACTATATGCAATTTCAGTTTTTTAGATGGAAGATCTAATCGGAACACTCGGACCAATGCTGTGTATAGTCCATATAGAATGGTTAACATGGCCGAGAAGTAGTCGAGTCTTTCTGTTAGGAGGAAATCCCGCGTATGAAAGACACTTGACCATATCCAAGCATTCATTCCCACAATTGAGAATATTACGTAAAAACGATGAATCGGCAGATCGGAGACGGACTTACTCGATTCTCGTAGCGCCAAATATCCATGAAGATGAGGTACGAAGTTCAGAACCGAGAATAAAACCGACAATGGTTCTTGAATACCTAGCACACGAATAAATGGCCATTTGCCATGGAATTGAACCACGTTCTGGTTGTATTCGACTCTTTTGAGGGTGATGGCACGCTGGCACCGGTAGTCACATTCTTGATCACAGTTCCATAGTAGAAATCTTAGATGCAGTGGTAACTGGCTGTCTTCCGCGCAGACCGACTCACGGCATATTTGTATACACTCATTGAACTCTGGAAGATTGTCACCGACAGACGCCAAAGTCGTGGTCAGAAGTAGTGATGCGAGTAGTGAATATAGGATGAGTTTTGGTTTGAACATCCGGAATTTATTGAAAGGAGAGAATAGTCGGTTAAGCGGTGGTGAAGCGGGCATGAAGGAAAATAGGTTTGTTTGTCACGTGACTTGGATCATGAAGAGGTTCTGGTTTAGTGATTGTTTTCGGTTTTACTTTCTTGTGAACGAATATTTATAAATGAAGATTTGTATACTAGCTCCTAATATGATACTGCAGGGGATTACATTAGCAATCAGTAGATTACACGAAGAGTGGGGTCATAGCCATGACAGAAGTGGAAACTATATAGTCTAGAGAAGATACTACCCAAAATAACTTATTACCCACTACTTCAGTTCCTCATACCATAGAATCCCAACATCATCTACACTATCGCCCACACCACCTCTTTCTCCAGCTTCAGCACATTTGATTTCTAAAAATACCACTACATGGTTCAACCATTTTGTCTAAGACATCACACTATTTCTCACACCTACACGTCATGAAATATCGTAATTAAGATACAAAGGACCGATGCATATAAAGAGCCCATTGAGCATTTTCGAACATCATTCAAACTAACTCCATCTATTCAAAATATATTCTCGATGCTTTTCCATTGCTGGCTAGCTCTCGCCCTGCTTATAAATATAACAGTAGCATCTAAAATAACGTCGTCTCCTCAAAGCCGGGATGTCAGCAATATTCTAGATCACGTTTTCAGTGAAAACAGGGAACAGGCGCCAAAGGATTGCACTCCCATTAGCGGGGGGTCGATAGTGAACGTCTGTAACAACTCTACGGATCCTGCTCTGAAAATACGACACCTTACGATCGATCCTTATCCGCTTGTTCCAGGCCACATCACGTTCAAAATGAGATATGAGCTTGGAAAGGAAATCACTAAAGGAACTATTCTCAAGCTTAATAGCTTTTCTAAAGAGGGGCCCATTTTCGAAGGCGAGCTTGAATTCTGCGAGTATTCTTCGTTTGCTAGAATATTCTGCCCTGTAAAGCCGACCACAGAAGAGCTAGAAATGAAACAGGTTCTGGAAGTGCCAGATGACGTGCCGGCAGGAATGTATTCGTTCTTCTTAAGCGCTTGGAGTCCTGAAGGAGATCTTGTTACAAGTATTGCTGCCAACATTGCCATTGCAAATGACAAAGTCGCCAATAAAGGCCATGGAGACGATCTTTAACTGATATATCCTATTTCCTTTTATAAGTAATTAAATTTTCTTTTTGAACGCTTTTCGAATATCGCGAAGGAATAGGTTTGGCTTTCTTGAACTATTAAGGTCTTTCACGATCTCTTCGAGTTCTTTCTCATCCAACTTTGGATTTGTTTCTGTGACTTTATATTCTCGATCGCTCAGATCCAAAACACATGAAAACTCTCTATCGACCTCATTGGCATCGACGTTTGAGAAGGTGAATTTGATTATATCATCAGAGATGCCTTCAATGGTTAGTCCAAGAGTAGTTTCCCAAACGAGTAGCTCAGGAACATTTTTACTTGACTCTTGAACTATCGTCTGCTTAACTCTAGCCTGCTCCTCTTTGATCCTGGCTATTGACTGACGGAGTTCCGAGATCTGTTTTTCAAGACTTGTCTGGGTTTCGGTCATTTGTTCCCGTTTTAACGAGTAATCTCCAATGGCACTTTTGGTCTCTTCCAGTTCCTGTTGCTCCTTTGCCCGTGATTTCGCAATCTCACTATCTTTCTGATGCAACGACTCAATTTCTGAAGACAGAGCCTTGTCTGTCTCTTTATTTTTGCTCGTATTGGCATTAAATTCATTTCTAGATTCAATTACTTTTTCCTTATTATTTGCCAGATACCCATCAAACTGGATTCGGAATTTGTCCATTCTACTTCGAAGGTCTTCAAAGTTGACATTTAGCGACGGCACTGCGACGCCCTCTGAGCTTTTAAGCTCGATTGAAGCTAAAGACGACATTTCGATATAACGTGGAGAAATGACTGTGAAGAACGAAAAAAAAACGGCTTATGCGCGCGTCGCGTTTGTTTATATTGAGAGATCTGATCTGACATGATGCAGGAACATCAAGGAGGGTAACCAAGTTACAGGTAGTCTTTCAATTATATAGAGACGAAGGAAGTGAAAATGTTATCATAAAAAAGACAGTAAAGAGTGGTAAATAGTATAATAATCATACAAAATCTAATAGAGCTAATAATCGTTTGCTTTTCAAGCTTTTTTTGGTCTAATGCGAACATTAACGTTAATGTTCACATGACTACCGTTAATGGTAAACCAAGAATTGGTTCAATCTGTAGCCATCTTCTCCAACTTTCAAATAATCCCCAAGAAAACATACTAGCGCCAACCAATGTATTCATAGAGGCTTGGACAAGATGCTCCTTCTCTTTTGCACTCTTGCTCCTCATTCTGATAAAGCAGGGTCCGCCGATCAGTCGATCCATAAGCAGACTTAATTTTTCATGTAAGCCGCACCCTGCACAAATGTCTAAATCATCAGAACCAGTATAATTTTTTTATCCAAATCATGACCATTATTACCCCAGTTAATCAGTAAAAGATGGCGAAAAAAGATAAGAAAAGTAAGGAGGCCAAGAAAGCCAGGTCTCTGGAAAAGCAACAAAAGGCCCAGTCAAAATCTGACAATAAAGATAAAAAAATGGCCAAAAAGGTTGGTGAAGATGATGACGATATGGGAATTGATGAGATCTTAGCTTCTTATGCTAAACAGCAAGAAGAATTTGAAGAAGTGAACATTTCAATCACTCATAGACCATCCAAGCGAACTAATTCCGCAATGGTATCAAATCCTGTCCATGGTAAGAAAGAACTGTTCCTTTTCGGTGGAGAGTCAACGACCTCTGCCGGATTAGCAGTTTTTTATAACGACTTGTATCAATATTCCATTGATTCAGACCAATGGCGTAAGATTTCGTCTCCAAATAGCCCTTTGCCTAGAAGTGGTCACGCAATGTGTGTTCACCCAAGTGGTATTATTTTATTATTTGGCGGTGAATTTTCTTCTCCCAAACAGTCTACCTTCTATCACTATGGGGATACTTGGATTTTAGATGCTCAGACGAAGGAATGGACTAAAGTAGAGTATAAAAAGGGCCCCAGCGCAAGATCCGGTCACCGAATGACGTTTTGGAAAAACTATATCCTCCTACATGGTGGATTTAGAGATTTGAGTAGTTCGACAACTTATTTATCGGACTTATGGGCATTCGATGTGACCTCGTACAAATGGCATCAAGTTGAATGGCCAACTAATCATATGGTCCCTGACGCTAGAAGCGGTCATAGTTTTGTACCTACTTCAGAAGGTGCTATTGTTTGGGGAGGTTATTCAAAAGTCAAAGCTGGCAAAGGCTTACAAAAGGGTAAAGTCCATGCAGATTCATGGCTGTTAAAAATGAAGTCAGACCTCAAGGGGATAAGATGGGAACGCAGAAAGAAATCTGGCTATGCTCCTAGTCCAAGAGTCGGGTGCTCAATGGTTCATCATAAAGGTAGAGGTGTACTTTTCGGAGGTGTATATGACACTGATGAGACAGAAGAGTCCTTAGATAGTATTTTTTACAATACTTTATTTGCATATCAAATTGAAATGAATCGCTGGTTTACACTTTCGTTACGAGCCCCACGGAAGAAGACCGCTCAAGTTTCGAGCTCGAAACCACAAGATCGTCATGCCGAGCTTGAAGCTACATTATCACAAATCCTCAATAATAAATTGAACGTCGATGAAGGTGAGGGTAAAGAGCAAGCAGAACAACCTATGAGCGTTGATGGTAGCAAAGCAAATAGTGATGATGATGAAGAAGAAGATCGCGAACCTGTTAAGGAGTATCCAATTGTTTCTACTTTACCACACCCAAGGTTTAATTCAACTAGTGCTGTTGTTGATGATACATTATTTATTTTCGGTGGTGTGTATGAACGCGGAGAGAAGGAGTACAACCTGGATAGTATGTATTCCATCGACCTAGGTAAATTGGATGGTCTCAAAGTTTATTGGGAAGATTTGAGAGAGCTCGAAGAAGGAGATGACGATGAGGAGGATGACGATGAAGATGATGAAGACGGAGAAGACGATGAAGACGATGAAGAAGATGAAGGGGAAGATGACGATGAAGTCGTCGAAGAAGAAGAGGAACAGGAGGAAGAAGAACCCGAAGGTACACCTGATCCTAGGCCTTGGTTACCGCATCCCAAACCTTTTGAATCACTCCGTGACTTTTACATTCGTACTTCTGCCCAGTTTGTTGAATGGGCATTGCATAATAATAGAGATGCTCGAGGTAAAGACCTCAAGAAAGTCGCTTTTGATATATCTGAAGACAGATGGTGGGAGAGAAGAGAAGAGGTTCGTATAGCAGAAGATAAATACGAAGAAATGGGTGGAGTTGGCGATGTTATAGAGCGAGATCCTGCTAGCAGGACTGGCAAAGGTAGACGATAGAGCATTATATATAGATGTTGGCGGGCTATTGAGCGATCGTCAGCAAATTTGTAAAATTTATGTTAATTGAAAAGTATAAAGTATCAAGAATTCTATATTATTTAGATCCCACATTTGTGCAGGGATAAAGGAAACCAAGTGGACAAAACATTATCAGATCAAAACAATATTTATGACGATAGCCATTTAGCAAATGATACAAAGCAAAGGCTCAGTGTCTGTTTAGGTTAGCATGCAGGTAATAGAGAATGGCCAGGATTAAACTTACTACGAGGAGGGGGAAGAGCATATTGGTCTTTGGCCATTTCATACTCAACTGGTTTGGTTCCAGCAGAGGCAGTATTGTCGGCGACGACGGTGATAGGAGTGTTGGTGTAGTCAGTCATTGTTTAAGAGAAGTTAGGATTGATTGTTGATGATGAAAGAAAAGAGGTAATTCCAGGCAGAATTGGTGAGCCTTAAATAGATTTTGGAAGATCGAGCTTTACAGCAGGTCTGTGAAAAAAAATAACTCATTCTCTGTCTGATACAATCTTTAGAGAAAAGTGTATTACGTCCACACCATTTTGGACACAGACATGAACTTCTAGGTCGCTATTTGTATTATGCTAACGAATTGGGATGTGAACGCGCGACTTCAAGTATGCTCCGGTGTTTCAAAGTTGTATTATTTACTCCCTTTTGGAATAGTATTCGGCAGTAATTGGAGCCATTTTGACAGATTCTGATCTTTGATTCACTTCAGTTATCGGATATTGATATCTACATTATTCTTCACATGCGGCAATATGCGTGTCGATCTTTCAGGGGTCGAAAGTTCGCGCTGAGAAACTTTACATTATAAGCACCATTTAGGCAATAAGCCTCAACACAATAGATAAGATAACGCATCTAGCCAAATAGTAGGTTCATGTTCAAGCTCAAGTCTATAGATACTACTAGGATTTGGTGCAATGTAAGCTTAGAGGGTGGCCGGTATATCTGTAGATTGTGTTCTTGTGTTCTGAAATCTATTTCTCAGAGTTAGTTTAGCCGGTATAGTACGGCACGTTGTTTCACTCTGCTACCTTATAAGGTATCTTTATTCTGTCGAGAAATATTTTTGTGTTATCTCTTCTTTGTTCTGATAACGATAAAAGGGGTGGATGTTGTCCCCCCTTGTGCTTTTTTTGTAAAAACATGTTTTTTCAGAACAACTTAGCTCAAGGCTCGCCCCATATGAATATCATATCAAAGAAACCTCAAATGATTCGAGATACAGTGTGACAGTTATGTGAGTGATATATAAACTGAATATACGCTTAGAATATTTATTTCCACAAAATTTACATACATGTATAAATTGTCTAACACTACAGAGAGTTACTGCTGCTCTTGTAACATTGATTAGTGGTTCAAATATTTTTCTTTAGCCAGTTTTAGATTGCCTATATTTATCGACACCGTCCAAGCATACACCTCTTATCAAAATACCCTAAACCTTATCTATCTAGAGGTCGAACCGCACATCAAGTAGTAGTAGCAGCAACGGTAGAGGTGTCTACAGAATCACTAGCAGAGATTATCCGAACCATGTGCCTATACCGAACGGTCCAATATCTCACGTTCGTAAAAATGTGGCTAGTGATTATTGTATTTTGGTAACTGGAAAAGATCGACGCCGCAACTTCAAAAATTTCTCGGCCTCTGCAACACATTCTACCACTTTGTCCTTAAAAATCTAGCCACATCATCACAAGCTCCCTTCATCCTGCTGACTGAAGATTCACCAGCCCCGTTAGCATGGAAAAAAACTTATCATCGTTCCTTTCAAGCCACCCAATTGGCCCAATAAGTACCGGGCTCTTTTCTATTTCACAATCATTCTCTGAAATGACGCCATCACAGATCATCTAATTAGGATAATAACCCTAGCATCTGTCTGCCTTAGCCACAATATCTCATTGTGGCCGGGCCAATGTGCCAATTACGCGGAGTAGAGAAAAGAGTAAGGAGTGAAAAATTCCAGGGTCGACAATCCACCAGTTCGGGATTTCGGTGAGCAAACTATTAACCAGCTTATTTAAGATTTGCGTATTTTTATACACATATATATATATATATTTGAGGTAGCAGCCTGCACGTTGGATTTGTAATATATATATTTTTTTGTTCATATTCAAGAAAAAACTTTTTGAACAATAAGTACTCAACTAGAAAAAATGGCTAACTCTCCCCACGGAGGAGAATTAAAAGATCTCTTGGCTAGGGATGGCCATCTTAGATCATCTCTTCTTGAAGAATCAGAGTCTCTCAACGATATCATTTTGACCGAACGTCAATTATGTGATTTAGAACTCATTTTATCTGGTGGATTCTCTCCCTTGGAAGGATTTTTAAACGAGAAAGATTATAACGGAGTCGTTGAGAATTTACGTCTTGCTGATGGTACTTTGTTCTCGATCCCAATCAATCTTGATGTGTCAAAGGAAGAGATCGAGAAGTCTCATATCGTTCCCGGCGCAAGAGTCACTCTTCGTGATTTCAGAGATCAAGTCCCTATTGCCATCATTACTGTCGATGATGTTTACAGACCAGACAAGGCCAAGGAAGCTAAATTGGTCTTCCGTGGGGATCCCGAACATCCTGCTATTAAGTACCTTAATAATACAATCAAGGAGTTCTACGTAGGTGGTAAATTACAGGCTATCAACAGACTCAACCATTATGACTACGTTGGATTGCGTAACACACCTGCTGAATTAAGATCGCAATTCAATAAACTCGGATGGCAAAGAGTCGTTGCTTTCCAGACCCGTAACCCTATGCACAGAGCCCATCGTGAATTGACTGTTCGTGCTGCTCGTTCTCGTCAAGCCAATGTTTTAATTCATCCAGTGGTAGGACTTACTAAACCCGGTGATATTGATCATTTTACCAGAGTCCGAGTTTACCAAGCACTTTTGCCAAGATATCCTAATGGAATGGCCCTTTTATCACTTTTACCTCTTGCTATGCGTATGGGTGGTGACAGAGAAGCAGTGTGGCACGCTATTATCCGTAAAAATTTCGGTGCTACTCACTTCATTGTTGGTAGAGATCATGCTGGTCCCGGTAAGAATTCTAAGGGTGAAGAATTCTATGGACCTTATGATGCTCAAACTCTTGTTGAGAAGTATAGAGATGAATTAGGTATTGAGGTTGTTCCATTCCAAATGATGACCTATTTACCCGATGCCGATGAATATTCTCCTAAGGACGAAGTCGCCCCGGGAGTCCAAACTTTGGATATTTCTGGTACCGAACTTAGAAAGAGATTGAAGTTGGGATTGCCTATTCCCGAATGGTTTTCCTACCCTGAGGTCGTTAAGGTTCTTAGAGAATCTCATCCTCCACGTGCCCAGCAAGGATTCACTATTTTCCTTACTGGTTACCATAATTCAGGTAAGGACGCAGTTGCCCGAGCTTTAGAAGTTACTTTCAATCAACAAGGTGGAAGACCTGTATCGCTTCTTCTCGGTGAGACTGTTCGATCTGAATTATCATCAGAATTAGGATTTTCTCGTGAAGACCGACACAAGAACGTGCAAAGAATTGCATTTGTTGCCAGTGAGCTTACCAAGGCAGGCGCTGCTGTAATTGCTGCACCAATTGCCCCATATGCTGATTCTCGTAAGCATGCTCGTGAGATTGTTGAGAAGCACGGTTCTTTCTTCCTTGTCCATGTTGCTACACCATTAGAACATGCTGAGGCTACTGATCGTACTGGCCAATACGCTGCCGCTCGTCGCGGTGAAATCAAAGGCTATACCGGGGTTGATGATCCTTATGAGGCCCCTACTGATGCTGATATCACTGTTGATCTCACCAAAACTGATGCCCGTACTGCTGTTCACCAGATTATCTTGCTTTTAGAGTCTCAAGGTTATTTTGGAAACTAGATATAAAAATTAATAGAACTATTTTCGATTAGATTATAAGAAGGGAGGCGGTTCAGAAGACCCGGAGTCTTTACCTGGTGCTTGGTTTGCTTCGTTCGTTGTCAGAGTGCCAAGCATAGGCACGAGAAACGCATCCGGGCAGAGCTCTAGTCATGGCATGCAGAAATAGAAAAAAACAGATATAGAAATAGACATTATTCAAAATAAATAGACACTAGGACTCTAGAAAAAATACTAGGCCGAATATAAATAAAATTAACCGACAAGATTGGAGATCCGTAATTTGGAGGTATCAGTGGAATTAGTCACGGGAGATGAGATTGATGACATGGATTGATGAGATGTAGAATGTATCTGTGGTGACTGGGCCGCACTGGGCGGTAAAGAAATAGATATGGATTGTATGGCATGATTATTGGAAATGGGCCTATCTCGAGGTCCAGTTAATGGTGAAGCAGGTTCATGATGTTTTGGCCTTAGGGAGTAGTTAGATGGCAATGAGGTAATAGGTGGTCGCTGAGGAAAAGAAGAGGAAGAAGTGGTGCCGTTGGAAGAAAACGATGGTAGGATAACCGGTGACGGTGCAGCCGATTGACTAGCATTCGACAGCCGTTGAGATCTTTTCTCAATTGTGTTCATACAGTCTATGAGATGCTTGATAAATGCTACTGATTCTTGTAAAATGTCAAGCTTGTGAAGGCCGATATCACCACCTCGTTTTGCAGTGGTCAGTTGGCTACATGCAGGTACAAGCTGACGGAGGGCTTCAAACTGTTCATTTATTTTCAGTCTTCTACGACGTTCGATATCAGAATGCGAAGTTCGGCGAGCCTTTTTACGTTGTTCATCGTCAACAGGAGGTTCGTCTTTTTTAGCTCTTTTCCGTCGCCCTCCAGACCCATTTCTCTTCTTAGCGGACATATCAGACGGAACAGTCTGGATAATGGTACAAGCTCTTGAGGGAGGAGGCGGTAAAGGAGAATCACCGGAGGACTCTAAAGCAGGCTGAGGAAGTGTTAACGGAGGTAAAGATTCAGATAGGAATGAAGCAATGGGGCTTGTGCCATGGCGATTCGCGATGGAGGACCCTCCAGGGGTGCTTATAGGCCGATAATCAACTTGCTCCTTTGGGTGGTCTATTAACGGAGTACCAGTGGTAGGGCCATATCGAGGGGTGCTCATAGGATTAATAATAGCCGATGCGGAAGGAGTCGAAGTAGCAGAAACTGATACTGACACGGACCCCCCTCTTTTGGAATCCATTCCAGGGCTATATTCAACATCGTCATTATCTATATCTCCATCTTCATCCTCGTCAAAGTATTTATCTTCATCGTACTCGTCCGCCGCAATATGTTCTCGCTTTATGCGTAACCGAGCCGGATATTCTGGCAGAATAGTAGAAGTACCAGGAGGGGTTGGTAATGCTGAAGGAGGAAGAGTTAGAGGAGGCAAGATGGAAGGAGATGTGGATAAGTCTTCTTTCATTATTAGACAATGAGGACGATAAGTCAGTAAATATGGTTAATAATAAAAGTAAGAACGGATCAAATTAATGGGGTCAAAGAAAATACCGAGCTAATAGACTTCACGGTCTGGCTCTAATTACATGAATCTACAACTCAAATCCTATTAATAATATCAGCATATATACGTGCCCGCAGAGACCGGGTGGACCGCCATTATATTTATATACATCGCGTGGAGGAAACAAGCTTAAGGTTCACTGACAGTCTTAACTGGAAGCAGGATTTGTATACATGCTGATGCATAAACGGATATCACGTTTTGGTCATGTCCTTTCTGATAAGTTCTCAAGAAAAACGCACGTGCGGAACCGACCGTTTGAGTATACCCATTGAAGAAGAGCTGTGCCCTAACATCTACAAGCGTGACATTACAGAAAGGAGATGTCTTCTGTAACAAGCACACGACCATTGTGTAGAGCATCAAGGGTCGATGATTGGATGGGAGAGGCAGGCCAGGAACGTGGGAATGAATGGGTGGATGACAAAGATGAGGAGCATCGTGAAGGTCGGTCGGTGAGTGAGAGGTCTGAACGGGGGGGGGACAGTCCGGCGCGCAAAAAAATATGAACTAGCACACGATGATATGGATTTCTCGAGCGAGGCTCGAGCTACGAGTCTGGCCAGAGCCCAGCCTGCCGGAGGCAGACCAGTGCGAACAAACAGCGACAATACGACGACCGCTCACACGATGCAATTCCTAGAATAGACGTTCTTTGACGCACTTTTCAATGAAGCTCTGCATGTGCATTGAGCACGAGCCACTTGAGTGTGAAATGCGTGCGTGAGCCACGATTGGGAACAGACTGACCCGAGGGTTGGGGTGGGGCTCGACACTGGCGCTCTCTTTTTCCAGCACCGCCACTGGTGGACTGGACTGGTTCTGGCTGTCCGAGCGAGCTGAAAGTTCCTAGTCAATTAACTCGACGACTGGGTTGGGAGGGAGGTTGTCCTCGTACCAAAGGTGGAAGCGAAACAGTGTAGGGAGGTGCTCTATGCATACTCGACACTTGCCTCAAGTGATATACAATCGTCTACTAATACGGCATTTTACTATCCTTCTCATTTATTCCCCTGTAAAGTCCGCTCTCCCATAGCCAATTTTCATCGCTTATTGCTCTCGTGCCGCCTGCAAAAATTATCTCTTCCATGATCGCCTTGGCCACTCAAACTCCAGCAGGGTTAGGTCTCGCTCACCGGTCCTGTCCCAATTAGGAAGTATATAAATAAAGAGCCAAGCTAGGCAGAAAAGTCACCATATAAAAGAGAATATTCCTAGTTTCACTTTATACTTTTTTTTTTGCTTCTCTTCAAAGAAAAAATTTTCGGATTTCCACTTTGCGATATACTTATATATCAATTTTTCTATTCACTTCTTAGAGGCTGGTCCTTGAACTTATTACATAGGTATTTCAATTTCTTCTGGTAAGATTATTGACAATATCGATATTATTAAATCCATTTAAACAAACAAAAAAAAAACCTATAAAATTTCCAATGAGTACCTTCTCCACCCCAAGCCGTCCGGTAAGAAGAACCCTTTTCTTCAACTCTCCAAAAGCCCCAAAACAACCAAGATTGGATAGTGCTGGCACTAGCGTTCTTTCGTTCTCATCTCTTCCATCCACTGCTACTCCTAGAAAGCATAACCCCAAAACCATTGGAAAAGGAAACTCCCCTTTACGTAATGATGTCACATTATCGGATTGGGCATTAACCGGCTCCTCTTTGGCTTCGGTCAACAGTACTCCTGGAAAAATCACAAAAAAAGATAAAGCACTGCGGGCCAGTGCGAAAGTTGATCGATTCATCCCTAATCGACAAAATTCAAATACATCCATTTCAAAGTTGGACATTGGTGATGTCTCCAACACTTCTACTACAAGTTCTGATGCTACTCCGGCCACTAATAACGAATCTGTTAGTGAATCTCTACAATATCGAACCTCTGTAGCTGAAGCTTGTGGCATAGCGTTGAATACGAGAATTCTCGAGTTTCAACCCGCTGCTCCCCAATCATCCAAACCAGTGGATCTCAGAAGTCAATATAATAGACCTCTGCGTCCTGCTGCAAATGCCCAAACAAGGCGTAAAGTGCCCACTGGGCCCGAACGTGTCTTGGACGCCCCCGGCCTTATCGACGATTACTATCTTAATCTTTTAGACTGGTCCTGTGGAAATCAAGTAGCAGTAGCGTTAGAGCAAACAGTGTATATTTGGGATGCATCCTCTGGTTCTGTTTCAAGTCTTATGGACTCTGCCAATGGTACGTATGTCTCTTCCGTACGATGGTCCGGAGATGGCGCTTACTTATCAGTTGGCCTTAGCGATGGCGATGTTCAAATCTGGGATGTTGAAGATCAAACCAAATTAAGATCAATGACTGGCCATTCCGCTAGAGTCGGTGTGCTGTCTTGGGATAAGCACTTGCTATCTTCAGGCTGCAGAGACGGTTCTATTTGGAATCATGATGTTCGTATAGCTCAACACAAGGTCTCCGAGTTCAATAATCATGCTGCCGAAGTATGTGGGCTTGAATGGAGATCCGATGGCGCGCAACTGGCTAGCGGGGGTAATGATAATGTAGTCAACATTTGGGATGCTCGTTCCAGCACTCCAAAGTTTACTAAAACCAATCACAGAGCTGCTGTCAAAGCCCTTGCTTGGTGTCCATGGCAAACAAATTTACTTGCGACTGGTGGTGGGTCTCAAGATAAGCATATTCATTTCTGGAATTCCACTACTGGAGCCCGGGTCAATTCTATTGACACCGGTTCTCAAGTAACATCCCTTAAATGGAGTTCCCTTTATAAGGAGATCGTATCTTCGCATGGATTTCCTAATAATTACCTAAGTATCTGGTCGTATCCTACTTTAACCAAAAATGTCGACATTCAGGCTCATGATTCAAGAGTCCTTCACACGGCCTTATCTCCTGATGGTCAAACCTTAGCTACCTGTGCCAGCGATGAAAACTTAAAATTCTGGAAGATTTTCGAATCAATGGGAAGAAAAGTTTCCAGTGCTGCTGGTAGTACACTTGCATCCGGCAAGGACATGGGTAAGACCATGATGATCAGATAATTATTGATGAGTACATAGTCAATAATATATGCGTGTATTTTTTTTCTTTCGAATTCCTGATACCCCCTTTTTACATACTTTTTAAGCATATGCATCCCAAAAAATGAGTTAATAATCTTATGTAGATAATAAATGACATACTCCCTAATCGTCCTCTATGGCGTCTTCATTGTTGGAATTATCGAAAATAAGCGGTAGTTCGACGCGAGGCATGCCATATCTGAATCGGTTCCCAGAGTGTAACGACAATTTCGACATATCGGATTTCAGAGACCCAACATCTCCATCATTGTCTGAGAACCTTCGTTGTTTGAGGGAATCACGCTGTGATGGAGGGCTCGGCGGTCGATCAAGCCCATAACCAAAAGATGCCATGTCAGTATGCTTAAATCTTAACCTATTGATAGACGACGATTGGGAAAAGCCAGTTTCCGTTGGAGATATTGGGGAGAGAGGTAAGACGGCAGCATCTTTAGTGACATGAGTATCTCTATTAATCATGCTAGAAGATCGTCTGAGCCGTAAGAATGAAGACAAGCCAGACGTACCCGGTGGAGATTCTTTCAATCTTACAACCACACATGTGACATTATCCAGCGAACCTCGATGAATCGATTCAGAAACCAATTTCTTTGCAGCTTGATCGGGATCCTTGATAGGACGGATTTTATCAACTGCTTCTTGATCGCTAAGTACGTCCCAGACTCCATCACATGCCAATATTAGAAATTCATCTTTTTTGGAATCGATCTTCGTTTCAGTAATGTACGGTCGAGGACACACATATGTTTTAAGAGACTGATCACCCAAAGCCCTGGTAATTGCCAATACCCCCGAAACCCTTCCTAGGAGAATTTTCCCTCCACTGCGAACTATTCGAGATCGTTCCATGGGGTCGTCGGCACTATGGTCATATGTCAACCGGTATGCGATTCCGTTGTCGCTGCATAAAACCACTCTTGAATCCCCAACATTGGCTGTATACAAATACTGGCCACTGGGGTCGGAATTGATATAAGCAATTGCTGCCGTAGACCCTGAACTATCGGTTATGTTTGAGTCATTTTGAATAGCGATATCTGCTTGTTGGAATGTGAAATCGATTATTGTTGGCACTCGCAGGTTAGAGGAATATTTTTGCAAGTTCTTTGCTAATAGCTTGTGGAAGTTATTGGAGCACCAATTAGCAGTGTGTTTTCCGCCGTGGCCATCGAAAACCGCTATATAGCCACCTTGCGAATCTTTCATAAATGGAATTTGATACGTATGGGCATCTTCCATTGTCCTTCTAAAAGGGTAATTTTGACTGCAATGAGTTCCTACTGATAAGCTTGACATTATGAATGGAGAAGAGAATGAGCTAGCTTTGAGATAACCAACGGTGATGCCAGATCACGACAATGTGCTCTTTGATCAGACGACAAAAAATTTGGAATTTTGAACCCGAAAAAATAGACGGTTAGTCTGTTAGTCTAACCAGTTTGCAATTTTTCAAGCTAATTATGTCCGCACCGATAAATGTCAGATATATCCACAGTCGTTTTTTTATGCTAGTTTTCTGGTATTCAGGTGGTGGTAGAAATATAAACCGCTACCAGATTATGCCCGATTATCCTGCCAAGCATAAGATGAAAAATAAAAAAGTTGATAAAAAAAAAAGATAAGATAAAGAAAATGAAAAAAAAACTCATCTAAGACTAGATAGCTCGGTGTGGGGAAACGATGCATATGCTTCGAGCGAGTTTGTTTGTGGGGGGCCGGGTCTGCTGAAACCAGTGCCTGGCTGATCGACTGGATATCATGTTTCGAGTTCGGTAACTCAATTAAGAACTGGACCAGTTCTGTATCGTCGTCGTATTCAGAGCAGACAATCAGTAATCTCGTGTCGCTATTTCGCACCTGCGTCTTGGTTCTGCAGCTTTGTGCACCAAGGGTCTCGGCCCTGCATGGTCGAAGTGATGTATCTCGGTTCGCGAGCGATCGCGATTCGGATATACCGGATTCTTTGAATTGAATGTGCGCTGATCTGATGTGACAGCCGCTATTCAGGCTCAACCATGTGCGGAAGGGGCATGATGTGATTGAAGAGGCTTGTATTTCTCTTGTTGGCACGAGCTAACAGTCAGTATCTTGCCTAAACCACTCCTCGGCAGGGCATGCTCTATTCTTTCTTATGTTAGGTCACTGATAACAATTTTTTTGTCGAGATTGCGACCACAACCCTGATCATACACGGTCTGGATCGATTCAATTCGAGCCAAGGTCGTCACGACGGGCGTGTAAAAAGAGAGTTCTCTTTGTTGAGCAGGCGTCATTTCTTCGGGAGTTGTTTCTTTTGAGTTTGACAGCTCAAGGAGCTCAAGGGGCCCAAGGCGCCCAAGGCACCCGAACACCTGAAACTTTAACTGCGCTTGCAATAATTAAGACCCTCCCCCGTCTGGCGTTCACAATTACTACTACAAAGTTAGAAACTGGACATCTACAATGGTAATTAACGAGTAATTCGTACTGTTAATATCTCATTTATGTCTAATTTGCGTTATAAACATGTCATTTATCGTGACGGAACGCCAAGCCCGGGTACCCCCCTGAATATCATCAGGTCAACGCTGGTTGTGGTTAACATCTTTGATGAGATGCTGGCACCGGAACGAACTATCTTGGGAGTGGCTCCGAACCTCATAGCTCATGGCCCACCGCTGTCGCTACATAACAGTCAACAGCCAGACTTCGCCGTTGACAGAAAACAACTGCCAACCACCATCGTCCATAATGGCCAGGCAGACCGTTGTCCCAATAGCTTTAATCATAGCCCGCGGCGCCTAACACTACCACGGATCTTGAACGTCACAATCACTAACTCTATTAACACACCTATATATATCTCCATCAACCTCTCCTGTAATCTTTACTCGGATCCTTCGAGATCACTAACTCTATTAAACACACTTATATACCAACATCTACTACCTATCTCCAATCTTTACTCAGTTCCTTCGACCTCGACGAAACCAATTAAAGATTAGAGACCAGAATCTCTGGTCTGCGTCGGTTGCCGGCAGTGCAATAGCAACGACACTGTGCCCCAAGCTATAAGCAAGCCCAGGGAGCTTGGGGCGAGAGTCAAAAATAAGAGTAACAAATTTAAAAGACACCAATGGTGTCGTTTCAGTTGTTACACTGAAAAGAACAGATACTACACTTGATCTAAGCCAAAAGGCAAAGAGATTGACGAGAAGAAAAAAGGAGGTTCTAGGGGGGGTTCCACGTCTATTTATACTTTGCGCGAGCCCCAAACCCCTGCCCAGCATTGTTGGGAGGTGTCTAGGGCTTTGAACAGAGGCAACCCTAACTATAGGGGCGACAGGCAGGGAGGGCAGCCTCCGGCGGCCGGGCTCTGCCCGGACCCGTTGTGCTCGCTTTGCGAGCGGTTGGGTGAGGGTGAGCGTAGAGCGAAGCTCGAACAACGGTTCTGGGCAGAGCCCAGCCGCCGGAGTCTGCGAGCGACGGTTGCCAGCGCGGTTTAATCGGCTACGTAGTCGGGCTGCCCTACAGAGAGTGTGTTTGTGGTGGACGTTGCGGTTGACTGGAACTGAGGTGGTTGTGGACGGTGCTCAGTTGGCGCTCGCGTGGGCAGTGCTGGAAGGGCAGGCAGAGGTGGAGGAGGGAAGGAAAGGGGAAGTAGCGGACTGGCTCGATAAGCGAACTCGTTGGACTGACATGGGGGACCCGTGCCAATACAGCATGGCTGAGACTCTCGTCGACGACCTGTACACTTATCGTAGGGGTTAATGTCAGGATCGGTTGGATATGTATTAGTAGTAGAACCTTGACGTTCCTTTATTGCAAGACGTCGTAAATTAAGTAGAAAATATACTGACATGATGAATAATATAATCGAGTTGAAATAGCACTGGGTTGCAATCAGAGGGTATTCCGGTACCCAGTTGTCGAAGGCGGTTTGGATATTGAAATAGATCCCAAATACCAGATGCGCTACCAGTGAGATCGTGAACACTATTAGCGTAGCCTTGGACGAGTCTTCAAAGGTCTCGTATATCCAGGCAGGCAAAAGACCGCTGAATAGCAATGTGAGGCATGGCAATGGAGCCAGTAGAGTGTTGTACCAAACGTACATGTTATTAATCGAAGTCAGAGCGATGCCTGTGACGTTTCCCGCAATCAAGAGAATATCTATAATCAAAAGTAGTAGCATTAACGTAGTACGATTCATTATTGACGAGTGGTCTGGTTCGATAGCGATGTTGTTTGAAGAAAGTGGAAGCGCGCGGGGGGGGGGGGGGGGGGGTGTTTTTTTTTTTACTTAC